>CM038678.1:760530946-761025946 GCA_021605205.1 Aegilops longissima
ACATAATTGTACGTGCATTGCAATAGGTTATCGAATGGGGCCAATCAACAATAGTAGTACACTATTTGTACTAGCTTCACAAGATTTGCGCGTCGTGCGGGTGTTTTTACTGTAGCCATACTGTACTACGTAACCAGCACCTCGAATCCTCGATACTAGTAGTACTATATAGTAGTACTAACTAGTAGGAGTAGTAGGGTGGCATGGGCCAGAACAAGCATTCACGTCCAGGAGTACGACACACGCCACCAGCACGACTTCCATCTGACATCATATTTCCTGGAGTCCGTGCTAGTGCAATCTCTTCAACCTCATCGTTTCTCTAACTCAGCCATCGCGCGGTGGGCGAGGTGGGGGTTTGCCGGTAGTCGGTTTCCTTAACTGCGGTCCCACTTGTAAGGCCAACTGCAACGCACGACCCCAAACGGACCTCCGTTTTGCACGAACTCCAACGATAATTTTGACTAGAAAAAGCAAGACCAAAGAAAACAAGAACCACAAGAATACATTTTACTACTCCTGTAAGTTGGATTAGTGCCTTCTCGATGCATTCATTGTTGATCTGCGGAGGCTCGATCTTGCGTGCTAATTTCTTCTTCGAGTGTAAAGAAGTAGACGTTGCTTCCTCGCATCTAGTCTCATGTCTAGCCTCTATTCTAGTACTCCCTCCGGTCCGTTTTTCTCAGCGTCTAAGCAGCAACACGCATACCAAGTAGGAGTATCAACAAGTGCACTAATCTCATCTATAGCCTCTGTGCTAGCTAAAAGTGATAACATCTACTAAATTGCACTCTATCAATATATGGATGTACTCTTCTTCCCAATACAAATACTTGCATCCATTCTACTCCCTCCGTTGCACAATACATGCCTTCTATTTGTCAAAATATATATGTATCTAGACATGTTTTAGTATATAGGCACATCCATTTTGGACAAATGGAAGTCAAGTATTTTGGAACGGAGGGAGTACACAATAAAATTTTAAGTTAGCACAACTAGTCTAATCCGAGAGCACAACCAAGATTTGGTCGGTTCTTCCTCCTTTTGCCGACACGTGGGACATCCAGGATCCAGGTCGTGTCATGAAAGAAAATAGAGTGGTAGTTGATAAGTTGAAGCCACGAGATGTGCATCTTGGGTTAAACTGTAAATAGAATCTTACTACTCTTGAGTAACTCCAAAAGCGCCACCAAGATCTTTCTTGATTTGTTTTTCATCACCAGCACGTCGAGGTGAAAGATGTGCAGGTTCAGTGGGTCCGCTTGCGTTTTCACTGACATGTGGGACCGCATGTGAGCAAACAGACGATGGGCTCCGCGCGTCCGCTGGCTGGCTGAGAAGAGAGATAGAGGAGTGCTGAGCACGGACTGCAGGAAATTTGTTCTATGTACTGTACCTCGATATAGGCTCGATATAGTGGGGTGGCATGGGCCATAACTAGCATTCACGTCTAGCACTACGGCACACGCCACCCACACGAGTCCCATCCGACACCAATTTTCTTGGAGTCCATGCTACAACCATCTCTTCTCCCTCCTATTTTCTCAGCCATCGCGCGGTGGGCGGGGTGGGGGTTTGCCAATAGTCAGTTTGCTCAACTACGGTCCCACTTGTAAGTGAAAATGCAACACCGCACGCATTCCTGCTTGAGCGGCGTGCCGGACCAACCGTGTGGGGGTGCGACGCGAACACGGCAGGCTTTTCCTTTTGAACTCGTAACTTGTAAAATTTGGTTCTGCTCCATGGCGCGATCGATAGATAGAAAATAACGATTTTGCCTAGAGTAATGAGAAGTTTGGTTCTGGCGCCGTTCATGCATGGAGTACGTACGAAAGTTATGAAGTTGATGCGAAAGGTAAGATAATTACTGTAGTATCATATACTACTACATGGATTTGACGGAAAGATAAAAATACATACGGATCCATCAACGACATCCTCACACCCTAGTGCGCCGGGTCACCAACCTACGTGTGAGGAGCAGCGGCGTTGGCGGTGAGCTCAACGTGCTTCTGAACAGTGCGTCCAATGTTGCCCTGTGGTCCAAGAAGGTCAGCGTCCTATCGTCCTCCTCTTGCATGCGCGTAGACGTGGGTGATTATGTCCATGGTGTCTTGCTGCGCCAGGCGCTGCGCGGCGAGCGCGACCTCAAGGTGGACATTCTCCGGCGCGACGGCGGGTAGTCGCAGGGCCACCAGTGCGTCGAAGAGGTTGTCACCATAGTGGCCGTTGAGGGTGGCGGGCATCGCAGAGCCTGGGCGCGTCGGCTGAAGGCTTACGTCAAATTCGTCCGCGAGCTTCTTGACGATGGTGAACTTGTCGAGGAAACCAAGAGGACCTCGTCGAACAAGGAGACGAAGCTGTCGTCCAAGCGGCCCCTCGCCCTGCTGGCCTCAAGCAATACTACCTGGAGACGTTCCTCGTTGCCGGACCGCAGGCCGGCGTCGCGGACCATCTCGCACAGCCGGCTGATGCTCGCGCTCATCGCCTCCATGGGTCTAGCTTAGCTTCTACTAGTCAACTGATCTTGTGATTCGAGTGATCACTCTTGCCCTTGGTCGTGCGTAGGTGCGTAGGATTTCGTACTACTCCTCGGCCCTCTACTGCACCTGCCTTTGGCTGTATGATAGGTGGTCCAGCCACCCCCGGGCCCACGTGTCATTCACCCAAAGGCAGTTGCCGTAAGTCAATGAAGTTGCGCCCCCCTCCGTGCCGGTGCAGTATAGTCATCTCACCGGACCTCTAGTTGGGGCCAAACGAGAGAAGTTTGATGTTTACTGGTTTATTGGTCCCCTTTGCATTTTGCGCCAAGTTTTGACCTTTGATTTAACTAATAAAATGTTAATGCATGTAAACAAAAATGTTGTGTAAGTTGCATTACGAAAACCAAATAATCCCAAAACACTTAGGCACGGTGCATTAACTCCCTCCTTGTTTCTTATTTCGTGACATATCAACCAATGAGAGATGTGGGCCGTGCATGCTTTCAATGACTTGAGACTACCAAACATGACATGCATTGTTTAGTTCATTGCATGTAATCCTATTAAGACTCTAGTTAGCAAGAAAACATTAAGTTCTCTCGCTGATAGGAATAAAACACCATGTATTTATTTACGAGGAGTAGTACATTTTTGTGACATGCATTACTAGATATTGCTAGTCAAATACTAAAATCCAGATGGACGTGGTAGTACTCCTAAATCCAGACGGTGGTGCTACTAGTACTAGTAGTAGTACTACAAATGTAGTACTCGTAGGAGTACTAGCACTGTATCGCCTGCTGGTCAAATTATTACGTCATCGCCTCACGGTGAAGTGACAAGACCTGCCACGGAGATGACACTGAGTATAGGCGCCTGTGTTCGGCATACCATAGTCAGCCTCACCGTCTGCAGTCACTATCATCATGGCTGTAGAGCTAGCCTGCTTACAACTAGCCCTGTTCGACATAATTTCCCGTGCGTAGATGCCCGTGCATTGCACGGAACACCAAGATTGGGGGTGGACTGCTCCGGCAGCGGCCATCGCGCCAGATTTTTCCACGGCCTTCTAGATGTGGTGCGGAGGAGATAAGGCTGATTGTGAGAGACAAGGAGTTGTTTGTAAATAGGGAACAAGTGCGGGCATCTTTTTCCACGGTCAAGAGGGACACATGGATGGCATGGACGCATGGGGTGGGAGAGAGGGTGTGTTTGTGATAGAGAGATCCCCGAGATCGTGAGGGACTATATGGGTGGGAGATTGAGGAGTGCGTCTTGCGATAGAAAGATGCCCCGAGAGAAATCGAGATAGACCATGCACATGTTTGTGATGGAGACTAAGATTAGCTAGTCATATACATATAGGGGGGACTGCGTGTGCCTACAATTGAGTGAGAGACCATCATACTTGGCTAGCTGGGCATGAGATTGTGTGTGTGTGTGTGCGTGTGAGATGGAGAGAGAACGATGGAGAGAGATAGAGTTTTAGATGGGCCTATCGAAAAGTAGTGGGATATGCATGTGTATGTGTGACCCAGGTGGATGGAGAGTTTGAGAGATGGGGGGGGGGGGAGAGCTCCGAGACGACATAGTGGTGCGTGAGAGAGTTACGGGCAAAGAGCCAAGGAATTTGTGTGCATACGATGAGTGCACCCAAGATATCTAGCTTGGACTAGCTAGAGTATCATACATAGTGTGCGAGAGAGACCTATAGATGGTGTATATATGAATGCGGACTAGAAAGACCCCCCACACACACAAAGAGAGAGAGAGAGAGAGAGAGAGAGAGAGAGAGAGAGAGAGAGGGACCAACAAGGTTTTTGTGTCGGATGCGTGCGACAGAATTGAAGATTGTCGGCGAGAGAGTGATAGAGAGAGAGAGAGAGAACAGGAGTCCGGGAGAGGGGGAGGTCGCGTTTTATGCATCAAAGACTGATATAAACTTGCATTCAAATATTTAAATTGGAGACCATGTTGTCTGCAATCCACACATGAACGGATATATGCGTATATCAAACAAGTTCATTAATTTGACTTTCAACATGTTCATGGAGTACTATAATACTGTACAACATGCTACTCGATTGAGGTGTTCAATTTTGGATTTAGTTCACTATTTTGACATACTGAACGAGCTAGTTCATTGAATCGAGATATTTCATTTTGGGTTTGATTCGCGTTTTTGAGTGGGTCAACTATTTGTCATATAGTAAATCGCTAGCAACGAGCATGTAAAAGCACATTACTCCCGAACATCATCTCTCCATCTAAAAAAGAAGTGGCAAGATAATATTTCAAAATTTGATTCGAATCGACTTGGTAAGGTAGACGTGGATGCTCGTTCTTGCAAAATTTGAACGAACTGTTAAACACCTCTCTGCTCGGCGGAATTTGCTCGAGCAAATAAATGGGAGACGCGAAATTACCGTCCTATGTGGGACACACATCAATTGGCCCGTTGTACATCGAGGGTAGGTTCGTAATTTCATCCAAGCGCGCCTTCTCCTCGGCCGAAATGACATGTGCCGAATAATTCATAAACCATGGTCCGCAAAACACGCTCTCCTCGCCGAAATAGCTCGCGCCCACTATTTCAAAACACGCTCTCCTCGCCCAAATTCGCTCGCGCCCACTATAGTTCAAAACACGCCATCCTCGCCCGAAATCGCTCCCGCCCACTATTTGGGGAGAAGCAAAGTTACTCTACTATCCCCGACCCTCAGTACACTGACCCAAGCCGAGAAGCCTATAGGCAAGGGTAGAACTGTAACTCCCCCTCACATTTCAGACAAACGCGTCCGTAAGACATGGTTCCACTCCTCCCAATCCCCCGCCCGCCCCCATTCATACCTCGTGGGCGCCAAATCACCTTCTCCCCGGGAAGCTCCCTTCTCCTGAGCCGCGAAACCTCAGCCCCACCTCCATGGCGCCCCCACCGCACCAATTTCACAGCCGTGCTCCTCCCTAATGCCGGAGACGCTGTCCAATTGCCGTCGTGCACTGGGCCGTGTGCCTCTTACTCCGTGCTGCTGGTGCTGCCTCGACGACGGCCGCGTGAACCGTACCGGAGCCGATTCACCCCCGCCGTTGTTCACGGCACCGGAGCGGCTCCAACTTTGGATCCGTCCAGATCCTGGCGCTGCTTCCGCGTAGCCGTCGACCGTCACGACATCGCTCTTTCCCTGCCGCCGGTCACCACCGCAATCGTGCCGGCCTCACTGACTCGACAGCTGGACCTGCCTACTTCACCATGCCGCCAGATAGGTCGCACCCTCATCTAAAATCACTTTATTTAGGCGTCAGTTGTCTGAATTTTTATTCTGGGCCAATCGATTCCCAATGGGAAGCAGCACCCCTCAAGGCGGCGGAGCTCCTAGGCTGTCGGTTGGCTGGTGTCTAACGTAAGGGTGCGGGGCCACAAGTTCGCCGCGGAAGCAGCGCTTAGATAGCTATCTTTTAGAGTTGCGTGGGTTGAAGGTATTGCCGCCGCCAGATCTGGATGACGGGGAGTCTTTGTGGATTGGCCCGGGGGCGGCGCAACCACGGCAGTGCGGTGGGGCGGGGAGCAGGGTTTTGGACGGGGCCACAGACGGCGGAGGCAGGCTGCTCTGCCGTTGGTCGCTGGCTCTTCGGGGAAGATTCCGAACAGTGTCAGCCGGGAGGCACAAGACGGCCATCAAGCCATCCGGCATAGATCGGACAGTACCAAAATAAAATAAAATCGTGTGACCCCAATTTAGTCTTTAGTCAAAAGACGTGTGACCACTCTCGTACGTTGCTGTTGATCCCTTAGTGTATTTCTTTCGATCAAAGAGATATGTCATTCTTAACTTTATGCATTATCTGCATCTTCAGACACACCGTCTTCTGACTCACCGCAGCTGCTCCAACAAGGGAAGCATACACCAAAAGGGAGCTACAGTCCCCACTCAACATTTCCCTGCATCGAATGCGCGTGCCCGACATGGACAGCCACAACAACTGCAGGGCCATCGACAAGTCAGCACATGATGCTCACTCCTATGGATGGCAGCCAGATAGGTTGTACCCTCATCTTACTTGTGTGCAACATTTATGGCTTTGTTATTCATCTAAGCACGGAAAATAGATCATCACATTTCATTGTATATTCATGCTGATCTCTTATGGGTCTTGTTCAGGAGTTCACACTGTTCCATAGTTCAGCTAAGATACTTGTTCTTTAGGTAATGATGTTCCATAGTTATCATCCATCAGCCAATGCTATCCCACAGGCTGGTGATTATAGTATTATACCACTTCTAGTATTACCTATGTTGTTCTTTAATACTTTTGTGTGACATCTAGTTAATCTCGAGTACAAACGATACATATTCTGTAGCTTTCATCTGTGTTCTCCCTTTAGTTTATGAGACCTGTTGCTGCTAGTTAACCCCAGTCCTACTATTTATGTCGTCTCCTACAGGCACTCATTTACATAAATCTAACTACTAGTTGTCTTCCATGCATGTCAGATATAATTGCACACACTGATATATCCACAAAAACCTCACGGAGCAATGTAAAGGCCAATAAACTTGATGTCAATGATACCCAATATGATGGAACATGTAAAGGCAGTTCTTCAGAAGACCTGCAGAAAGATGATGAATCCTCTTCACCCCATAAGGTCCTTGCCCTAACTTGGTCTGTGATATGGGTACACCATGCATATAATGTCCTCGAGTGTATCTACTCTGTTGCAATGCCATGTGCTTAGCATGCTGATCACGCATGTAAATATGTCATGCCTTCCTGTTTTTCAGTACCTAATCCATTCATGATAACATGTTTTCAAATTAAAGTACTGTCATTCTACTCTATCGCAATGCCATCTGCTTAATTTGGACATCATGCTTATGAATATCTTATGCATTGTTATTCATCAGTATGTACTTCATCTGTCTGCCATACCATGTTTTTTTACTTTGAAGTGCTGTTCTAGTGCTCTGTTGCAATGCCATCTTATTTTCCCAATCATACACGTGTATGTTGCCTTGGTTATTTCTGTACGTATTCCGCTAGCATATAGTTTTACATTCAACTAGTTTTTTTTGCTGTGTTGTCCTGTCGTATCCCTAGCTCTTACACCATACTCCCTCCGTCTGGATTACATGTTGCCGAAATGGATAAAAAAGGATGTATCTAGAACTGAAATACGCCTAGACCCATCCTTTTTTCCGGATGGAGGGAATACATGTCAATATGTCATGCCTTTCTATTGTTCAGTACCTATTCCATCTCTCTACTGTCGCATGTTTTTTAATTAAAGCACTATTCTTCTATAAAAGGCATACAAGGGGAAGACGACTATGTTAGAATCTGAAGGGTTACAAACAAGGCCTTTGCAAAAGATCCAAACGCCAGGAGATAATAAACCAACTCCAGTTTTTATAGATACTGCTCCAGCACAGAGAAACCCAACTCCTACTGATAATAAGCATATTCCAGTGGCCAAAGAACTAGTCCGCTCCAGTCGAGCAAAAATATGTCAACTCAATTCTAAGAAGCGTGTGCGTATCCTTGCATCATGAAATTTTTTAGCATGCTGATCATATTTTATACATGTTTCTTACCCATCTCTCTTTTAGAAAATAAGCTTAACAGATAGAAGAATTTATGCAATGGTATCGTTTATGAGGAAAGATTCTTGCAGGAATTCTCTGTGCTCCAATGTAGATGTAAGTACCTGTTGTATATCACTATATTTTTACATCAGCATGTATTTTGTTATTCGGCGTGAATCCAACCTTTATCTGATCTAAATTTAGTTGTAGCAAAATGTATGATTAAAGGCCACAATGTTGATTTTTGTAAGGAAAACTCCCTGGTAGTTTTGCATCCTAAGCTGCATGAGTGTACTATCTCATATCAGTGGGTTTGAATACTTCGGTTCTGTAGTGGGTTTTTCAGTGTTTTTTTTTACTGTGTTGTCCTGTCGTATCCCTAGCTCTTACATCATACTCCCTCCGTCCGGATTAAATGTCGCAGAAATGGATAAAACTGGATGTATCTAGAACTGAAATACGCCTAGACCCGTCCATTTATTTCTAGATGGAGGGAATACATGTCAATATGTCATGCCTTTCTATTCTTCAGTACCTATTCCATCTCTGTTGTAGCATGTTTTATAACTGAATCACCATTCTTCTATATAAGGCATGCAAGGGGAAGACGACTCTGTTAGAATCTGAAGGGTTACAAACCAGGTCTTTGCAAAAGATCCAAACGTCAGGAGATAATAAACCAACTCCATTTTTCATAGATACTGCTCCAACACAGAGAAACCCAACTCCCACTGATAATAAGCAGATTCCAGTGGCATAAGAACTAGTCCGCTCCAGTCCAGGAAAAGAATGTCAACTCCATTCTAAGAAGCGTGTGCATATCCTCGCATCATGAAATTTTATAGCATTCTGATCATATTTTCTACATGTTTCTTACCCATCTCTCTTTTAGAAAATAAGGTTAAACGATAGAAGACTTCCTCCATTGGGATCATATTCGAGGAAAATATCTTGCGGGAATTCTCTGTGCTCCAATGCTGATGTAAGTACCTGTTGTATATCACTATATTTTTACATCAACATGTACTTTGTTAATCGGCGTGAATCTAACCTTTATCTGATCTAAAATTAGTTGTAGCAAAATGTTAAAGGCGCCAATGTTGATTTTTGTAAGGAAAACTGCCTGGTAGTTTTGCATACTGAGCTGCATGAATGTACTATCTCATATCACGCACATTACTGAATTGTAGTGCTTCTCTGGTTGCCCATTCATTCATTGTGTCAATGTTGCTTTCGTACTACCTTACCTGGCTGATGATAGCTGTGCCATATTGTGTTAATTTGGTGTAGGCTACTTGCCCAAACGTTCGTTGTGTCAATATTGCTTTCCTATTATCTGACTTGGCCAATGATATCAATGCTAGTGTGTTAATTTTGTGCAGGTTGCTGAAGATAAGAAGACAAACTCTGAAAATAGCAAGGCAACCCCATTGTTTCTTTCCAGTAAATCTAGGCCAGGTAATATGGCAATAACTCATGATTAATCTATTTGGTTCCTGTCCTAATTTATGTTATGATGCAGTGGTCGAGACACTCTCCACTATCAATATTACAAGCCTGCCAAAATCGCCATCTGAATCTGTTCAAGATCCTCATCGCTCAATGCAAAGGAATAAATGTATGTTTGTGAACCAATTAATGGCTGAAGCAATGATGGAAATGGTGGAGGAATCAGAGGTGCAGAGTCGTGCGACACAACAACTGATCAATGTTTTCAGAGACAGTGTAGCAAAGCAGAAAGAACTTGCCCACATGCTTATGGGCGTCATCTGTGCTGAGGTTGCAGATTGTGACGTTGTAGATGGTTAAGTTCTGCTCTTTTATTTGCATTGGCATCAATCTTTGATTGCCCAGTGGATGTAATTTCCTGTAATATATGCTGGATGTGAAACGTTATTCCCTGTATGCCGTACCTTTGCGTGATTGGTTTTGGTCCTGTGCATAATTGCTCGTCGTAATGGGCTCAAATTATCTAATTTTGCCTAAAGACATGTACGAACTTTCGTGGGCCCATTAAGTTAATGGGCCGTTACTAGGCCGAAAGTTAATGGTCGGCCATCTTACCTCCCGGGTCGTTAACAGGACGACATCGAAGCGGGCAACAGGTGGCCCCAGTTTATTTCACGGGCCGTTAACAGGCCGTTACTAAGTTTGGGCTACATATGGCCCAACTATACTGTAGGCCTTTAGCAGGCTGAAAGAGACAACGGGCTTGTACTGGACCATGAAGACCATGGGCCGCTAAGAGGCCGAAAGTCAGCTCGTATTGTAAAAGGCCCAACTGTGTTGTGGGCCTTTAGCAGGCCGAAAGAGAAACCGGGCTGGTATTGGACCATGAAGGGCATGGGCCGTTAAAGGGCCAAAACTAAGGTCCGACTACAAATGGCCCAACTCATTTATGGTCCGTTAACAGGCCGAAAGTCACACAGGGCCGGGAATTGGCCCAACACTTAAATGGGTCGCTAAAAGGCCAAAACTCAGGTCCGACTAAAAATGTCCCAACTGATTTATGGGCCGTCAACAGGCTGAAAGTGACACCGGGCCAGATAATTGGCCCAACACTTAAATGGGCCGCTAAAAGGCCGAAACTCATGTCCGACAACAAATGGCCCATCAGATTTATGGGCCGTCAACAGGCTGAAAGACACACCGGGCCGGAAACTAGCCCATCATTTAAATGGGTCGCTAAAAGGCCAAAAGATGTACATCCTGAAAATTGGCCCATCCATTAAACGGGCCGTTAACAGGCCGAAATCTCATCGGGCCGATATTGAGCCCAGATATATAGCGGGCTGTTAACGGGCTCGAACTGACGATGGGCTGCAATGGTGTCAAATCTTTAACGGAACGTTGACGGGCCGAATTGGCTCATCTCGTATGGGCCGTGGGCTTAAATGGACCTGACACAAGTAGGCCTTATATGGGCTGGCCTGCTAATTTTTACTGGGCCGGCCTTTTCACAGGAATGGGCCTCTGTTGGGCTGTGCCATGTGTCGACGTACCATAGGCATCTTCCGTCCAATGAGTGGATGACATCTGTCCCAATGGTGAGCCGACACGTGTTTCCTCCAGCCAATGATGATTTCACACGTGGAAAATCCCCATTGGTCGGGGCTGTTAACGGGTTATCGGATGCAAAACCCGACCCGGTAGCTTAACGGTGTTCCGTTACGGTGGATGCCACGTGTCGGTCACCCTTGACAAAAGCACTTCTGTGACGCGCGATTTATCGTCATGGAAGTGGACACTTCCGTGATGATAATTTTGGTAATGTCATGGAACACTTCTACGACAACACAGGTATTTCTATCTTGATTCTGTCATAAATTTGTCATGGATGTACATGCATGACAAAAAACGCGACCTACTGTGACAAACACGTATCATCACGGAAGTGTATATTTTTTTGTAGTTTGACAAACCCGCTGTAGGAGCAACACCAGATGTTATGAACGTTTGGTAGAGCAAAGTTGATGACTACTCGATAGTTCAGTGTGCCATGCTTTACGGCTTAGAAACGGGACTTCAACGATGTTTTGAACATCATGGAGCATATAATATGTTCCAAGAGTTGAAGTTAATATTTCAAGCAAATGCCCGAATTGAGAGATATGAAGTCTCCAATAAGTTCTACAGCTGCAAGATGGAGGAGAATAGTTCTGTCAGTGAACATATACTCAGAATGTCTGGGTACCACAACCACTTGACTCAACTGGGAGTTAATCTTCCTGATGATAGTGTCATTGACAGAGTTCTTCAATCACTGCCACCAAGCTATAAGAGCTTCGTGATGAACTATAATATGCAAAGGATGGATAAGACAATTCCCGAGCTCTTCACAATGCTAAAGGCTGCGGAGTTAGAAATCAAGAAGGAGCATCAAGTGTTGATGGTCAACAAGACCACCAGTTTCAAGAAAAAGGGTAAAGGGAAGAAGGGGAACTTCAATAAGAACAGTAAGCAAGTTGCTGCTCAAGTGAAGAAGCCCAAGTCTGGACCTAAGCCTGAGACTGAGTGCTTCTACTGCAAAGGGACTGGTCACTAGAAGCAGAACTGCCCCAAGTATTTGGAGGAGAAGAAGGATGGCAAAGTGAAAGGTATATTAGATATACATGTTAGTGATGTGTACCTTACTAATGCTCCCAGTAGCGCCTGAGTATTTGATACTGGTTCTGTTGCTAATATTTGCAACTCAAAACAGGGGCTACAGATTAAGCAAAGATTGGTTGAGGACGAGATGACGATGTGCGTGGGAAATGGTTCCAAAGTCAATGTGATCGCCGTCGGCACGCTACCACTACATCTACCTTCGGGATTAGTTTTAGACCTGAATAATTGTTATTTGGTGCCAGTGTTAAGCCTGAACATTATATCTGGATCTTGTTTGATGCGAGACGGTTATTCATTTAAATTGGAGAATAATGGTTGTTCTATTTATATGAATAATATCTTTTATGGTCATGCATCCTTGATGAGTGGTCTATTTTTACTAAATACTGATAGTAGTGATACACATGTTCATAGTATTGAAGCCAAAAGATGTTTAATAATGATAGTGCAACTTATTTGTGGCACTGCCGTTTAGGTCATATTGGTGTAAAGCGCATGAAGAGACTCCATGCTGATGGGCTTTTGGAATAACTTGATACTTGTGAACCATGTCTCATGGCCAAGATGACTAAGACTCCATTCTCAGGAATAATGGAGCGAGCAACAGACTTGTTGGAAATAATACATACTGATGTATGCGATCCGATGAGTGTTGATGCTCGCGGCGGGTATCGTTATTTTCTTACCTTCACAGATGATTTGAACAGATATGCGTATATCTACTTGATGAAACATAAGTCTGAAACATTTGATAAGTTCAAGGAATTTCAGAGTGAAGTGGAAAATCATCGTAACAAGAAAATAAAGTTTCTGCGATCTGATCGTGGAGGAGAACATTTGAGTTATGAGTTTGGTCTTCATTTGAAACAATGCAGAATAGTTTCGCAACTCACGCCACCCGGAACACCACAACGTAATGGTGTGTCCGAACGTCGTAACCGTACTTTACTTGATATGGTGCGATCTATTATGTCTCTCACTGATTTACCGCTATCGTTTTGGGGTTAGGCTTTAGAGACGGCTGCATTCACGTTAAATAGGGCACCATCTAAATCCGTCGGGACGACACCTTACGAACTGTGGTTTGGCAAGAAACCCAAGTTGTCGTTTCTTAAAGTTTGGGTCTGCGATTCTTATGTGAAAAAGTTTCAACCTGATAAGCTCGAACCCAAATCGTAGAAATGTGTCTTCATAGGATACCCAAAGGAGACCGTTGGGTACACCTTCTATCACAGATCCGAAGGCAAGATATTCGTTGCTAAGAATGGATCCTTTCTAGAGTAAGAGTTTCTCTCGAAAGAAGTGAGTGGGATGAAAGTAGGACTTGACGCGGTAATTGTACCTACTACCTTATTGGAAGATAGTTCATCACAGAAATCAGTTCCAGTGATTCCTACACCAATAAGTGAGGAAGCTAATGATGATGATCATGAAACTTCTGAGCAAGTTACTACCGAACCTCGTAGGTCAACCAGAGTAAGATCCGCACCAGAGTGGTACGGTAATCCTATTCTGAACGTTATGTTACTAGACCAGAATGAACCTACGAACTATGAGAAAGCGATGATGACCCCAGATTCCGTGAAATGGCTTGAGGCCATGAAATCTGAGATGGGATAACAAAGTGTGGACTTTGGTTGACTTGCCCGATGATCGGCAAGCCATCGAGAATAAATGGATCTTCAAGAAGAAGACTGACGCTGACGGTAATGTTACTGTCTATAAAGCTCGACTTGTTGCAAAATGTTTTCGACAAGTTCAAGGAGTTGACTACAATGAGAATTTCTCACCCGTAGCGATGCTTAAGTATGTCCGACTCATGTTAGCAATTTCTGCATTTTATGATTATGAAATATGGCAAATGGATGTCAAAACTGCATTCCTGAATGGATTTCTGGAAGAAGAGTTGTATATGATACAACCAAAAGGTTTTGTCGATCCAAAGGGTGCTAACAAAGTGTGCAAGCTCGATCCATTTATGGACTGGTGCAAGCCTCTCGGATTTGGAATAAATATTTTGATAGTGTGATCAAAGCATATGGTTTTATACTGACTTTTGGAGAAGCCTGTATTTACAAGAAAGTGAGTGGGAGCTCTGTAGCATTTATAATATTATATGTGGATGACATATTTTTGATTGGAAATGATATAGAATTTCTGGATAGCATAAAAGGATACTAGAATAAAAGTTTTTCAATGAAAGACCTCGGTGAAGCTACTTATATATTGGGCATCAAGATCTATAGAGATAGATCAAGACGCTTAATTGGACTTTTACAAAGCAAATACCTTGATAAAATTTTGAAGAAGTTTAAAATATACCAGTCAAAGAAAAGGTTCTTGCCTGTGTTAAAAGATGTGAAGTTGAGTGAGACTCAATGCCCGACCATTGCAGAAGATAGACAGAAAATGAAAGTCATTCCCTATGCTTCAGCCATAGGTTCTATCATGTATGCAATGTTGTGTACCAGACCTGATGTGTGCCTTGCGATAAGTATAGTAGGGAGGTACCAAAGTAATCTAGGAGTCACTACAAAAAAAAATACACTTCCGTGATGATACGTGCTTGTCACAGTAGGTCGTGTTTTTTCTCATGCATGTACATCCATGACGATTTTATGATGTAATCAAGATAGTCATACTGTCTTTGTCGTAGAAGTGTTCCATGACATTACCAAAATTATCATCACGGAGTGTCCACTTCCATGACGACAAATCGCGTCCACAGAGTGCTTTCGTCAAGGGTGACCGACACGTGGCATCCACCGTAACGGAACGTCGTTAAGCTATCGGGTCGGGTTTTGGATCCGATAACCCGTTAACAGCCCCGACCAATGGGAAATTTCCACGTGTAAAATTCTTATTGGCGAACGAAACACGTGTCACTCGTCGATGGGTCGATAGGCGCCTATGATATGTCGACACGCACACGGCCCACCATCGCCCATTTAGCTTACAAAGCTGGCCCGTTTGACTTGGTCAAAGTTAACAGTGGCCCATGAAAAGCCTGTTAACGGTCTCCTCGCAAATAGCCCATTTTACGGCCCGTTAACTCACGGCCCGTTAGGCCCTAAAGGAAATCGGCCCAACAACGTCATGTGGGCCGTCGAATATAACACCAGCCCATTTCACTTTTGGCCCATGTATAGCCCACGACGTCTTTCGGCCCATATGAGGCCTTCGTATCTTTCGGCCCTTTACAGGCCCACGGTGACTCTAGCCCATAATGAAGAGTAATTTTCTTTGTAGCCGTTAACGGCCCGTGATTTACATGGGCCGTTTCCAGCCCGTGTTAGCTTTCGGCCTATTGACGACCCATACGTTCTTGGGCTCCTTTTCGGCCCTCGATTACTTCCGGCCCGTTACTGGCCTGTTCCCCTAATGGGCCAAATTCGGCGCATGGCAAGAGTCGGCCCGTTACTGGCCTGTTACCCTAATGGGTCAAATTCGGTCCATGGCAAGAGTCGGCCCGTTTCTGGCATGTTAACCCGTTGCGCCGTTTCCAGCCCATCCTATATTCTGGCCCATTAACGACCCGTTATGCGTGTGACAGAATTAAGCCTTTGTTGTCCTACGGCCTGTTAACAGCCCGTTACCGTGCTGGGCCGATACCAATTACACCCGTTTACAGCCCATGTAGACCCATTTATCCGACGGCCCGAGGCCCACCGATTCGAAGGCCCTGTTGGAGGCCCATTTATCGACGGCCCGTAGGAGACCCATGGATCCTACGGCCCGTAGGAGACCCATGGATCCTACGGCTCGTATATGGCCCATGGTAGTTGCGGCTACTAGCAAACCAGGGAAAAATAAGATTAGGAAATAAATAAGGCCGAAACTAACGGTAGGCTATTAAGGTGATTGCACAGATTACATCCACTTGGCATCAAAGATCACCACCACTGCAAATATAGGGAACACCCTACACTATACAAAAATGGCTTGTTGTTTTCTTCAACCGGTGGCTGCACGTTAAGAATAAATTTTGTACCGCACCAAAACAAATTACAACTATATAACAAAAGGAAGGTTGGCATAAAACTTAACAGTCTAGCAGATAAATGCACCACCAGAAGTTCAGAAGCTCAGTTCATTTGACCTCACTATTACGTTTTCATGTTGTATTGTCCGATGGAGCACCATAACCCTCGCCTTCATTTCCCCTAGGCTCCTGAACAACATAGCAAATGTCTGATAGTGTGGTTTCAAAACCATGCGTATCTTGACGACATCGAACAATGTCTCTCCTTGTTTCACAAAGGGTCTCTGTTAGGGAATGGACTTGTGTCTGGAGCGCAGATACAACATTGCTTTGAGTTTGCATATCTTGATCATGAGGCAGTTTGGACGATATTGCCTTAACAACCAACCCAGTATTACGCAGGAACGTGCTTTTGGCACTGTTAGTGGACAGGTACTGACCCACTGCAGCAACAGCAGACATTGTCGTTATAGTTTCCTCGCCACCTTCAGAAGGTGGCGGTTCCACCATTTTTTCCATAGCTCGCTGAAAAGTTGAGGTTTTACATTAGTAGTACCAGAACAGACGATATTAAGGAGGCAGCAAAACCAAACAAAATAGCTTTGGTCTATATACATAACTTATTCTGGTGAACCCATGTAAAATATTAGTTGTATTTTATTGCAAAGTACAAAATAAAACCAGGTCCCAAACATATGACCATGTACTATCGCTAATGTATTGTCTATTTCTTCACATTGTATTGAGGGCTAAGGATAAAGAGACGAAGTTTATAATACGGTAAGCATAGTATGACATCATTCATATCACAAAACAACCGAGAATAGACAAACATGCAATTGTAACGTTGTGTGAGCAAGTCCAGCACGGAACTAGATTACGGGTCAAGATCAAAGGAACATCACTCCTCTCTTTTAAACCTTGTAAGGTGCAATGATACGCTAAGACAATTGTGTATAAAATTGAAAAGAGTAATAGACATTGGCTACAAACCATGCAGTTCAAGGCACAAGTCAGAGTAAGTAGTAGTTAAAAGGCATGAGGATTAAGGACTTACAACAGCGGCTTTGACTGGTGTAGTCATGCCCTTCTTCTTGCTGGTGTGACAGTCCTTGAAGATTTCCACAACATTTGGTTCAGGTACTTTTTGGTCCTTGCGGGCTTTCCTCTGCATTTCGAACAAGTCAATATAGATCTGATAATATGGTACAGCAAAAAGAGTGAAACAGCAGGTAATTACAAGAGCCTCGCAGTGTGCAATATAGCTACGAGATCCTGTCATCTGTTAGAATTTCACTTTCGAACGGTTGGCCTTGTTCTTTGAACAGTTCACCTACAAGAAGATAGATTTGTGTGTCACATGCGTAAATAGGACTTCAACATGTGATTTGATCACATATATATAATGTACCTGATACTTCGGATCAGACCAGTGTTTAACAAGGCCCCTCCAGTCTTCATCCGATATATTTCCACTGGAGATGTTTGGGGAAGTTCACTGTTAGCCATGCCTTCAAAGTGAGTTTTCCTCAAGTTATACCGATACTGTCGCAGAGCAGACTTGAAAACATGGGTGCAAGCTTGTTTGGTTGCATCATCTTGGCTATCCAACTTGAACCTCATCTGTTGAAAATTATGGGAGTCTCATTATCAGCAACCTAGAAAGTATGGGACATAGCAAGACAATATTACTAGTTTCCATACATAACCATACTTACAGATAAATGGTCGAGGAAGGTGTTGAACTGGGTTTCGTCTTTGCCATTCCTGTGTTGAATCCATGTTGGGAGGATATGTACATGACACCTAACGGCAACCGCTGCCTCTGATACTAACTTGGCCGACTCTGTAGCATCACGTGGCCTTTTTAAACCCGCCTCAAAACGGATCTCCATTCTTCCTCCTCTAGATTTAGTTAACCTATCGAGAAATATCCCTGATGTTTGTTTCCTCTTGCGCCTAGGTGCTAGTCCAACAACGAACATAGGAAGTGTTAGTGTACATCAAACTATGAGACTACATATAAAGAAGCATGCAACTGTAACTTGACTCCAGCAACTACCTTCTTGTTGTTGAAGCTCACAAGGTTCATCTGATATTGCCAACTCGTCTTGTGTCAAGAGTGCTTGGGCAGTAGTGTCGTGTGGCAAGGAGCTTGGGAACATGCTGCTAGCTCAGATTGGCCTTACGAGTAAGTCGTGCATTTGGTAATCTTGTGGTAGGTGTTGCAAGAACTAGGGCTGTCTCTGCTTGTTTGGTGGCAGCTATTTGTTTCTGTTTGGCTTTTTTTGCAGCTCATGTAGCATGGGATGCCGTGTTTGTAGAATTTTTCACTGGACTTTGACCTTCTATTGCACCATCAGTACCAGCAGAATCTGTAGGATTCATCCGCTTCTCATTCCCTGCCATTATGTGTTTCTTCCTCTTTCTCTGTGCCATGTTAAGTCAAGCCGACAAGAAAAACGAATAACAATTTAGTTATTCAGAACAAATTGATGCATGATGCAGACGAACTGAACTTTGATGTTAGACAACCACATGATAGGAGGATGTAATATGTATGAAAAATAGGACGGAAGAGATAACCATAACTATGATGTGTAAACTAAGAAGAAGACATTTCACCAAATTATAAGCAATGCAATGGAAGGTAGACAACATATGAAAGATGCTACAAATATCGCTCTGCCAAGTTAACAGTGTCTCATCATAAATGGCATTTAAAAAAATGTGAAGCAGTACAAGAAATAAATCATATGCAAGATGCAAACAACATCACACTACCATGTTAAAGGTCTCTCGTCATTAGTGCCGTTGCATATTCACAGCATTGCATATTCACAGCTTATGATGTGTAAACTAAGGAGAAGGCATTTTAACAAATTAGAAGCAATGAAAGCTAGACACCATATGAAAGATGCAACAAATATCACTCTACCAAGTTAAAACTGTCTCGTCATAAGTGTCATTTCAACAAATTAGTAGTACAAGCTAGAAAAGAATGTCAGATGTAACCTATATCACACTCCAAAGTCAAACGTGTCTTATGATAATTGATTGTTGTAGGTTACACAACAGTAGTAATTTGATGTAAGAACATGGTGTGATAGACAGATATTGTATGTTCTAGAAACAGGAACACGTGTCTTATTCAAGTATAATGTATAAAGTAAGCAGATGGAATTCAACAAAATTAGAAGCAATACAAGCTAGACATCACACATAACATGCAACCACATATAACAGTGCCAAGTTAGAGGGAGCACCGGTGATGCTGCACTAGGGAGACGTGCTCATCATAAACACAGCTTTGTTGAGTGTCTATGCATGTGTTGTCTTGGAAATCATCTTGGGGGTGTGGAGGAGTAGAAACTGTAGAGGCCCTCCGTTCGGAAGGAGCACCTTTATCCGCTGCCTTGCTAACTTCCTTACGCTTTATTGATTTTGAATTGTCAAGTAAAACCGACAAGAAAAAGCAATAAAATTCTCTCTTCAGAACTCATTCATGCATGATACTGACAATCACTACTTTGATGTAAGGCAAACACATGATACCAAGATGGAATATGCACGAAAAACAGGACGGCATGGCATGTTCACAACTGTTTGTGTAAACTAAGCAGAAACCATTCCAGCAAATAAGAAGCAATGCAAGCTAGACACCACATGAAAGATGCAACCAATATGACTCTACCAAGTTAAAAGCGTCCCATCATAAATGGAATTTCAACAAATTAGAAGCAGCGCATGCTATAAATCATATGAAAGATGCAACTAATACGCACTGCATATACTAAAGGTGTCTCGTCATATTGATTGATGCGGGATACAAAAAAAACAATAGTTTTATGTAAGGGCATGCTTAATAGACAGCTGTACTATGTACTAAATACAGGAAGGCATGTCACATTAACAGATATAATGTATAAGCTAAGCAGACAAGCACTTGCAGTTTAACCAGATTGGAAGAATTACAATCTAGACACCATATGCAACATGCAACCACATATCACGCTGCCAAGTTAGAGCAAGCACCTGCGATGCTAGTGTAGGGGAAATGATGTAATCAACTACAGAGCTACGTTCACTATCTTCATCTAGCATTTCTGTTCTTGAGAATCATGTCGGGAGGCTGACGCTGCATTCTTTAAATGAGGAGTAGTCCCCTTGCCTGCCTGCCTCGTCATAAGTGATTGATGAGGGATACACAAGAACATTAGTTTGATGTAAGACCATGGTTAATACACAGATGTACTAGTATGTACCAAAAATAGAAAGGCATGTCATATTCAAAGGTATAATGTGTAAGCTAAGTAGATGCAATTTAACCAAATTGGAAGCAATACAAGCTAGACATCCGGCTGGAGTGGTGAGCATGATCATCTAGGACCTGAGAGACTGGTGGGAGGAGGGCTGCTTCGCCACCATCGCAGCTTTTTAGTTGGCTTCCAGGTGATGCCTATCTTTGCTGGGCTTGTCACTGGCTCGGCTAGTGCCCTGACTAGCTATTTGTCTTCTGGTGCTTACAGGATGGTGGTTCATGTAAAAAAGTATCTTTCCTTATCTTGGGGATGTTTGGTTTGTGACTAACTTTGCCAAATGTTGCCACACCTAAAGCTGGGCAAGTTTGACTAACTTAGGTGAGTGTTTGGTTCAAGCCACACCTTAGGCAAGCCACACTTGGACCCCACATGGCATACACACACAAAATGTGGCAAGATTCCCTTAGGCTTGCCAACTTGTGGCTTTCATTTTGATCAACTAACCTTAGGCAAGTTTGGCAAAAATATGCGGCAAAGTGTGCCAATGCTAGGCCTAGAACCAAACAGCCCCAAAGACCGACTTCGGCCTTTCGAATACAAGCTAGACACCATATGGAACATGCAACCACATATGACACCGTGAAGTTAAAGCAAGCACCTGGGATGGTGGTTCATTGCGAGCGAGGTCATCAACTCCAGAGCTACGTTTACCGTCTCCATCTGCTGACACTGCACCCTTTATAGCGCTGTAACGTGTCGTGCATACCCGCGAAGAAAGCTGGCGCGACTTCTCTCTTTTCTTTGATGCTTCTCTTTCGGCAGACTCTGAAATACCCTTGCATAGAAACACAATAGTGAGAGTATGGGTGAAGTGTGTGCAGAACTAGTGCACTGTTTAAGTAGCAGATAGCAGGTGGCTGAAAAATAAATGACAGGAGACATATGATAGCTATACAACATTGCATGGCAAACAAAATTAGATTCTACTCCGTATGATTTTGTAATATAGGAGCACAGGAAATGCAGGTACTCCTACAACACACCACCACATGTGGTCATATCTAAGATAACAGTCGACTGAAAAAAAATAGGTCAGTCGATTTTTTAATGAACCGTTCGATCTATAAGGAACGGGCAGATGGCCTTCGTCTACCTCCCGCCAGTCACTATTGACGATCTTTCTTGAACTGCCAGCGACCACCGGCCCAGACCCCTGCCTCCGCCGCCCCGCCCTCCCCTCGACCTCACACCACCGCCGTGCTTGGCAGCGCCCCCAGGCCATCCCTTTAATCCCGGCCGACCTCCAGATCGGGCTCCAGTAGCTCTAGGCCGCACACGCCCCTAAGATAAACACCAAGGCGCTACTTCCCCAGCGTAATAGGCGTACTAGCGCCTATTATGCCGGGGAATGCTTCCATTAATTGGGAATCAACTGGCCAGAAATTGAAATTCAGGGGGGCGACGGACCTCTAGCTAAGGTGAAATAGTATATGAGGAGAAACCTTGTGCATCGCGAGTTACTAGGAACATCTAGTATCAAGAAGAAGCGGTCAACTAGTGTCTTCTGTGGGATGAATACCGTGCAAGCGAGACGTAAGATTTGCACGAATGAGGAAGAGGAGTACCTTTTTGGTTGCGGTGTGGTCACCTCCACATGTCGCGCCGATCTTCTTCTTTTTACCGGGGAAACCGATGTTCTGGAGGGTGCAGGCTTGGACGAACCCATGGCCAAATTGTTGACTGTGTTGACGTGGCTGTATGTCGGCGGAGGGGAAGCAGATCCAAGGCGGCGAAGGATGGCGTAGCAGGAACAGCTCCGGTGCGGTGGAGGGTGGCGAAGTTGGAGCGGCAGCGGTGAGGCACAGGACAGCGTGGTTGAACTGGCTCGGGTACGGACGGCTCGTCCTCGGCTTCAACTACTAGCCGTGGAAGGTGTTGCGGTTGAGGTTGCGGTGGACGACGACGTCGGGGTATCGGCTCCGGCGTGATGGAGGAGGGCGGCGGTTGATGGGTGGGATGGGGTGGCGGACGGAGGGCGCCGGGTTTCACGGATGGTGGAGAGGTAGTTTTGGCGCCCACGGAGTACTAATGGGGAATCGGACGGGTGGGGGAACCATGTTTGATGCAGGGACGCGCTTGTTTTTGGCTTTTTGAGCAGAAGATGGGACACGCTTGTTTGAAATTTGGGGAAAGTACAAACTTTGCCCCCCTCTTAAATTTCATTCCTACTACGGGTCGGGGGTAGGATGGTAATCCCAGGTGTCCCAAATAGTGGGCGGAGCGATTTGACAGCGCATGTGTGCTTAGGCGACCATTGTGTATGAATGTTTTTCGGAGGCGGTTGTGTGGCGTCTAGATGAAGCTACAAACCTACCCGGTTTAGACCTTTGGATGTCGGGCGGTAGGTTTCACGGTCGGAGTTATTAGAAAAGTAATTTCCTTATACTACTAAACATTGGTCTCACGCGTTTCAGGCGAGTAGAGGCTCTTTTGGCGCCGTTGAAATTTTGAAACACAAGCATTCACGTTTAGAGTACTCTTGAACTATGAGGATTGACCTAAATAGACAACGTTATATTTGACCTTGTATGTTTGAAAACCTCATTAAATTATCCACTTCTTTTTGAAATTTTGACACTTGAAAATCCTATAACTACGATTATTTTGGAATGGAGGAGCTAAATTTGAATCTATTTTGTACATGACTACATATGCTATTATGCACAAAATCAGAGCAAAGATTGCTGCCCCCATAATTTAGGTATGGTTTACAAATGCCATGATATCAAATTCAAATAATTGAATGGACTTCATGTTGAATTCGATTTTTTTTAAACCACTTTAAGTTGAATTCAAATGTATGCTAGTTCATAGATAGCTATTTATAATGTTCATTGTGTAACTTTCATATGTATAATGTGCTTTACACACACAACATGAACTATACTCACATTTATATTCGATTGCTAAAGAGATGCATTGTATGGAGTTCAAAATACTAACTATGTGGATCAATTGTGTCGAATAATAGACATGCTCAAATTCGATAGAATCTAGATGTCTGATGGATCAATGACCGCTCCTTACGCGAATGGAAAATATCATGATCCCATCCTAATATTTGGATACAATTTATATCTTTAATCAATGTGTACAGTAGTCTTTTATGTGTAGTTTCACTCTCCATCGGTGGTCTCTCACACATGCTCACACACTCTCTCCCGAGGTGTCTTTCTCGCACACATGCTCTAGATATAACCCTCCCTCCCTCTCGTAACCATTTACAACTGTTTTCACTAACCTTTATCACAAGCACTCTTCCTCTCGCAAACATACACACGCACAATCCCCATCGACCCTTTCTATATACATGGACCTGCCTACGTGTCTCATGTACGCACATTATCTTTAGGCCTATCTCTCACGCATTGTCTCACACCTCTTCCTAATCGATTTAGTATGATTCTAGCAGAGCATTCTATAGGATGCCCCTTAAAGTTAGGTTGGATGAATAGTAATATCGAGATAAAGGGGTTACCTTAGTCCGAGAACCTAGGGTTACAAATCCTAGCCGGCTTTGTCAGTGGACACAGAGTCCTTCACAATTCTGCTATCTTTGTCTTGTACGACTAGTCATCCATGGGTCTTCCTAAATGCGTCAGGGGCCGACCAATGTGGCGCAGGACGGAACCGAACGAAGGGCCTCACCTCGACCCACCGGACCTCACGCGGTGACACACCCTCTGCCCCCACGTCTCATTATCTTCTCACACCCACACATACCAACACAAACACCACACACACAGAAAATTTCTACTAGTGCCTCAAGGGAATGGAATCTCTCGTCGTGACGTCATATTCGTCTCTCTCTCTCTCTCTATACCACCCTCATTTCTTGTGCTATCTCTCCCACGCCCCCCCCCCGTCGGCCCCTCTATCCATGCCTCTCTCGAATACGTAATGCACACATACCTCTCTAGGCCCCGCCAAATGCATCAACTACGTACCCCATTGATCTAAAAAGCCCTCTCTTCACGTTTATTTCACATAAAACATTCCTTTTGAATAAAGTGTGGCCAAAAAATTATTTTAGAGTTTCTACATATATACAACATTACAAAGTTATATGGAGGAGTACGAACGCTAATTTCCATTGCATGGTGCCCACAATGATATTTATTCCGCACTGTGAATTTGTATATTTTTATACTATATACAAAGTTAGTCATAATAAAGAGAAACGAAGAGCGTCTCTCTCTCCATCGCATACCCCCCTGTACGCCCCTTTCATGTATGCACACAAAACTATCTCCAGGTCCTCTAAAAGTAAGCCCCCAGAAAATTCACGCATGTTTCATCTTTCTCTCGCGATATATGCAATGACGATCATTGTATTTGAAGCGAAAGCACGGTACGTATATTGGACTTCATAATCCACTCATTACGATCACCATTTACGTTTAGTGGTTATTATACAGTCACGGGCTCACCGTACAACTCTGTATTTGCTCATGACATGACTAGTTGACCAGTTAAACGCTCCACGTGGCACCTCTAGTGTTGCATCACATTATCTCACTACCATCGTGCCCACCTGTCGACTTGTATCTACTCTACATCTACACTCTTATAAAATACATAAAATACACTCTTATAAAAAACAGAGTTGGTGATGATGGTGTGCCTGCCATCCTGCAATATAGGCCGTCCGATTTATATCTGACGGATAGGAAAGAAACTATGGAAATTTTGCAAAAAGGTACCCACACACCTCTCCACATTTGCAAATAAGGCCTTCCCTCGTTCATCCTTTTCTCTCACAAGACAAAGAAGTCACACAAATGCATCTTGATCTTACGTGCAACGCACGGGCATCTTGCTAGTAAGAATGAAAACAAACGAAAAAAATATATTTGGACGGTGGTTCAAAGTCATGACCGCGGGCACAGCACACAAGTTGGCCTTGTATTGGTATGCTGAGCCGTCTGCTTTAACACACAGGAGATGGTGTGGTGATTATACACACACGCACGCATGCACACGAACTGCATCCACGCAACACTCACACAAACACATGCACCCACACACACACGCAACACTCACATGTACACACGCAGCCACACGCGCACGCAACACTCACACACACACACACGCACGCATGCATGCACACAGCCGTACACCACACGACCTACACACACTCTCACGCTCAAGTGCTCAACCTACACGTGCATGCACACACATCAGCCCCTGACAGACACATACACAACCAGGTGATTCCCACGCACGGGTTGGAGCCTTGTCGCGCCTGCGTAAATTTGTGTTTATCTGACCTTTTCCCTATGTGAACTGACAGGTGGGACCCACAAGGAACATGGTCAATTCAACTAGTCAACATGGCGCCACGCAGACTATTTGGCCGGTCAACAGAGTGCAATCCGATGCTGAACCGTGAGCAAGTGACCATATAATCACCGCAAAACGTATATAGTGACCGTAATCAGCTTATTCTGAAGTTCGGTGACCGTATTATGCTTTTCTCTCTGTAGGCCCTCCAAAACTACATCTCTACACGTTCTCGCATGTTACAGCACTACTACTACACTCTAACACAATAAAACATATGTGTTTTTAGTTTTACTAGATATCATATTGTTACTTATAATTATTCAGTTTACATACATTAAAATTGCCTTTGAAATGTATGGCGAGATCATCTACCGCAAGGAAAAATCCGCTCTTTTCCTGTTTAATCGGGTTTGTATCGATGGATCGTGCGAAACAGCAAAACTATAGTACTATACAGTACAAGTGACAATTCACTGGGCCGTCGTGTCGTCTACTCCTCCGTCGTAAGAGTGGAGCGCTCGCTTTCATAAATCTTCTAGTACCTTTCGCTGACATGTGGGACATCAAGCTAACGGGTCCACGTGCCATGCCGGAATACAGTGCAGAGCAGCCGGGGTGAAGCACCCCAGTCATGGCGCCGGCGAAGTAATGAGCAATGAGGCGTCAAATCACAAAGCAGCACCTTTCCCGCAGTTAAGTTGGAGGGACGAAGTAATAATGCTAAAAAAGAAGTTGGAGGGACGAAGCAACCATCATTTCACCTGTTGCTGAATCCGCTTCTCCCTCATCTTCTTCAACTTAACCACGTGTTGCTTCTGCCGTTGTTCTACCTCATGTGGGATGCGGATCAGCTTGGTAAAGCACTGACACATGGGACCGCATGTTAGCAAACCGCCAGGACAATGTCCTCCGAAAAATCACCTCCTTTTTACTAATCTTGATTCTATAATTTTTTAGATCAATATAATTGAGATTTGTATAGATAGCACACAGGAGCAAAACCAAGTGGTACGGTTAAGGGCATCCACAATGTGTAGCGAAATGTGAAAATAGCTTTTGGCATCGTGGGAACCATTGTGGACGGTGTTGCCAAAGCCAAAAAGATGGAACCGAAGCTCCCTGATTGATTGATTGAAGGAATAGAAAAATGCAACGTCTCTCCTCTTTCTCCCATGCTTGGACGCATGTAGTACAATATAGAGCACAGAGTCTACTCCCCTGTCCCTTCTATCACAAATCACAAAGTAGTGAGGCGTCAAATCACAAAATCATGAACGAAGCAACCATCATTTCACTCTTCGCTGACTCCGCTTCTCCATCGTCTTCTTCGAGAAACCATCTCACCGCACTAGTACTCCTAGTAGTACTAGTAAAGGACTTCCTGGATGCAAATAAGGTGGTTCTCTCGGCTTGCAGGCGGCACTTGCGAACGACTTACCATGGTCTCCCTCAATGGTGTTCTCCGTCGAACGCACTTCGCCAAACCACAAAAAAAAGATATCGTCGACGTCACCGCAATGGGGAAGGAAGTAAAATATAGTTACTACCTCCATTTTTTTGTACACAAGGCCAGTATATCAAAATTACAATTTGCAAAGGGCCACTAACAACAATCGAGGCAAAATTGATGGGGTTAGCAACCAAGGACATTAATATCCCCTGCATGCATGCGGAAGTAAGAAGGTTGGTTTGCATGGTGCTGCATTAATCAAGCGATGAGGAGTGAGATGGTTAGCTCTTTGGTCTTTGGAGAAAAAAATACGCATTAATTGACACGTGAAATGAGGATTTGTATCGATTAAATCCCACGAAGGAAAACCCCGCCTTTCTTTTTTAACACTAGGACTCCTAGTACGTACATACTTATCCTGTTTGGGTCTAGGCCTTGCATTGCCAAACTTCGCCACACATTTTTGCCAAGCTTGCCTAAAGTTTTCAAAATGAGAAGGAGGTACACTTGCGCACGGCTGTCGCGGTCGCACCGCACCCCCACACGGTCGCTCCTGCTCGCCGCGGTCACACCACACCCTCACACAGTCGCTCCTGCACGCCGCAAACACAACCAAGGGAACGCACCCTCACTGACACGTGCTGTTGCATGTGAACAAACCAAACTCAACCATCCTATCACTGACATATAATTTTCGTTCATAGAGTATGTTTATCCAACTGCATGTTGGGGAGTATCCGTACGGCCCGTGCGGTGGTCTGTTGGGGAAGAAGAAGAGGTGAGGAAGAAGGAAAGAAGGGTTAGGAGACATAGGACGATATTCACCCAACCGCCTGAAATGGTAGAATGACCCAAGTCAGGCGACTTGCATAACAAATATATGTTTATACATAGCAAAAGATCCATAAAAACAACAACATAAAGAAAAACTATTACTGCTCGCGGAAAGAGACAGCCTCGTCGTCTTTGGCTGTCGGCGCGAACCAGCCGTAGCTGCCGATGTGTGTCTCCGCACCGTGGTTGTTCTCGGCTTCCAGCTACTACTTGTTCAAGTGGAGCGTGCGGGCGCTCTGCACGGACGAGAGCACAGCCGGTTCAAGTCGAGGACGTCTGTTTCCGCCTCCAGGAGGGCCTCGATGGTAGTGGCATCCACGCGCTCCTCGTCGAGTCGAGCCTCCGCCGCCCGGTTCAAGTCCAGGACGTCCGGTTCCGCCTGCAGGAGGGCGTCGATGAGAGCGGCATCCGCGCGCTCTGCGTCGAGTCGAGCCTCTGTCGCCCGGTTCAAGTCCAGGATGTCCGGTTCCGCCTGCAGGAGGGCCTCGATGGCAGCGGCATCCGCGCGGTCCGCCTCAGGTTGAGCCTTCGCCACCCGGTTCACATCCACGACATCCGGTTCCGCCTGCAGGAGAGCCTCGATGACAGCGGCATGCGCGCGCTCCACGTCGAGTTGAGCCTCTGCCTCCCGGTCCTCCTTTAGTATTGCCATGTTGAACCGCTGGTCCGCCTGCACCATGGGGGACTCGGATGCCGACACGTAGTCGACGTCCATCGTCTCATACCCATCCGGGGTCTTCTGCGCCGCGACCTCTGCCATGAACATTGGATCGGCTTCCTCCTCCTCGTAGCTTGGCTCTAGTGAACTCGGGGATTGGCCCGCCGCAAAGCGAGTTTGGGAACGGAGGTCTGTGGCGCCGACCGCCGCCGTGATTTCTACGCGGCGCTCCGGCGTCAGCATCTTGTAGTAAGTGATCTTACGACGCACCATGGCTTTCCGGCGAACTAGTGGACGCTTGCAGCGGGCTAGGGGATCGAAAGGTGGGGGAATGGGCTGGAGATTTGGTGTGGTTTTAGGGTAGTGGCTGGCGTAGGCCGAGCAGCGAAGGTTCTGGTGTGAATAGTGGTTCCGGTGATGACCGGTCAATCGGTTTTGACTGTACATCGCTCTTGTCGCATTCGCGTTGCAGCCCGGCACGCTGGACCCTCCACGTCGCTCACCGAATGGAACGCGCTTTGTCTTGCGTTTTTGCTCGCTTGTGGGACCACAGTTGAGAGCAAACCGACATCCCTCCCCCTTCCCCGCCTGCGTCATTTATTATACTACCACTCCCTCCGTTTTATGCGGAGTAAATAAAAACAAAGGGAGTATAATACGGATGAGGATCCCCTGATGTGGCCGAACCCATTGAGTAACTGACATGCGGGGCCTAGCAAGCATGGGGTCCGCCAGTAAGTGACCAAAAAGGAGGGTAAGGCAAGGATACCTACGTCAGAGGATCCACTTCCACTACTACTCCCTCCTTCCATTTACTATACAGGGCCTAATGCATTTTTCGAGGCTAACTTTGACCAAATGTTAGAGTAATAATATATGACATGCAACTTACACAAAGCATACAGTCAAATTCGTATGTGAAAGGAGTTTCCAATGATATAATTTTCACATTATACATCTCATGTACTATTAATCTTGTCAATAGTCAAATTGGAAACCATCTCGAGTACAAATCTAGGAGTACGTACTTTAATCTAACAATATTGATTGGGCGTTGTTGAATGTTGATATCTTTTTGATCAAAGTAGAGATACTTTGACTACACATAAAACTTATATGTAAACTAGAAAGGATAGGAGGGAGTATATTGTACGTTCAAAAACGAAACGAACATTGAATACCCTTTATATATGATTTACGGATGCTATGATCACCGGTTCAAAATTTTGAAATCCGCCTTAGGTATCACGTGCCCCCACTCGTTCCCTCTCGATTTCATCTCGGGGTCCGGAGATCTATTGAAAGAGGACTAGGGTGGGTACATGCGAATGATACTCGGCAGAATGTTCAAATGAGGCATGCAGGAGGATGGACTCGACTGGAGGGCGACATGATCGATGGAGAAGAGGGTTGGAGAGGAATGAGAAATAAGCAAATGCCACATAATTATACTTGAACGGCTCAAATAAACAATAAGCACTACAAAAAAAATACACTTTCGTGATGATACGTGTTTGTCACAGTAGGTCGCATTTTTTGTCATGCATGTACATCCATGACAAATTTATGACAGAATCAAGATAGTCATACCTGTGTTGTCGTAGAAGTGTTCCATAATATTACCAAAATTATCATCACGGAAGTGTCCACTTCCATGACGATAAATCGCGCATCACAGAAGTGCTTTCGTCAAGGGTGACCGACACGTGGCATCCACCGTAACGGAACGCCGTTAAGCTATCGGGTCGGGTTTTGGATCCGACAACCCGTTAACAGCCCCGACCAATGGGGATTTTCCACGTGTAAAATCATCATTGGCTGGAGGAAACACGTGTCGGCTCACCATTGGGACAGATGTCATCCGCTCATTGGACCGAAGGCGCCTATGATACGGTGACACGTGGCACGGCCCAACAGAGGCCCATTCCTGTGAAAAGGCAGGCCCATTTGACTTGGTCAAAAGGTGGCGGGCCAGCCCACGGAAAGCATGTTAACGGTCTGTTCGCGTATAGCCCATTTGCAGCCCGCTAACCCAGGGCCCGTTACGCCCTATCCGAATTAGGCCCAGTAGCGTCATCTGGGCCGTCCAATATGATTCAGCCTGTTTTAACTTCCGGCCCATGTGTGGCCCATGACTTCTTTCGGCCCATGTGTGGCCCATGACTTCTTTCGGCCCATATGAGGACCTTTGTAACTCTTGGCCCATTAACGGCCCGTGGTGAAACTGGCCCGTAATGAACAGTGTATCATTTATACCCATTAACGGCCCGTTATTCCATTGGGCGTTTCATTAAGTTATCTTCGGCCTTCTCAGGGCCCATTGATTCTTGAGCTCATTTGCAGCATTCGGTTACATACGGCCCGTTACTGTCATTTTCTGCTTGTGGGCCAAATTCAGCCCGTCGTTACGGTCGGCCCGTTTGTGGACCGTTAATACGTTGGGCCGTTTTCATGTCAAAAAAACCCGTTGGGTTTTTTTCATAGAGTTATCAAATACGGCCTATTAACGGCCCGTTATGGTCCACGAATAGTACGGCCCGTGATTGGCGAAATGATGATACGCCCCGTAGAAGGCCCATGGATCCTACGGCCCGTATGAGGCCCATGGATAGTACGGCCCGTAGAAGGCACATGGATCTTACGGCCCGTAGAAGGCCCATGGACCCTACGGCCCGTAGAAGGCCCATGGACCCTACGGCCCATAGAAGGCCCATTGATCCCTAAGGCCCATATAGAAGGCCGATGGATCCTACGGCCCGTAGAGAAGGCCAATTGTCCTACGGCCGAACGAAGGCCCATGGATCATACGGCCTGCAGGAGGCCCATGGTTACAACAGTCCGTGTGTTGCCATGATTATTTTGGCCTATTTACCAAAAATAGGCTATTGTGGCCACTAGAAAAACACAAAACAAGACAATAAGGAAATATATAAGCAAGCAATTAAGGCTAGCCTATTACCGCTATTACACATATTACATCCACTGGGCATCAAAGTTCGCCACCAGTGCAAATATAGGGAACAAAGCAGCATATTACATACACTGGCCGTCAAAATTGGCCACCAGTGCAAATAAACGCGGCAGCTAAACAAGAGCAGAACTGAAACAACTTCAGAAGACTTCAAGAAATGTTATCCTGGGTATCCACCATGCCGGCAATAAGCTTGGCAAGCTGATTAGCTTTGTCCTGTTTGGCGCTAGAATCCTCCAACGCTTGTTGTTGCACCAGAAAGTATGCATCTGAATGCTCCAGGGACTTCCGCAGTCCTTCCGCTTCTTGTCGCAACACAGCTGATCGATGTCTTTCAGCTTGTAGCTGAGACTCAAGAAACCGAACTGATTCCGACAATGAGTTTGAATAGCTTGTGCATGCGGTAGTGGCCAGTAACTCGAACACTAAACCAAGACAGGACTTTGGGGTTGTCTCGCTGTCTTCAAGATAGTCTTCCTTAGCTGTTTTATCAGCTTTGTTGGAGACCAATAAGGATGTGTCACTGTCCTGAACCTTATCTGCATTACTTCCTTTACCATTGCTTAATAAGGCACTCTTCCCCAATATTCTGTCAGCATTCTAAAGGAAGAAACAAGAAGACACATAACAAGTTTAGCATGTAATAGTATATGAAACTCATTTCGGTGAATTAGTTCATTAGTAAGGTGGACAGGATTAAACTACCAAGTCTTCTATTGCCAAGTACTAGTACATAATAAAAGCATCAAACAAACATATATCTATGTCCTATGGTCACTGCATTGTCTTGCGAAATCAAAATAGAGACACGGTTCAAATCATATCAGTTCAAGACAAAGCAGGAGTGAAAGAATACAAAGCGTGGGAAACTACACGGCACAACAAGATTTCAGATGGGTACCACGGGTCTACATGTACAACAACACTCAACTGTATACACAATTGAAATTGAAATCAACAGAGCTATTGATAAGAGCAAACCTGTTAAAGAAACATGCATGAACATACCTGCTGTGCCATTGGAGTTTCGATTGGATCCTTCAATTTAAAAATAAGTTTGTATGAGTAAATACAGTGATAAAAGAGCAAAGAAATCATAGTTAAAAAAGGCACGCCTAAGCGAGCGCTTAAGCGCGCCTAGGCTCTAGGCGTTGGCAAAATGCATTGCGCATAACTACGCATAATCTGTGCATAACTGCGCATAACCATGCGCTTTGGTCAGTAAAGCGCAAGGCAGTGGCAAAATGCACAATTAACGCCTAGCGCTTTTTTGAACTATGATAGCAATGGAATCTTAAATTAGAACAGTTGTTCTTCAGGTTTAGGCACTTGTTCTAAATGAACAGATTACAGTAAGACGCAAGAATAAAATACTGATAAATATAAAATGAGCTCATAGACCTTACCACATTCTTGGTTATGGACCAGTACAGAACAAGGCGTTCCCAGTCATCGTCCAGTAAATGTGTCTCAGGAGAACGTAAGGGAATTTGATGAGTTTCTTTGCCGGTGAAGTACGTTTTCTTCAGGTAATTCCGATTCTGCCACCAAGCATTCTTGAAGATAGCAGAGGTATTAGCACAGGTTACCTCATCCTGAGTTTCCAAATCAGTCCTTCTCTATAGAGAAAAATGGGAAAATTTGATGTATTATAACCATCATGGAGGTAGGATGTATGGGACGAAGCAAAGTAATTGCCATGAATAATATTACTTACACATAACTCCTGGACAAACACCTACAACTGGCATTTTCCTTCATCTTCAGTATAATATTTCCAAGATGGGAAGATACGCACATACGATTTAACAACATCAAATGTGATAGATGCTAAACTACGACTGGCTGGTTGTGCTTCCTCCACAGGAATAGGCGTACTAACTGGTGGAGTTGGGGTTCGCCGTGATAGTACTGGCCCTTTGGGCACTGGAGCTGCCTTACTAACTGCTCTTGTTTGGGAGCTCTGTGGTGGAGATGGTGCTGTGTCAACAGGAACTGGGTTACTATCGGCTGGGGTTGGGGTTAGATTGGGTGAAGCTGGTTCTCTGTCCATCACAGTAGGGGTACAATCTGCGAGAGTTTAGGTTATGTGTGGTAGGGCTGGTTCTTGTGCATGTACAACTGGGGTGTTATCTCCATCACGGTAGCACTGTTTTATTTGAAGACCGTGTTTTTATTCCGCTAGATACTAGCATCATCTGCTCCAATTCAAATGGCTGATAAACAGGAAACATAGTTGAATGTACAGACATTGTATGAGAGACAGATGCAATAGATAGTGTGGAAAAAAGAGGACATGAAATAGTTGACATGTATATTGTTTAACTAAAACGGATAGCATGACATAATTTAACATATATGATGTCTATCTAAACTGGATAGCATAGCATAACATAATTCAAAGATATGATGAATAACTAAACAGGACCGCATGACATAATTCACCTACATGTTATCTAAGTAATCAGGATCGCATCATTTAATTCACCTATGTGATTTATATGCTAAACAGAGGGCATTTGATATGATATCTGAACTAAGAACATGGTGTTGAATATTGTGTATATGATGTCTAAACTATGCAATGCAAGACACCGTATGCATGATATGAGCAGTATAACCGTGCCAAGTTAGAGCATACACCTCAGTGGGGGAATAGGACTGGTCATCTGTCTCTGAATCCATCTCTGAGGAGCTATCGGGACCCAACAAGATATGTGCTTCGACAGGTATCTGACTGTGTACAATATCTGACATGTTCAGCATGACTGTGTACAATATCTGACATGTTCATCTGTCTCTGATGTCTAAACTCTTCTCTTTTTCTCTACATGTTCAGCATGACTGTGTACAATATCTGACATGCATACGAAAAAAATATGGTGATATTATGTAAGGAGAGCATGCAGAAATTTAGAGTGATGGTAACAACCAGTGGATCGATGTTTTTCCGTTGAACCAAAATATCACGAATGGATCGACGTGATGTATAGTAATAAGTGATGCAACAAGTGTACAACGTCTTTGCCGTAGCTGTGTCGACCTCAGCATCATTGGGTTGGTCGCTGAAGCAGTTGAGGCAGAGGTGGCTGTCGAAGGTGTGGAGGAAGATCTGATGAATCTGTAGACGGCGTCCAGGGCACTGCTCTGTTGTGATGGATCATTCTGTCGTTGGAGCAGCTCCGCTGAACCGTAAGACGTGAAGGCTGAAGCAGCACAAGACAAACATTGTCAATCTCAAGTGGGATTCTAATAGCATCTCCAATAGATGATGTAAAATTAACATCACCAAAAACCACCTGACTACAACAGATGAGGTAAAAACTGTTGACTCTGAACTTAACTGTCGAAACTGAAATTTACTGTGGAATCTGAATGCTACTGTCGAAACTGAACGCAATGGTAGCAGAGAGGCACTTGACATGTAGTTTAGGGAGGGCCTGCAATTCATCTTCAACCTGCACCCCCCTGAGCCGCCAACCACCACCGGCCGTAGCAGCGGTTCGGACGTGCGCAAACAAGAGACGATGTGCGTTAATATTGCTGCGTATATAATTAACAACGTAAATAATGTGCCAGTTGGACAAATATGATTGGATATGGAGATGTAAATGGAATTTTACGTAAACACGGATATGCATGTCTATGTCTATGTGTGTGTCTTGTGACGACTCTCGCGACACAGGCGGGGCGTGTTTTTGATCGAGTTTTCTTTCTTGATACGTTAGAAAATCAGTTTGTCTAATTCACATCTAGATGTTATTTGAGGATATCACACCTCAGCTCCCACAAGTATATAATGTAGCAACAAGAAAAAAAACTAGGACAAAAAAATAGACCACAAACAGAGTGGACATCAACTTAGCTGTGTCCTAGAAAGACCCAAAATCACTGCTATGGAGAGATTTTTTTACTCCATTATAGCCTCTTGTTTGAGAGAGTTTCTCGTGTCTCGCTCTCTCACCCTCTCCATATCAAAACAAGATGACAGTGTCGATTCTATCTCTCTCCTCACCGGTGGTCACAGATCCGGCCGAATGCCCGAATCCCGGCCGCTGCAGGAGGTGAGGAGGTGCAGCGTTGACGTTGTCGCCGTCGGCGACGGAGGGAGCCGATGTGCACCGTCCTCTCGGAGCCGGCGCTGGCGCGGATGAAGATGCCAAATGGATGATGCATCACCATGATGACCTATCGATGCTCATGGTTGCGCCTCGTGGTTGCGTCGGCTGGTGAGGCTGATCGATTTTGAATGAAAAACAAGTTGTCTTCCATCAGTGCTCTTTGCTTGTTACGCACAAAGATGATATCCTTCGTCAGTTCACCTTGGTTGCGTTGGAGACGCAGTCGTCTTTCACGTTGGTGCAATTTTATCACACAATTGGCTATGAACCAAATGTTTCCTCGAAGAAGGATCGACGTTGGTACTAAGAGCATAAGTTTTGTATTGACTTCTAAGCCTTCTCACAACTTTGTCTCCAGCTCCCCTGTAATTTTATTTGTGCAGCTATTAACTTTGATTTAAAAAATGGTGTGGACTAAAAACCCGGATGGACATAGTAGCCCTCGATTTTTATTTACTCTGCATATTAGATTTGACTGAAGTCAAACTTTATAATAGTCTCAAACCTTTCCGATAATTGAAATTAAAATTCTTTATTTGTACACACTCTCACACGTTTCCGATAATTTGGCGCATTTGTGGTTGTTCACTTAAGGGAGGGTAGTGTTCCACACGTGAAGGACAGGAAGTGCGACCAGGACGCGTGGGCGTGGATCGTTAGTTCATCGGAAGTAGTACTAGTTTTCTTCACTGTACATTAGATAAAGAGTTTCGTTTCGTACTTACACAATTTAAAACGATTGTTATGGAGAGAATAAGAAAACCACTCCACTAGTATATATTACTCATATACACGAGAGTACTATATGGACGCGGCTTGACTTAGTGCACCTGCCTTTGGGTTTATGACAGGTGGGCCCAAAATGTGGTGGCTCACCATCATACAGCCAAAATCAGGTGCAATGAAGGCACCGGAGCTCAGTCCGTACTACAAAGATAGTATATATATAAGCGGGAGCCTCAGCGCTTGTTCGCTAGGGTTTGCACTCTCCACACGCCGCCAAGACCACGATATGTTACACGCTGGAGGCTCAGCGTTCATTTGCTAGGGTTTGCTATATTCACAGTCTCTCACCCTCTCTTCACCAGATCTAAACAAGACTGCATTGGCCTCTTGTCTCCCTCTCCCCCCTCACAGCTGGTGAAGGAGGCGTCTGTATCCCGTCGCACCGGGAAGGGGAGGAGGTGCAGCGTTCAGTCTATTGCCTTTTGCGAGGGAGGCAATCCACTGCCGGCTGCGCTGTTCTCTTTCACCCAGCGCCTGTGCGGGAGGTCCACCGATCCCTTCTTCCTCGCTGCTGTACGTAGTGTGGGCAGATCCGGCCTCCCGCCGCACGCCTTGCCACATCCCGACGACCCTAAGGTATAAGTTTCTTTGAAACCGTCGTTGCTCTAGCTGCATGTGGATCTTTTTCGATCTGTAGTCGAATCTAGGTCTTGGTTCAAAGAGGAAAGAAGGATGCGATGGGCTGGAGCAAGAATCTATGACGTGGTTCAATGAGGAAAGGAGGGGCGGAAAGTAGTATAGACAGGCTATCCAGCCGCTTTGTAGGTCGAAAAGGGAAAAAGGGGGTAACCCAGTACACACATAGAACTGATCTCTTTGTTGAAAATGGAAAGAAACTGGTCGGTCGGGTAGTTTGTGCAGGACTAGATTTGCTGCCCTCACTTAGGAAAAAGGTTCAAAGAGAACAAATATGGGACCAAGGCATATATGCTGCTTGGCTACATACTCTGCATCACCCATTTATACGTGTGGACGCACATGGTGCTGGCATGTCCCATACTGAATCTTATTTCAAAACTGCAACACTTGTTAGGGATTGGCGGGATTACCATTTTTGTGGCCGCATGTTTCATCCTCCTTTATTAGCCAGTAATTGATTCCTTTTTGACCTCTGTTTAAACAGGGATATCTATTCAACTTGTAGCTATTGCTACATTTTGCTTCGCTACACGAAACACTTTGCTTGATTTCAGTGCAACTACACAAAACGAGATTCAATTTCCTATTCGTGTTGGCAGGTTCATATTTTATCCTGGTCTTCTCATGAAAGGTCAGTACAGGCCTTCATCCACATGATTGTGTAGTGTGCTTTGAGATGTTGTGCTACTTGTATTGGTACTGTTTTAAATAAATGTTGAATTGAAGCTATTGTATTGTTGTCTTTTCCCATTAAGTAGTGAACAAAAATGGGACCAACCCAGACATGATGCATGTTGCTTTGTTACAACAAACTTTGCATCACCCCCTTTATAAGTAGATGGAAGCACACACTGTTGTTGCACCCACTCTCCCATGGAACTATTTATGCTTTTCGTTAATCTAATGCCGCTGGTAAAATTAAGCAATGCCACTCTCAGAATTAATTAACTACTGAATCTTAGTTCAAAACTGCAACACTTGTTAGGAATGGTGCTATCCTGCTTTGTAGTTCTTTCTACATGTTTAACCAAGGTATTGTTAAGATAATGTCTCTGTTAAAATGAATCAGTCGCATTGTTTTAGGAATGATACTTTTCTGCTTTTTCGTTCTTTATACATGTTGAAACAAGGCATTGTTAAGATAATGTCTCCGTTAATATTAATGAATCACACTGATTGAGAATTGCTACTCTCCTGCTTTGTTTCCCATTAAGATAAGATAGATCAGTAGATGTTTTTCTTCTGGGAGTACAAGTCATCAACCGTTATTTCTCAGTAGTTGTTTCCCTTATACCTTTTGTTGCTTACAGGGATATCACAGTTAAAGCTCGGTTTTATCCCGACTTCGATTTTAGTTCAACTGCACAAAAGGAGCCAATGTGTCCAAGGCAAACTGCTGCATTATTTGGTCCAGCTTGGTCGCTCCACTTTGCAGAAAGAAGCAGTCACTGTTTGCGCTACATTACAGAAGGAATGACCGAGAAGCTTTACAGAGTATTAGGCCTTCCACTATGTAGGCCAAAAGAGGTGCCAATTTCACCTTTTCTTAGTTTGGCACTAAATCCCTCCATTGCTACAGCCGGTGCCATAAATATTAGACACCGGTGACATGACTAGTCTGCAGAGACCATTGGCAATTTAACAACACGTGGAGTGCCCTGGGCAAAAAGTGCCCAAACAAGTATAAGGAGCGACAGGACTCCACGATCATAGGCATTACATATTTTGAATGGAAAAAGCTTGTCAAAGTTTAATCATTGATGTTAGCAAGAATCGACAGGACTCCACGATCATAGGCATTACATATTTTGAATGGGAAAAGCTTGTCAAAGTTTAACCATTGATGTTAGCAAGAAGTCGTTAGTTTAATATATTGGAATTGGAAAACCTTGTCAAAATTTGCTCATTGATGTTAGCCAGAAGACATGCATTTGACATTTTTGAGTGGGAGGCCCTTGCTGTGAGCAGCGTCGAGTGTTTTTTCCTATTCCTGTGTTCAGTTTAGAAGTAAATAGTTACTCTGCTGAGATATTCCTGTGTTAAGAGTTTGTTCTGAATATTGTCTATGTAATGCCAGGCCTTGTGTTTGATTGCAAAGTTGAGCTTGGAATGTTGTGGCATGCGGCATCACGAGCTGTTCACCGTGCCTCCTGAGAATAATGCTTCGTATTGTTTTGCATGTCGATCTAATGCCAGTGATTTGCTTGTTAAGAAGATCATCCTCTTCTATTGTTTCCGTGCGTAAGAAGTTCATCGTCTGATGTTTCAGAGCCTGTTTGGTTCCAATAAGTCACCTGACTTATAAGTCAGGTGACTTAAAACCCGTGACTTATAAGTCACGCCTGTTTGGTTGTCACCTGACTTATAAGTCACCTGACACACCTTCCGACCAACTCATGATAATAGGCCGTGATTGGATCGTCGTTTTCCAACCAAAACCGCTTGTAAAACTGACGCTTGTAAATTAAAGCAGATGGTCTCGGGCGAAGGCGCTTGGTTGGTCGATTTCGACTAGTAAAATATCGGAAGTACTTCACACATGATAAAAACGTTGAACAACACTCGGACGATTGCTAATCCAGCCGTTAGCTATTGTTTCAGCCTTGCCCATGGATGGCATGATACGCACGTCGTGCATGTATCGTCTGGTAATGTCGTCCATATAGCAGTGCTCGTAAAATATACACTGGCCTCTCAAATTATACGCGTAACCCGCCGGTTTTACTTACAGACCTCGGGCCTTCCGATGACGAGTAAATTACACTTGTATGTTAATACAGGTTTGAAATAAACCAGTGCTCCCAAGCGGGCCTTACCGTTTCATGTCGTCTCAGTTTCTCGAAGGTGCTCATAGGTGTCCGATGATCCTGGCTTCCTGAATGAGCAGCGGGCGATGTATCACACCTCCGTAGGGCCCGCGAGGCCCTCTCCGTTGTCCTTCGAGTTGTTGCGCTCGCCGTGGTGCCGAGCATTGTTAACATGGTCAACGAACATGAGGATTCGGGAGATGACTTTATTTTGACTGGATGACACTAGGGACCCACTAGGGCCATAGCCGTACGTACGCAAGTGCCTCCTTATTATGTACAACTATATTTTTTTGCTTTCTCCTGGTTTCCTGACGTCACGGTCCCACACCATTGTCAACCTATGTAGTCAATATAAACGAGAGAATTGCACAAGGTGCGGCCGACAGCTGGGACCAAGCAGCTCGAGCAGTATTTGTGTTTTTGAGGCGTGAGCACTGCAGAGTTTTTCTTGGCGATGATTTCATTGTTGTCCAGAGGAGAGCAGAGTATTAACTGGGCGGGCTGTGGCCCGTCTAGCCCAGGCCAGATATCCAGCCCAGATACTACTTTTTTCAAGATGAAAATGGCTAGCCCAGCTATACGTCTTTTTGAGGAATACCCAGGCAAGGTCAACTTGTTATTCTCCGCTTGCTGGGCTGCAAATCTTTCCTAGGATGGATGCATTAGGCTTAACAGGGAAATGGGCTTTAAAAATAATAAATGGGATGTAATTATAAAAACTGGGCAGTAACTATAAAAAAATGCACCAAACACGAAATTAGTTTATAAAATATTATTTATGGATTTTGAAAATTTTAAATTTTCATTGTTGCGCGCGCAATGTTTCGTTGGATTTTTACGTAATACAAATTTATATTTAATCTAACTAGAAATTTCGGGATAAAAATATTTTGGATCCCATCAAAATGTGGGAAATTTTATTAAATTCTGTCTTCAACGGTTGGTTGAAATTATTAATCGTTGTCCTAGCTAGAAAATGGGCTGTACTTTTAACAAACTGTAAATGGGTTGTTGTAAATTCCATTAGAATTCAAAAATGGGCTGTAGATTCTTACAAAACGCAAATGGGCTATAAGTTCTCTGCCACACACTTGTGGGCCTACTAAGTGACGCGTCCCCTAAAAAATTAAGTTGACGCGTATGCAAGGCTTTGTCAACTTATTATAGTGAACACACGGTTCTAGCAGCAGTGGCCATTGGATGTCTATCCAACGGATGTCGTGCTTCTTCTTCAATCTCGGATATTCTTAGCTTCGGCCGCCCAAAAAATGATTCCTCCCCCTGACATCTGGGGCACACCGTTTCGGAGGCTGACCTGTGGGCCTACTAAGTTGGAGCGTACCAAGGGCTTTATCAACTTAGTCAATATAAACGATTCTAGCTTCAGTGACCGTACGATGTCCATCAACGGCCGTAGTGATTCTTCAACCTCTGGTCTTCTTGGTCCAGCCGCCCAAAGTAGCGCCGGTCGTGCCGCTTGCTCCTGCCTCCCGTGGCCGGCTGTGCTGCCGCGGAGGCCACACCGCCCCCATACTATTCCCACCGCTGCCCAGGCCATCCCTCCACTCACCCACACCCCCTGTTATTCTGCGGCGACGGCAGCCTCACACCGCAGCCGAACCAGTGAACCCTCGTACTCCTCTCCGCGCGGGCTTCCACTGATGCGTCTTCCCCGGCTCTGCGCCGTCCCCTTCCTAGGCGTCGCCATCGTCCACCGCCCTGGTGCTCTCGGCACGGCGTGGTCAACGTGGTCAACGACCGACTTCCATCGGAAAAGTACTGTATGTGGAGAGGCTGACAGCTGGGTCCATGGCGGCCGCAAGGAAGTGCCTCCTTATTACGCGCAAAATAATTATTCCTCCACATGACAGCAGGGACCCACCGGACGGGCCACCTTATTTCGCAAAAAAAAACATTTCCCCCTAACTGCTGGGACCCACCGGACGGGCCACCGTATTTCACGAAAAAAACATTCCCCCCGCTGTCAGCTCGGACCCACCGGAAGTGCCTCTTTATTGCGCACAAAAAAATGAATACTCCCCCTGCTAGCTGGGACTCACCTTGGTGGGAAGCTGACTTGTGGGCCTACTAAGTTGACGGGGACGGAGGGCTTTATCAACTTAGTCAATATGAACGATTCTAGCTCCAGTGACCGTACGATGTCCATCCAACGGCCGTAGTGCTTCTTCAACCTCTGGTCTTCTTGCTCTAGCCGCCCAAAGCAGCGCCGGTCGTGCCGCCTGCTCCTGCCTCCCGTGGCCGGCTGTGCTGCCGCGGAGGCCTTACCGCCCCCTACTATTCCCACCTTAGGCCAGGCCCTACGGCGACGGCAGCCTCACACCGCAGCCGAACGAGTGAAAACTCATACTCCTCTCCGCGTGGGCATCCACTGCCGCGTCTTCACCGGCTCTGCGTCGTCCCCTTCCTAGGCCTCGCCGTCGTCCACGGCCCTGGTGCTCTCGGCGCGGCGTGGTCAACGTGGTTAAGGAACGACTTCCATCGGACGTGGACTGTACGTCGAGAGGCTGACAGCTGGGTCCACGGCCGCAGCAAGGAAGTGCCTCCTTATTACGCGGAAAATAATGATTCCTCCACCTGACAGCAGGGACCCACCGGACGGGCCACCGTATTTCGCGAAAAAATGTTTCCCTCCTAACTGCTGGGACCCACCAGCTACATCTTCGCACGCAAGGAAGTGCGTCCGGGCAAAACAAAACGATTCGCCCCCTGACTGCTGGGACCCATCAGCTACATCTTCGCAGGCGAGGAAGTGCCTGACAGTCGGGACCCACCTGGTTGAAGCGTACGTAGCGTTGTCATTCTGGTCGCGAACGTGTACGTACATACTGGTCGATGTAGAGGCGTGCACGTGTCGTAGTAGAGGCGCGCACGTGTCGATGTAGAGGCGCGCACGTAGCATGTACACGTACGTACAGCGGCGAGGGTGCAAGAAATAAAATATGGCCACATACGTACATACGAGCAGGGTCTCGAACGCCTACTCGCGGATACGTACATGGCTGGGTCGGAACGGAGAAACAGCGTCGTCATCATGTTCATGGGGAGCCAACCGGCTGGGTCGGAACGGAATGCGTGGTCGTGTTCATCGGGAGGGCTTGGACGGAACATGCGATGGAAACGAGGCCTGGCGTACCGCACAACGGAGGAAACGTACCTCCTACGTTCGGAACGGGGTCCTGTTGATCAGGAGGGGTGTGGCGTACCGCAAAACGGAGGAAACGGACCTCCTACGGTCGAAACGGGGGTCCTGTTGATCGGGAGAGGTGTAGCGTACCGCAAAACGGAGGAAACGGACCTCCTACGGTCGAAACGGGGGTCCTGTTGATTGGGAGGGGTGTGGCGTACCGCAAAACGGACGAAACGGACTTGTGTTGGAGCGCTATGGTCAAAACGGGGGTCCTGTTCATCGGGAGGGGTGTGACGTACCGCAAAACGGGACTCCACGGGATACTGTTCATCTCCACCGTCGACCTCCTCCAGCCTCCACGGGCTACCGTCGACCTCCTCCAGCCTCCACAGGCTCCTGTTCATCCAGCCTCCAACGCGCGCTACTCCACCGGCTACTGTTCAACCACCCCTCCACGGGCACCCCTCCACCCTCTACTGTTCATACAGCCCTCCACACCACGGGGTCCTGTTCAACCACCCCTCCACGGCCACCCCTCCACCGTCCAGCCCTCCACACCACGGGGTCTTGTTCATCCAGAGGCAACGTTACCGCTCACTGCTTCATCCAACCCCCCGCCGCAGCACTCCTTTGTTCATCCAATCGATCGGCTTGATTAGCGGCAGCAGCAGAAGGATTCGCTCCATCGGGTTCGATTAACACCATCGATCGATCGCTGGTTCATGCGCACAGCCTGCAGTGCAATCGCTCGGGTTCAGTTAGAGCCCAACGCCTCGCTCGGGTTCAGTTAGAGCCAACGCCTCGCACACACGCGCGTACGTACGAGAGAAACGCGCATCGCTCGGCCCCCGACCTCCCACCGTAACCGGCAACTCCCCGAAATTTTCCTCGCCCTCGCTTCTACCATGGTTTTTTCCGTCATGGACGGCCCAAAGAATGTCATGCAGCTGCGTCTCCGGCCCGCCCAGGACGAAAAGCCCATTTTCTGTCATGATTTTTTGTCATAGAAGTAGGAGCCCACCACATCTATGATGATACCGGGTTTTGTCACAATTATCGTCATAGAAGTGTCATATGTATGACGAAAAAAAATTCGTTCGGCCCAAAATGTCACGGATGTGTATTTTTTTTGTAGTGAAGTTGTCTCGCTTGGCCTACATAGTGAAAGGCCTAATGCGCAACGCGGAGCACTGACGCTCGAATATGGCCGGGAAAACAGGGAAACCGACATGTGGGGCACACCCATCGGGACGACGTAGCGCAGACTAGTCCAATGGAGGAGCTGGCCCCTGACCTCCTCGCCACCGACAACCGTTCATGTGGGTCGTTGGGGCCAACAACGGGGCGCAGCTCCAGCACCGCCTCTGGACGCGGCGACCGCGGTGAGCGACACACTCATATCGTCGCTAGGCATGGTCGGTTTCAGTGTGCCGAGGGTGGCGTTAGTGCTGTGGCACGACCAACAGTATGTTTCGTTTGTGCCCAAGGTTGCCCCATCAAAGAATTGGGTAGCCAAAATTTTGGTTGAGGTATTGGTTGCCCATGATTTGGCCGACATTGGCAAGAAAAATGAACTAGAGTTGGCTAGAGTTCATTGGCATGCCAAAAAATGGCAACCATCCAAACAAAGACCAATCTTTGGGTCATGACCAAAATTTTGGTTGAGGTATTGGTTGCCCATGATTTGGCCGACATTGGCAAGAAAAATGAACTAGAGTTGGCTAGAGTTCATTGGCATGCCAAAAAAATGGCAACGATCCAAACAAAGACCAATCTTTGGGTCATGACCAAAATTTTGGTTGAGGTATTGGGTGCTCATGATTTGGCCGACATTGGCAAGAAAAATGAACTAGAGTTGGCTAGAGTTCATTGGCACCAAAAAAATGGCAACCATCCAAACAAAGACAAATCTTTGGGTCATGACCAAAATTTTGGTAAGGTGCACTTTGGCCACAATCCAAACACATCCCAACACCCGGCTCGTCGAGGATGCACGGGGTGCCGCGACGCGTCCAGCGGAGTGGTGTAGCGCCAACTGCATCCTCTGGACTGAGACCATGCCGGTCGTCTTGCTTTTCAATGACATGCGGGATCGCATGTGAGCAAAGGGCATCTCCAATGTTGCCACGACCGCGGTGACTGCCGCCTGCACACCAAAACCTCGTCCCTCGCGCCGTCGCATGGTGCCTTCCCAGCCGGCGCCAGCTGCCCGCATTCATGTCGTCCGCTCAGATGTCGTTGTTAAGAGGCTCGGTGCGAGAACCAACTCCGGCGACTTAATGACGCACCGGACGCTTGGCCTCACCGAATGCGCTACTTAAAGCGGCAACGCCCAGCTAACCTCCACACCATAGCGCATCGTCCTCCTACCTGGCACCACATCCACCATGACCGCAAGTGAGAACGCTCTGCGGGAGAGCTTGTCTTCGGGGATGAAGCTCGAGGTCGCCGCCCTCGCTCAAGTTGCCTCTCGCGACGCAATAGCGGCGTAGCCGGATGCGGACGCGACCGCACAAGTGGTGGCCACGCTGGCGGCTGACGACGGGAGCACCGTCAGCCACGCGTCCTACTTGCCGCCGTCCAACGTCCAGCACCGCCGAGGTCGGGGACTCCTCCGAGGATGAGTAAGGCATGGGAGGCAGCAGGGCATGGTGTGCCAACTGGCCGGTCCGTATCCCGTGTTCTACTCTTCCTCGCCGGAGACCGCACCTTCACTTCACGGGTCTTGAACCCCGCCCCCGTACATAGAGATCGCAGATGGAGGACGCCGGTCGCCGCCGTAGAATAGGTTTAGGGTCGGGTTTCTTTTTATTTTTCTGTCCTATAAAAGTTCGAAATGTAATGAAAATATGCCGTGTTTGCATTAATCTCGGCCGGTGTATATGAACTTTCACAATAATATACATATTATAGGAGTACTAGCAAGATGCCCGTGCGTTGCACGGAAGATCAAGATCTTGTGGGAAAAAAGGATGAACTAGGGAAAGCCTTATCTGCAAATGTGGAGAGGAGTGCGGGTAAATTGTCATAGTTTCCTTCCTATCCGTTAGATATAGATCGGACAGCCTATATTGCAGGATGACAGGCACACCATCATCACCAACTCTGCTTTTTATTGAACCGAGACAAATCTAACGTGCGAAGTAAAATAAATACATAGGGTCCATACATACACAAATTATCTTAGGCACTCCAATAGTACGTCCACTACACATTCACACATTTCACATCTTTCTACATCTACGGGAACCTACGAAAGGGTTAATGTAAATTGCCTCTCTCTCTCCTCCCCTAATTTTCATGGTGGTGGGCAACTCCCTCCCCCCAATCTACAATCAACAGCTCACACGTTTCACATTACGTTAATTACGTAACTGGGATTACATAGGTGTAGCATTACTCGTCCTAAAAAACCCAACTAAGCCAACCTCCTAGCATATCGCGTGGGAAAAGACCCAGCCGCGCCGTTTTAGTCGGGATTACCGGATTACTAGTAGTAGTATCGATGGATCGCGCGAAACAACAATTTCTTTTGAGGGGGCAAAGCACCTAGTTTAAAAGGAAAAAAAAGGCGGTACACTCACAGCACTCCTGTCGCGGTCGCATTGCACCCCACACACGTTCGGTCCTGCACATGGCTCACGCAAACGGAACGCGCTTCGGCTTGCCTCTTCACTGACACGTGGGACTGCACTTGGAGAAACCGACCATGCGCCAAACTCCCCCTGCCCACCGTGCGAAAATCCTCCCCCCTGATAACCCACAAGTATAGGGGATCGCGATAGCTTTCGAGGGTAGAGTATTCAACCCAAATTTATTGATTCGACACAAGGGGAGCCAAAGAATATTCTTGAGTATTAGCAGTTGAGTTGTCAATTCAACCACACCTGGATAACTTAGTATCTGCAGCAAAGTGTTTAGTAGCAAAATTGGTATGATAATAAAGGTAACGGTAGCAAAAGTAAAGATAAATGTTTTTGGGTTTTTGTAGTAGTTGTAACAGTAGCAACGGAAAAGTAAATAAGTGAAGAACAATATATGAAAAGCTCGTAGGCAATGGATAAGTGATGGATAATTATGTCGGATGTGATTCCTCATGCAATAGCTATAACATAGGGTGATATAGAACTAGCTCCAATTCATCAATGTAATGTAGGCATGTATTCCGTAAATAGTCATACGTGCTTATGGAAAAGAACTTGTATGACGTCTTTTGTCCTACCCTCCCGTAGAAGCGGGGTCCTAGCGGAAACTAAGGGATATTAAGGCCTCCTTTTAATAGAGAACCGGACCAAAGCATTAACACATAGTGAATACATGAACTCCTCAAACTACGGTCATCACCGAGAAGTATCCCGATTATTGTCACTTCGTGGTTGTCGGATCATAACACATAATAGGTGACTATAGACTTGCAAGATAGGATCAAGAACACACATATATTCGTGAAAACATAATAGGTTCAGATCTGAAATCATCGCACTCGGGCCCTAGTGACAAGCATTAAGCATAGCAAAGTCATAGCAACATCAATCTCAGAACATAGTGGATACTAGGGATCAAACCCTAACAAAACTAACTTGATTACATGGTAAATCTCATCCAACCCATCACCATCCAGCAAGCCTATGATGGAATTACTCACGCACGGCGGTGAGCATCATGAAATTGGTGATGGAGGATGGTTGATGATGACGACGGCGACGAATCCCCCTCTCCGGAGCCCCGAACGGACTCCAGATCAGCCCTCCCGAGAGAGATTAGGGCTTGGCGGCGGCTCCGTGTCGTAAAACGTGATGTAAATTTCTCTCTGTTTTTTTCTCCCCGAGACGGTATATATGGAGTTGGAGTTGAGGTCAGAGGAGGTCCAGGGGGCCCACGAGAGAGGAGGCCGCGCCCTAAGGGGAGGGGCTCGCCCCCCTGTCTCGTGGACAGGCAGTGGGCCCCCTGGCATTAATTCTTTCGCCAAAAATTCTTATAAATTCCAAAAAGTGCCTCCGTGGATTTACAGGACATTCCAAGAACTTCTCTTTTCTACACATAAAACAACATCATGGTAGTTCTGCTGAAAACAACGTCAGTCCGGGTTAGTTTCATTCAAATCATGCAAGTTAGAGTCCAAAACAAGGGCAAAAGTGTTTGGAAAAGTAGATATGTTGGAGACGTATCAACTCCCCCAAGCTTAAACCTTTGCTTGTCCTCAAGCAACTCAGTTGATAAACTGAAAGTGATAAAGAAAAACTTTTACAAACTCTGTTTGCTCTTGTTGTTGTAAACATGAAAAGCCAGCATTCAAGTTTTAGCAAATATTATGAACTAACCATACTCACGATAACACATAGGTCTCACAATTATTCATATCAATAACATAATCAGCTAGCGAGCCATAATAATAAAACTCGGATGACAACACTTTCTCAAAATAATCATAACATGATATAACAAAATGGTATCTCGCTAGCCCTTTCTGAGACCGCAAAACATAAATGCAGAGCACCTTTAAAGATCAAGGAGTGACTAAACATTGTAATTCATGGTAAAAGAGATCCAGTCAAGTCATACCCAATATAAACCAATAATAATGAATGCAAATGACAGTGTGCTCTCCAGTGGGTGCTTTTAATAAGAAGGGTGATGACTCAACATAAAAGTAAATAGATAGGCCCTTCGCAGAGGGAAGCAGGGATTTGTAGAGGTGCCAGAGCTCGATTTTAAAATAGAGATTGAATAACATTTTGAGCGGCATACTTTCGCTATCAACGCAACAACTATGAGATGGTTGTATCTTCCATACTACATGCATTATAGGTAGTTCCCAAACAGAATGCTAAAGGTTTATACTCCCCCAACCACCAACAAGCATCAATCCATGGCTTGCTCGAAACAACGTGTGCCTCCAACATACAACAGCCCTGGGGGAGTTTTGTTTAATTATTTTGATTTGCTTTGATCTTTTTGGATCATGGGACTGGCATCCCGGTTACCGGCCCTTTCTCGTGAATGAGGAGCGGAGTCCACTCCTCTTGAGAATAACCCACCTAGCATGGAAGATATAGGCAGCCCTAGTTGAAACATGAGCTGCTCGAGCATACAAAACAGAATTTCATTTGAAGGTTTGGAGTTTGGCACATACAAATTTACTTGGAACGGCCGGTAAATACCGCATATAGGAAGGTATAGTGGACTCATATGGAACAACTTTGGGGCTTAAGGAGTTTGGATGCACAAGCAGTATTCCCGCTCAGTACAAGTGAAGGCTAGCAAAAGACTGGGAAGCAACCAACTGAGAGAGCGACAACAGTCGTAAACATGCATTAAAATTAATTCACACCGAGAACAAGCATGAGTAGGATATAATCTACCATGAACATAAATATCATGAAGGCTATGTTGATTTGATTCAACTACATGTGTGAACATGTGCCAAGTCGAGTCACTCAATTTATTCAAAGGAGGATACCATTCCATCATACCACATCATAATCATTCTAATAGCATGTTGGCATGCGAGGTAAACCATTATAACTCATAGCTAATCAAGCATGACACAAGCAACTATAATCTCTAAATGTCATTGCGAATATGTTTACTTCATAATAGCTGACTCGGGAACGATGAATCATCATATTTACAAAAACAAGAGAGGTCAAGTTCATACCAGCTTTTCTCATCCCAATAAGTCCATCATATATCGTCATTATTGCCTTTCACTCGCACGACCGAACGATGTGTATAATAATAAGAGTGCACGTGCATTGGACTAAGCTGGAATCTGCAAGCATTCAACTCAAGAGAGGAGACAAGTAATATGGGATCTAAATTAAATAAACATCAAGCATATAAGAGCCACTAAGCATTTTCAATATGGTCTTCTCGGCCCACAAAAGAAAGAAAAGAAAACTATTTACACGGGAAAGCTCCCAACAAGTAAGAAAAAGAGCTAGAAATCTTTTTGGGTTTTCATTTTAATTTCTACTACAAGCATGGAAATTAAACTAACTATTTTTTTTGGGTTTTTCTCAAGGTTTATCAAACACACAAGAAGAAAACTAGAAAAAGAAATTTAAACTAGCATGGATAATACAATGGAAGAGTATGAGCACCGACGACTAGTGTGTGAACATGAATGTAAAGTCGGTGAGAAATACGTACTCCCCAAGCTTAGGCTTTTGGCCTAAGTTGGTCTAATACCAAGGACCGCCTGGCTGATATCCATAAGTGAAATTGGGGTAGTACTGAGATGCAGAGGCGACCGCCTCCTGAGCAGCAGCGTGTTGGCGAGCTGCCTCCATTCCCCTCTCATATTCAGTTGCTTCTTCCCTGGTGACAACATATCTTCCTTTTGCCTGATAATCAAAAAGGTAGGGAGTAGGAAGAGTAACAGGGACGACATTGCGTCTGTCATAGATTAGTCGATAGTAGAGGAATTGTTCATTCCTCTCAAGAAAATGATGATCAAACATAGCTTCTTTATCCAAATAAATAGGAGGTACAATCATATCCCCCTCTTGTGGAGCTATATTAAGAAAATTAGCCACGCGTGTTGCATAAATTCCTCCAAAGAAATCACCCCTTCTACTATTATTCTGCAACCTACGTGCAACTATTGCCCCCAAGTTATAACCTTTATAACCTGACACAGCACTCTTGAGGACACAAAGATCAGGGTCACACATGTGACATACCTCGTCCTTACCGTTAATGCATCTACCAATAAAGAGAGCAAAGTAATGTATAGCAGGAAAATGAATGCTCCCTATGGTAGCTTGTGCTACGTCCCTAGATTCTCCCAAAGTAATACTAGCAAGAAAATCTCTAAATTCAGATTTGGGAGGATCATTAATATTACCCCATCAAGGAGTTTGCAAGCAGTTGTGAAATCCTCTAAATCCATGGTATAAGATGTATCATAAATATCAAACATGACACTAGGAGAATTACGCGCACAGTTATATTTAAACCTCCGCACAAAAGAATCAGTCAACTGATAGTACTGCGGACACTTATCTTGTAAGAAGTCCTCCAGCTCGGCATTACGCACATACGCGTCAAATTCCTCCTTGAAGCCTGCTTCGACCATAAAATCATCGGATGGCCACTCACAAGCCCGTACATTCGCGTCCCTCGGCAATTCAACATCTTGCTCACGTATAGCAATCCTTGGCCCTTTCTTTGCCGAGGAACCTCCTTGGTACATTCTTCTAAGCATATTTCTTTTTCTGAAAATTTCTGAAATTTTAGTAACTTCAAAATATAAGTGAATAAAACTAAACAATATTGATAGCAACTACTCCTACAAGTGCCTAGAGCCTATATCATGCATTGGAATTGCTTGGGACCTCGAAAATTTAACATGCAAGCTCAAGAACATGGTCACCTATGCAGCAAAAATTTGCAATGAATAAAGCATTAGAACAAAAACTAATTGGAGCAATGGAGGAGTCACATACCAAGCAACAATCTCCCAAAGCAGTTTTGTGAATGGAGCTTTGAGCTAAGAGATCGAAAATCGCAGCAAAACGAGCTAGAACTCGTGCTTGAGCTGGATGGGGATTTTTTGGGTAGAAGATGAAGTGTGTGAGTGCTGGCATAAGTGGAGGGGGGCCACCAGGGGCCCACGATACGGGGGGCACGCCCTCCTCTCTCGTGGCCTGGTGCTTGGCCCTTCTGCAGTGTTTTCAGTGCCTAAAATCCTCAAATATTTCAGATAAAATCATACTAGATTTGCAGGGCATTTGGAGCACTTTTATTTTCAGACTATTTTTAAATGCACGGATAATTCAGAAAACAGACGGATAAAAAGAGGGTACAGAAGGTTGTGCCTTCTAGTTTCATCCATCTCGTGATCATCAAAATGAATCCACTAACAAGGTTGATCAAGTCTTGTTAACAAACTCATTCCGAATAACACGGAACCGGAGAAATTTCAGATGACACTAAGTTACCTCAACGGGGATATGAAAATCCCCAACAATAAGAATATCATACTTTTTCTTAACAGTAGGGAGAGGAAATTCAAAACCTCCAAAAATGATAGTTGGAACTTTTTCAGTTGAATTGATGCTATGAACTTGAGATTGTTTCCTCAGAAAGTGTACCGTATGCTCATTACCATTAACATGAAAAGTGGCATTGCCTTTGTTGCAATCAGTAACAGCCCCTGCAGTATTAAGAAAAGGTCTACAAAGGATAATAGACATACTATCGTCCTCAGGAATATCAAGAATAACAAAGTCTGTTAAGATAGTGACATTTGCAACCACAACAGGCACATCCTCACAAATACCGACAGGTATAGCAGTTGATTTATTAGCCATTTGCAAAGATATTTCAGTAGGTGTCAACTTATTCAATTCAAGTCTACGATATAAAGAGAGAGGCATAACAGTAACACCGGCTCCAAGATCACATAAAGCAGTTCTAACATAGTTTCTTTTAATAGAGCATGGTATAGTTGGTACACCCAGATCTCCAAGTTTCTTTGGTATTCCACCCTTAAAAGTGTAATTAGAAAGCATGGTGGAAATCTCAGCTGCCGGTATCTTTCTTTTATTTGTGATGATATCCTTCATATACTTAGCATAAGGATTTACTTTAAGCATATCAGTTAGGCGCATACGTAAGAAAATAGGTCTAACCATTTCAGCAAAGCGCTCAAAATCCTCATCATCCTTTGACTTGGATGGTTTAGGAGGAAAGGGCATGGGTTTCTGAACCCGTGGTTCTGTTTCTTTACTGTGCTTCCTAGCAACAAAATCTCTCTTATCATAACATTGATTCTTTGATTGTGGGTTATCAAGATCAACAGCAGGTTCAATCTCTACATCATTGTCTTTTCTAGGTTGAGCATCAACATGAACATTATCATTAACATTATCACTAGGTTCATGTTCATCACCTGATTGAGTTTCAGCATCAGAAATAGAAATATCATTGGGATGCTCAGGTGTGTCTACAGTAGGTTCACTAGAAGCATGCAAAGTCCTATCGTTTTTCTTCTTCTTTTTTTAGAAGAACTAGGTGCCTCTAAGTTATTTCTCTGAGAATCTTGCTCGATTCTCTTAGGGTGGCCTTCAGGGTACAAAGGTTCCTGAGTCATTCTACCAGTTCTAGTAGCCACTCTAACAGCAAAGTCATTTATATTATTCAATTCATCAAGCAAGTCATTTTGAGCTTTAAGTACTTGCTCAGCTTGAGTAGCAACCATAGAAGCATATTTGTTAACGTGGTTAAGTTCATATTTAACTCTAGCCAGATTATCACCTACGCGTCCTATCTCGAAAGCATTATTCTTTAACTCTCTACCAACATAAGCATTAAAACTTTCTTGTCTAGCCATAAAGTCATCAAATTCATCTAAGCATGGGCTATGAAATTTAGTAGAGGGTATTTCAACTTTATCATATCTATAGAGAGAATTTACCTTTACTACCTGTGTCGGGTTATCAAGACAATGTGGTTCTTCAGGCGGTATATTAAGACCATGTGTTTCTTCAATAGGAGGTAAATTCTTAACATCTTCAGCTTTAATACCTTTTTCTTTCATTGATTTCTTTGCCTATTGCATATCTTCAGGACTGAGAAATAAAACACCTCTCTTCTTCGGAGTGGGTTTAGGAATAGGCTCAGGAGTTGGCTCAATTGGTTCAGGAATTACTTCAGGAACTGGTTCGGGAGGAGTCCAATTATTTTCATTAGTCAACATATTATTCAATAGTATTTCAGCTTCGCCGACTGTTCTTTCCCTGAAAACACAACCAGCACAACTATCCAAGTAGTCCTTGGAAGCATCGGTTAGTCCATTATAAAAGATATCAAGTATTTCATTTTTCTTAAGAGGATGATTAGGCAAAGCATTAAGTAACCGGAGAAGCCTCCCCCAAGCTTGTGGGAGACTCTCTTCTTTGATTTGCACAAAATTATATATTTCCCGCAAGGCAGCTTGTTTCTTATGAGCAGGGAAATATTTCGCAGAGAAGTAATAAATCATATCCTGGGGACTACGCACACAACCAGGAGCAAGAGAATTATACCAGGTCTTAGCATCACCCTTTAATGAGAACGGAAACATCTGAAGGATGTATAAATAGCGAGACTTCTCATCATGAGTAAATAGGGTGGCTATATCATTCAACTTGGTAAGATGTGCCACAACAGTTTCAGATTCAAGGCCATAAAAAGGATCAGATTCAACTAAAGTAATAATATCAGGATCAACAGAGAATTCATAATCCTTATCAGTAACACAGATAGGTGAAGTAGCAAAAGCAGGATCGGGTTTCATTCTAGCATTAAGAGTCTGCTGCTTCCATTTAGCTAATAATTTCTTAAGATCATTTCTATCATTGCAAGCAAGGATTTCCATAGCAGCTTTTTCATTCATAACATAACCCTTAGGAACAACTGGTAAAACATAATCATTGGGGGAACCTTCATCATCACTATCATCAGTAATAGGATCTTCAGTAATTTCATTCCCCTAACTCTAGCAAGTTGTTCATCAAGAAATTCACCTAATGGCAAAGTAGTATCACGCACAGAAGTAGTTTCATCATGCATAGCAGAAGTGGCATCATCAATAACATGCGACATATCAGAATTCATAGCAGTTGCAGGTTTAGGTGTCGCAAGCTTACTAATAACGGAAGGAGAATCTAGTGCAAAGCTAGATGGCAGTTCCTTACCTCCCCTCGTAGTTGAGGGCAAAATCTTGGTTTTAGCGTCTTTCAAGTTCTTCATAGTGATCAACAGATATAAATCCCAAGTGACTCAGAGAATAGAGCTATGCTCCCCGGCAACGGCGCCAGAAATTAGTCTTGATAACCCACAAGTATAGGGGATCGCAACAGCTTTCGAGGGTAGAGTATTCAACCCAAATTTATTGATTCGACACAAGGGGAGCCAAAGAATATTCTTGAGTGTTAGCAGTTGAGTTGTCAATTCAACCACACCTGGATAACTTAGTATCTGTAGCAAAGTGTTTAGTAGCAAAAGTGGTATGATAATAAAGGTAACGGTAGCAAAAGTAAAGATAAATGTTTTTGGGTTTTGTAGTAGTTGTAATAGTAGCAACGGAAGAGTAAATAAGCGAAGAACAATATATGAAAAGCTCGTAGGCAATGGATCAGTGATGGATAATTATGCCGGATGCGATTCCTCATGCAATAGCTATAACATAGGGTGATATAGAACCTGCTCCAATTCATCGATGTAATGTAGGCATGTATTCGCTAAATAGTCATACGTGCTTATGGAAAAGAACTTGTATGACGTATTTTGTCCTACCCTCCCATTGAAGCGGGGTCCTAGCGGAAACTAAGGGATATTAAGGCCTCCTTTTAATAGAGAACCGGACCAAAGCATTAACACATAGTGAATACATGAACTCCTCAAACTACGGTCATCACCGAGAAGTATCCCGATTATTGTCACTTCGGGGTTGTCGGATCATAACACATAATAGGTGACTATAGACTTGCAAGATAGGATCAAGAACACACATATATTCGTGAAAAAATAATAGGTTCAGATCTGAAATCATCGCACTCGGGCCCTAGTGACAAGCATTAAGCATAGCAAAGTCATAGCAACATCAATCTCAGAACATAGTGGATACTAGGGATCAAACCCTAACAAAACTAACATGATTACATGGTAAATCTCATCCAACCCATCACCGTCTAGCAAGCCTACGATGGAATTACTCACGCACGGCGGTGAGCATTGATGACCCACAAGTATAGCGGATCTATCGTAGTCCTTTCGATAAGTAAGAGTGTCGAACCCAACGAGGAGCAGAAGGAAATGATAAGCGGTTTTCAGCAAGGTATTCTCTGCAAGTACTGAAATAAGTGGTAACAGATAGTTTTGTGATAAGATAAATTGTAACGAGCAACAAGTAACAAAAGTAAATAAGGTGCAGCAAGGTGGCCCAATCCTTTTTGTAGCAAAGGACAAGCCGGAACAAACTCTTATAATAGGAAAAGCACTCCCGAGGACACATGGGAATATCGTCAAGCTAGTTTTCATCACGTTCATATGATTCGCGTTCAGTACTTTGATAATTTGATATGTGGGTGGACCGGTGCTTGGGTGATGTTCTTACTTGAACGAACATCCCACTTATGATTAACCTCTATTGCAAGCATCCGCAACTACAACAAAAGTATTGAGGTAAACCTAACCATAGCAAGAAACATATGGATCCAAATCAGCCCCTTACGAAGCAACGCATAAACTAGGGTTTAAGCTTCTGTCACTCTAGCAACCCATCATCTACTTATTACTTCCCAATGCCTTCCTCTAGGCCCAAATAATGGTGAAGTGTTATGTAGTCGACGTTCACATAACACCACTAGAGGCTAGACAACATACATCTCATCAAAATATCGAACGAATACCAAATTCACATGACTACTAATAGCAAGACTTCTCCCTTGTCCTAAGGAACAAACGTAACTACTCACAAACCATATTCATGTTCATAATCAGAGGGGTAATAATATGCATAAAGGATCTGAACATATGATCTTCCACCAAGTAAACCAACTAGCATCAACTACAAGGAGTAATCAACACTACTAGCAACCTACTAGCACCAATCCCGGACTTGGAGACAAGAATTGGATACAAGAGATGAACTAGGGTTTGGAGATGAGATGGTTCTGGTGAAGATGTTGATGGAGATTGCCCTCTCCCGATGAGAGGAGCGTTGGTGATGATGATGACGATATTTCCCCCTCCCGGAGGGAAGTGTCCCCGGCAGAACAGCTCTGCCGGAGCCCTAGATTGGTTCCGCCAAGGTTCCGCCTTGTGGCGGCGGAGTCTCGTCCCAAAAGGTTGCTTCTTATTTTTTTCTCATCGAAAGACTTCATATAGGAGAAGATGGGCGTCGGAGAGCCACCAGGGGGCCCACGAGGTAGGGGGGCGCGCCCAGAGGGGAGGGGCGCGCCCCCCACCCTCGTGAGCAGGGTGTGGGCCCCCTGGCCTTCATCTTTGGCGAGGATTTTTCTTTATTTATTTCAAGGTATTCTGTGGAGTTTCAGGACTTTTGGAGTTGCGCAGAATAGTTCTTCAATATTTGCTCCTTTTCCAGCCCAGAATTCCAGCTGCCAGCATTCTCCATCTTCATGTAAACCTTACAAAATAAGAGAGAATAGCCATAAGTATTGTGACATAACATGAAATAACGGACCATAATGCGATAAATATCGATATAAAAGCATGATGCAAAATGGACGTATCAACTCCCCCAAGCTTAGACCTCGCTTTTCCTCAAGCGAAAAGCCGATAACAATAAATATGTCCTCATGTTTAGAGGTAGAGGCGTCGATAAAAATAAAATACGGACATGAAGGCATCATGATTATTCTCATAACAGCAATATAAATAGATTTTGTCATATGATTACTCATGTTCAAGTGATGATCTTTTCACAAAGCCAAACTATGAATTAGAAACCTTATTGAGCATCAACAAATTATAACCTCAGTCTTTGAAGCAATTGCAATTTATCATAACATCGGAAAGAGTCTATGTCAGAGCTTAAAAGCAAGTCCACATACTCAACTATCACTTAGTCCTTCATAATTGCTAACACTCACGCAATACTTGTGGTTACGGAGTTTTAATCGGACACAGAGGAAGATAGGGGCTTATAGTTTTGCCCCACAACCTTTTACCTCGAGGGTAATGTCAATAATAATAATTCATGCTCCCCTACATCCAATTAGACATATATATCATGTTCTTTCCAACATGCTGGGCTTGCATAAGGATAAAATGAAAAAGGAAAGGTGTAGATCACCGTGACTCTTGCATAAGGTAGAGGATAATAATAAAATATAGGCCCTTCGCAGAGGGAAGCAGAGGTTGCCATGCGCTTTTGTGGTTGGATGCACAAAATCTTAATGCAAAAGAACGTCACTTTATATTGCCCCTTGTATGTGGAACTTTATTATGCAGTCCGTCGCTTTTATTACTTCCACAACAAGTTCATACAAAGCTTATTTCTCTACACTAATAAGTCATGCATATTTAGAGAGCAATTTTTATTGCTTGCACCGATGACAACTTACTTGAAGGATCTTACTCAATCCATAGGTAGATATGATGGACTCTCATGGCTAAACTGGTTTAAAGGTATTTGGAAGCACAAGTAGTATCTCTACTTGGTGCTGAGAATTTGGCTAGCATGAGGCGGAAAGGAAAGCTCAACATGTTAGAGGATCCATGACAACATACTTTATCTCAGATATAAGAAAACATAACTCATTACGTTGTCTTCCTTGTCCAACATCAACTCTTTAGCATGTCATATTTTAATGAGTGTTCCCAATCATAAAAGATGTCAATGATAATATATCTATATGTGAAACCTCTCTCTCCTTATTACTTCCTATTAATTGCAACGATGACCAAAACTATATTTGCCAACTCCCAACAACTTTTAATCATCATACTCTTTCTATGTGAAGTCATTACTTTCAATAAGACCAATATGAACTCTTTGTTTCTTTTTATTCTTTTCTTTTATTCACTCAAGATCATGGCAAAGTAATCAAGCCCTTGACTCAACACTAATCTTTATTATATATAGCTCACGGACTCGATTGCATAGAGGGATCATAAAGCAAAACTTCAAAACTAGATCATGCCATGACTTTATTCTACTATATCAAGATACTACTAATAGGATCGAACTAAGAAAAACAGTAAAGATAGGAGTTGTGATGGTGATACGATACCGGGGCACCTCCCCCAAGCTTGGCAGTTGCCAAGGGGAGTGCCCATACCCATGTGATTGTGTCTCCTTTTTTGTTGTTGGCGGTGGAGGTGTTGTTGATGATGCAAGCTTGTCGTCCACCTTCCATGGCATTGGCTCACCCTCATAGAAGGATGATCGAGTCTCCGGAATCCTCAAATCTACAACAGTAACAGCTCGAAACTAAAATGGAAGATATTTGCGTGATACGATCGTCAAAACCTTCGGGAGAATATATAATGAATTTTTACCGACCAAAATACGTATCGTGCAAGAAAACGGAGTCCGGAGGGCACACGAGGTGCTCACGAGGTAGGGGGCGCGCCCAGGGGGGTAGGGCGCGCCCTCCACCCTCATGGAGGACTCGTGTCCTTCCCGGACTGCTACTTATTTTTCTATTTTTCTAAATATTCCAAAACGGAGAAATATTGCCTTAGAATTTGTTTTGGAGTCGGTTTACTTCAAGACTGACGACCGAAGATGAAGAACAGTTCGGAAGAATCGAGGAGCGTCCCTAAACTTGAAGACCGGTTCAGGGGGCTACTGACGGTGTCCTGGACTAGGGGGTACCCACCACGTCGTCTCCCGGTCAGTTGGATTGGGCCGATGATCCCCATGGCCGTATACTCATGGGCCAGTCCGGACAGTTGCCGCATACAAGGAAGATTCCACAAGACTTGGCGATCAAGACAAGGACTCCTCCCCCAAAGGCGTATTCGGCTAGGACCCTTGTTATCCTAGGCCTCTGGTGCATTATATAAACCGAGGCCAGGCTAGTCGATAGAGGATCATCAACAACCCTTACAATCATACCATAGGCTAGCTTCTAGGGTTTAGCCTCTTTTGATCTCGTGGTAGATCCACTCTTGTAAACATCCACAATATCAATATCAATCGAGCAGGACGTAGGGTTTTACCTCCATCAAGAGGGCCCGAACCTGGGTAAAACATCATGTCCCTTGTCTCCTGTTACCATCCGCCTAGACGCACAGATCGGGACCCCCTACCCGAGATCCGCCGGTTTTGACACCGACATTGGTGCTTTCATTGAGAGTTCCGCTGTGTGTCCGGCAAAAGGTCGATGGCTAGCCCGCAGGTCAACTGCGACTTCGGCATCTTCGTCACCAGCTCGACTGGTCACCTTGGTTCGACCAAGGACTGCGCCCTATCTCCGATCATCATGTTCGGATGAGGGCCTTCATCAACATCAGCTCTGATCTCTATCAAGATCATAGAGGAATCATCCAGTGAGCCCGGGGGCTCAACGTCAACATTGCCCTCGGGCGACCGTACTGTTTTTCTGGACAGTGGACTTGTGTCCGCTGCCACCGCCTCTTCAAGCGTCGTTTTAACGATTGCTTCGGTGGAATTGTGCGGAATTGAATCTACAGCAACCCTGGAAAATTTCATCGAGTTCCGATGGAGGAATCTCTGGCAATCTCCGATATACCGGAGCCGCATTGAATCTGGACGAGAATCCGGACGAGTTTAGGGCGTGGTTTCCATCTTCTAGCTCGGACTTCCTTTGGAAGATCCAACCGTTGATCGGTTGCGGAATTCCTATATCTACCACCCCTCAAAATTTCAGCTCGATCCGACCGTCCAAACTCCGGGAACCTTCCGATTAGTGCATCACTTTTCAGATCTGTTTTCTGCGCGAAAACGAATCCGACCCGAGTTCGTCTTTTTTATGAACGGGATTTCGGACATCCTTTTTGAAGGAAGTTTTGTATGGGGTATAGTGTTTTGTTTCCGAACACATCCCACTAACTTTAAGATCTTTTGAACATGATCTTCAATATCATGCTGGTGTCAAACCAGTCCGGCAATATTGCTCCACGGCTGCCGACCTGCGCTAGACACGTCGTCACTTTGTTGAGCCGAGCTCAACTTCTTCAGATCATCATCTCGGCAAGCCGAACAAGAGTCCGGCATCGCGAAGGATAAATCATCACCAACATCGCCGCCCCACGGATTACACGGAGCAGGCATACCGGCATCGCCGCACGGTCGCTTCATCAAGCCGGCATCGACCACGTCACGACCTGCATCGGCAGGGCCGCACTATTGCTTCTTCAAGCTAGTGTCCATCACGCCGACCTACTTTGACATCTCGGCTGGACCGGGGGCTTCGCCATCTCTTCATCAACCTACTCCGGACATTTCGGCGTCACTAGCCGACCAGGCAATGGGTGCGCGGATCGAGTCCCAATTTTGGGAATCACCTTCCTTAGGATTGCTACAACAAATAAACCAGGTGCTATTAATCCTAGTATTTCTTTTTGCTTGTTTGGGTTAATTTTTCCCAAGGAATTATTACTAGTAGTCGACAACCCGTGCATCCGCACGGTCTAGCCTATGATTTTTTTTCTTATATTAAATTAGTATAAATGTATTTTTCATAAATTTTAAATCTCCATGTAAGTCAGGCTCCTCATTTATTTTGTCAAAGTGCTCCAAAAAAATAAGTTGATTTGACAAAATCTCATCTTAATCACATTATTCATGCAAATACAACAAATGAAAAAATTATTGCATTTATCTATCTAGTTATCACATTATTCATGCTAATACCACAACAACTTGTCAAAGAGTTTCATATAAAGTATCATAGATATTTGCTATAAGTCTCAAAATGCAATTGTGCATTTAAATTTTACAGGAAACGAAATTAAGTATAATCCATGGCCACTCCTTAGAAGTACTTGCTTGAAATTAATTGTGCAACTTATTTCTACAGATGTTGAATTAATTAGAAGATATTCTGCTGCTATACAATTAACGATGGGGAGTACTGTTTATCTGTAGCGGCTATATGACGCCTTTCTCAAGACAACAACTGGAAGAATGGCATTGGGATGCAGCTTCAACCTGGAAGGGCTGAGCCAAACATGCTTGCTGCGATTCACATGTTTGTGCACACCAAACAGGAGGACAACAGCAGTGTACGTGTAGTCGAATACATCAATAGTTTTGTAAGTTCTGTTTAGTTTCAAAAATATTTAAATTTCATAACTTGGTCATAATACTTAACTCTAATTCCCATGTGAATCTAGGTTCTAACACAACCATGTTGGCGGACATAAACATGAACTGCTACCTTTTATGGACCTAGGAAAGAGCAAAAATCATGCCGATGGTATATAATTTCCTTCTCTCATGGGCAGGGCGGTCATGTATTTCCTCAATGAGGGTCGTGGACTGATAATAAAAGATCCAAGTGACCTTTAAATTATATTGTTGTTTATTTTGTTAACAAAATCAAGTTATTCATTCCTTCTTACAATCCATCAGTCATCATGATGGGCAACACTTCATTTCGTAATTCTTGTAGTCCTACATGCCTTGTCATGCAATATATTTACTACAACTACTGCTTGTCCGTTCCTCAACTATTCTGAACGCTATCATACCCATCGCCTGCCCTATTTATGCAGTCTAGCTTGCATGTGTAGTCAATTCCAAGCAACTAATGAGAAGCGAGTCTTTTCTAGCATTTTTTATCCACTGCTCGGTATGATTATACTACATATTTTGATATTTGTAATCGACTCCTCGGACTTGACACATGCATGCTGCTCTTCATCATGGACGACCTGAGAGAATTGATGATTAGTCTTCATATTTTTCATCCAATTGAAATAAATACTTAGATAATCCAGTATTTTTTCGTGCATTGCTCTTCTTTTTTCCTCCTGGCTTAATTTAGCTTCTTTCCTATGCTAGCACAGGCTTGCGAGATGCCTCCATCAAGATCCTCCGTTCCCAGGATATGGCATGCAAGGTTGGGTAGATCATGCAAGCATGGTTAGCATATGGAAACAGTGCACTGTGCACCTGATGAATATTGAAGGGGCAGATGTGGGGAAGTCGCTGCTTGCCTGCTCCGCACCCGGTACCCTATTCGATCCCATTGGTGCTCGCTATTGGTGCTTCCTTCTCACGTCCAAAACTAAAATCGAAAGTAGCTAAGCCCCTCACCTCAACCAAGGCAGTAAAAGAAGCTAATTGTTTCAGAATAGGAGGCTTGGAGCGTGGTCACCGCCGCCGCTGCGTGCAAGCAGATCAGCACCAAGTTCGTGTGCAAGATTTTGCGATGCTTGCGGCCGGCCCAGCTTCGAGCATATGCAACATGGTCGAACTGCTCTCGTGGAACCTGGCGCGACGACTCTGTGTAGCTCACACATTGCACACCCATCTGCAGCATCAACTGCATCTGCTGCCACTGGTTTTCTAGGATGAGACTTGGATCGTTGTTGTATTCGAGGAAGAAAAGAGGAGGAGGGTACGTTGTATTCTGGTTGTGGAAACAGGCTTGGCAGGGGCGCACCAGATTTAATCTATACGCGAAAGGAGAGGAATGTGGTTTTTTTTTTTTTGAGTGAAAAAGAGGAAACGTGTTGATGTTCCTGTTTTTTTTTTTGAAACAGACGTGTTGATGTTCATGTTTCTTGTGAGACATGGTCTCTTCTAAGGAAAATATAGTTTTTTTCAGATGCAAATTATGTGCAGGTTGGGTCAGGTGTACGTTCAGATTGGACCTTTTTTTCGCGACTGCGGTAACGTACATCGGAGGGTTAAGATAGATCAATTACATAGATCGAACGACCAAGAATGATTAAGATATTTTTAATGATGTGGATTAATATGGAGCTTTGTATGATGCCTCCAATTAGTAAATATAAGATGGTTTGTACATCATATGTACACAGGTCTATCAAATGGTGGCCGCATTATCGACGGTCGCATGATGGTTTGGTCAGTTTCCGTACATAGTCCGGCGAACGCCGCATCCGGAACTTGGACCGACCTGTGAATTCAGGCCTTGCCATGCCTTTATTGCATTACGCCGATGACCTACATCGACATTGACTTCGGCGCCAGGCCATATTTATTTTATTACTCACTTTGCATAAATTATTTATTATGCAACATTTTTTAAATTCTTATTATTACTATTATATCCGGTCTGCACTATTTTTTGTGCCCAGGAAAACGATCCAGCCGGACTATATCCTTTGGCGTCACCTCGGCTGGACGGGGGGCTTCGACAACACTTCATTACCCCATGCAGGGGACTTCGGCATCACTCTGCTGTCCTGCATTAACCGTGCTATGTCACCACTTCGGAGTGCCGAGCTCTTTTGCTCCGCCACCTCGGGATCGGCTTGGGGGATGGAACCTTGTCCCGCATCAAGCTCGGACCGCGTCATCAATACCGCACACATTAACCAGCTAAGTTGCCTTCATGCTCAAAGTTTTAAATTTTTAACTTGTGTTCGGCTCGACCAAGCATTATACTTTTTTGGAAAAAAGTTGCTTGTAAAAATTTTCCTTCCATACTTTGTTTGCACATACTTGACGTGCTACCCGCGCTCATTATACCTGGGGGCTTCTTTAACAGAAGCTTACTAATTCGCTTTATGCCCAACACATGTGTCACACTTCCGCATGTACCTTTTATTCACCATTATATGCATCGATATGACTTAAGTTTTGGCCAAGCTGGGTTGCCTGGCTCCTGTGCTTACCCCTACGTTCCCGATTGTTCGGCTAGGTGGTAAAGGGAGCACCTCTGCGATTGTTACTGCCGGGTCAGCCGGATGTGTACCTCAGACTGGGTGAAGCCGAAAGCTAGCGTTCTTAATGAAATACTCGGTCGGTGAACTAAAATATGATTTCTTACCTATTCATTTACCTACCCCAGATGTTTTTCTGCTCTTTTCGCAGTCTGGACATGCACTTTAGGGCATGCCTCCCAGGGAAAGGAACCCCTAACGGAACTATTCTCCCTGGAAGATGTTTCTTACTAACCATGTAATATAACATAACTAGTTGGGCACTTGTCTGATAAAGCACTAATGACCCCTACGCCTGGTCTCCACGCATGCCCCGGTTTTATAACCGCGAGGGTATTCGGACACACTCCGGACTATTAGGTCCAGAGGTTGAAGCGAAAAGGTCCGCTACGACAAACGATCTACAATCCAGCTAGAAGGCATTCTACATGTCACCTTACATTTTATAGTCAACTTTTACCCAAGTCACTTGAGGGCTCTTATGTTTATTTGAGCCATTTCATACTAAGTGTTTTTTCTTCTTAGTCGTTGCAAAGTTAAAACACGGCAGAAGCACTTTTTTTCTAAAAGTCCAATTTTCGGATTGGCACCGAACACTTGGTATTGTTCGGACGTCATGTTTTTACTGACGTTTTTTGGTTTTCCAAGCTTTTGGCACTTTTACCTATTTGTGTGTTTTCAGCACAAGTCTCGCAGTGCAACGCCTGACACCTTTAGAGATTCGGCAAAAACATTCTCGGATATTGCTATATATGCATCAGTTTCGAATTGTGTCTTCGGTCAATAGTTGGGTTGCCCGGCTCCCGCGCTTGCCTCCTACGTTCCGCTTTGTTCGGCTAGGTGTGCAAAGGGAGAACCACTGCGATTGTGCTTCCAGCTCGCATGGTCAAGCACCTCAGTGGAAAAAGCTGAAAACTGACTGTCACAATAGGTGTAAACTAGTCAGCGATCCGATGACTATATTAAATGACGGTCCATTCATAAAATTGGCCGAAGTGTTTCCGGCTTGACCTCGACTGTCGCCGAACACTACAGGGGGCTATTAACTGGCCTCCCAAACTAAATCCTCGATATTTTGCTCTTACATTGGAGCTGAGGTTTCATGATCATGCTTAGCATGACAACCAAAGAAAGGAACCGATAGCGGGACTATTTTCTTTGGAAGACATTTCTTCTTTTAAACAGTAATATAACATGTCTCTTCGCGTACCTTTGTTTATAAAACCGTATGGCCAGATTGCCTTGTTTGTTGTAAATCTTTGCCCTCATAAAGGCTTTATAAAGTAGGACAAACACTCCTCGGCTATTGGCTGAGGAGGTGGAAGCTGATGGTCGGTCAACAAAGTTTTGTACAATACGGATTCGAGCATTAATGACGTAAAGTACTTGGATACATAGAGTCATTACACATAATTTGTGATTTTACTATGGATGTCGATCCTTAATTCGGCCACCCGTGCCCGCATTAAGGCTCGGGGGCTACTGGGCTTCGGGCTCATTATTTACAAATATTAAAGGGGCACATCAATCCCCTGATCTGGTGTTGCCACCCGACCAGTGTCTCGGGGGCTACTGCATTGCCTGTCCAATGCAGAAAATTTTAAGTGCAATACAGTTTCCGAGGAGATTTTGATCCTCAAGTTGGTCGACCGCACCCAACCTGAGTCTTGAGGACTGAGCACGCCGCTTTTTGTGTCCCGAAGTATTCTGCCGAGCTAGGACTTGATCCTCAGACCGATTTTGCAAATCAACCTGAGTCTCAGCGGCTACGGGGATCAGCGGTCTTATGTCATCCTTCATGTGCATCTCGGGTTTTAGACCGATACCCACCTTGAGGGCTACTGGCTATGTATCTCGGCAGAAAATAAATTGCACCAATAAAAATATTGACAAAACCGCCCACATTCGGGTGGTGCACCACCGAAGCGATCGGCATAAAGCTCGGACGCTAGTGGCTGGCTCCATAGAGGGCAATTCCGGCATTAAGCTCGGCTAAACTTCTTCAAACTTCTTTGAACCAAGGTGATTTACGACACCTCGGATACAGTCCGGTGTTGGAGCTCGGATACATAGTCCGGCAATAGAGCTGGGAAGCAGTCCGGCGTTGGTGCTCGGCTGCAAAAGATACCTCGAATGTAGTCCGGCGTTAGAGCTCGGACGCAAGAGGACATTGCCTCCCGGGAATAACTTCAAACCCGAGGTGTGGCATAAAAATAACAAGGCATTGATAAAGGCCGTAAACTTAAAGGGGCTCCTCGGATACCCGACGTATAAACTCGCCGAATGCATTTCGGCGATCCTCAAGATCGAAGATGAGAAGATTTGTTGAACCAGTTTTCAAGACCGACGACCAAAGATGAAGATCAGTTCGGAAGAATCAAGGAGTGTCCCTAAACTTGAAGACCGGTTCAGGGGGCTACTGACGGTGTCCTGGACTAGGGGGTACCCACCACGTCGTCTCCCGGTCAGTTGGATTGGGCCGAGGATCCCCATGGTCGTATACTCATGGGCCAGTCCGGACGGTTGCCGCATACAAGGAAGATTCCACAAGACTTGGCGATCAAGACAAGGACTCCTCCCCCACAGGAGTATTCAGCTAGGACTCTTGTTATCCTAGGCCTCTGGTGCATTATATAAACCGAGGCCAGGCTAGTCGATAGAGGATCATCAACAACCCTTACAATCATACCATAGGCTAGCTTCTAGGGTTTAGCCTCTTTTGATCTCGTGGTAGATCCACTCTTGTAAACATCCACAATATCAATATCAATCGAGCAGGACGTAGGGTTTTACCTCCATCAAGAGGGCCCGAACCTGGGTAAAACATCGTGTCCCTTGTCTCCTATTACCATCCGCCTAGACGCACAGTTCGGGACCCCCTACCCGAGATCCGCCGGTTTTGACACCGACACTTACCGTACCACATACCTATTCCTTTTCGGAGTCTGAAACGTTCCGGAAAGTGTCCCTTATGTATTCCTCCGGGGTTATGGTTTCAATAATATTGTTTTCAACATTTATGGGATTACCTGAAATATAATGTTTGATTCTCTGACCGTTTACCACCTTGGATTTGTGCCTTTGAAGTTGTTGATTTTTATGGCACCGGAACGATAGACCTCCTCGATAACGTAGGGACCTTCCCATTTAGAGAGAAGTTTTCCTGCAAAAAATCTTAAACGAGAGTTGTATAGCAATACATAATCACCTACATTAAAATCACGCTTTTGTATCCTTTTGTCATGCCATCTTTTAACGTTTTCTTTAAACAACTTGGCATTTTCATGGGCTTGGGTTCTCCATTCATCAAGTGAGCTAATATCAAATAACCTCTTCTCACCGGCAAGTTTGAAATCATAGTTGAGCTCTTTAATAGCCCAATAGGCCTTATGTTCTAGTTCGAGAGGTAAGTGACATGCTTTTCCATAAACCATTTTATACGGAGACATACCCATAGGATTCTTATATGCAGTTCTATATGCCCATAATGCATCATCAAGTTTCTTGGACCAATTCTTTCTAGACCTATTAATAGTCTTTTGCAGAATTAATTTGAGCTCTCTATTACTCAATTCTACTTGACCACTAGACTGCGGGTGATATGGAGATGCAATTCTATGATTAACATCATATTTAGCAAGCATTTTATGGAAAGCACCATGAATAAAGTGTGAACCACCATCAGTCATTAAATATCTAGGGACTCCAAACCTCGGAAAAATAACTTCCTTAAGCATTTTAATAGAAGTGTTATGATCAGCACTACTAGTTGGAATAGCTTCTACCCACTTAGTAACGTAATCAACAGCGACTAAAATATGTGTATATCCATTAGAGGCAGGAAAAGGTCCCATATAATCAAAGCACCAAACATCAAATGGTTTAATAACAAGTGAATAATTCATAGGCATTTCTTGACGTCTACTAATATTACCAATTCTTTGACATTCATCACAAGACAAAACAAACTTACGGGCATCCTTGAAGAGAGTAGGCCAATAAAAACCAGATTGCAATACCTTATGTGCAGTTCTATCTCCAGCGTGGTGTCCTCCATAAGCTTCGGAGTGACACTTGCGTATGATCTGTTCCTGTTCATGCTCAGGTACACAACGTCTATAACACCATCTACTCCTTCTTTATAAAGATGTGGGTCATCCCAAAAGTAATGTCGCAAATCATAAAAGAACTTTTTCTTTTGTTGGTATGTGAAGCTAGGTGGTATAAATTTAGCAACAATATAATTAGCGTAATCAGCATACCATGGAGTGCTACGAGAAGTGCTTATGACATTTAATTGTTCATATGGAAAGCTATCATCAATAGGTAGTGGGTCATCAAGAACATTCTCTAACCTAGATAAGTTGTCTGCAACGGGGTTCTCAGCTCCTTTTCTATCAACAATATGCAAATCAAATTCTTGCAGCAAGAGAACCCATCTAATAAGTCTAGGTTTAGCATCTTTCTTTTCCATAAGATATTTAATAGCAGCATGATCAGTGTGAATAGTTACTTTAGAATCAACAATATAGGGTCTGAATTTATCACAAGCAAATACAACTGTTAAAAGTTCCTTTTCGGTAGTAGCATATTTCTTTGAGCATTGTCTAAAGTCTTACTAGCATAATGGATAACATTTAATTTCTTATCAACTCTTTGCCCTAGAACAGCACCTATAGCATAATCACTAGCATCACACATAATTTCAAAGGGTAAATTCCAATCAGGTGGCTGAACAATAGGTGAAGAGACTAATGCTTTCTTAAGTATTTCAAATGCTTCTACACAATCATCATCAAAGACAAATGGTACATCTTTTTGTAACAAATTAGTCAGAGGCCGAGAAATTTTTTAGAAGTCCTTAATGAACCTCCTATAAAACCCGGCGTGACCAAGGAAACTTCTTATACCTTTGATGTCCTTGGGACATGGCATCTTTTCAATGGCATCAACCTTGGCTTTATCAACTTCAATACCTCTTTCAGAAACTTTGTGTCCCAAGACAATACCTTCATTAACCATAAAGTGGCACTTTTCCCAATTCAAGACAAGATTAGTTTCTTCACATCTCTGCAAAACTTGATCAAGATTGCTCAAGCAATCATCAAAAGAGGAACCATAGACGGAAAAGTCGTCCATGAAAACCTCACAAATCTTTTCACAAAAGTCAGAGAATATAGCCATCATGCATCTTTGAAAGGTAGCAGGTGCATTACATAAACCAAAAGGCATACGTCTATAAGCAAAAGTACCAAAAGGGCATGTAAAAGTAGTCTTTGATTGATCTTTAGCCGACATAGGTATTTGAGAGAAACCGGAATAACCATCTAGAAAGCAATAATGTGTATGTTTGCATAATCTTTCTAGCATTTGATCAATAAAAGGTAAGGGTAATGATCTTTCTTAGTAGCTTTATTTAATTTGCGGAAATCAATTACCATCCTATAACCTGTGATAATTCTTTGCGGAATCAATTCATCTTTATCATTAGGGACAACAGTAATACCTCCCTTCTTAGGGACACAATGGACAGGACTTACCCACTGACTATCAGCAACGGGATAAATTATACCTGCCTCCAGAAGCTTGAGTATTTATTTTCTTACCACTTCTTTCATTTTAGGATTCAAACGTCGTTGAGGATCACGAACTGGTTTGGCATCCGCTTCCAAATTTATTTTATGCTGACATAGAGTGGGACTAATGCCCTTAAGATCATCCAGAGTATATCCAATAGCGGCACGGTGCTTCTTCAGAGTTTTCAATAATCTCTCTTCTTCATGCTCTGAAAGGTTAGCACTAATAATAACAGGATATATTTTCTTTTCATCAAGATAAGCATACTTAAGATAATCAGGCAACGGTTTAAGCTCAAACACGGGATCACCCTTTGGTGGAGGAGGATCCCCTAGGATTTCAACTGGAAAATTGTGTTGCAGAATAGGTTCTTTTTTAAAGAATACTTCATCTATTTCCCTTCTTCCATTCATGAACATCTCATTTTCATGGTCTAGCAAATAGTGTTCCAAAGGACCACTAGGAGGTACGGCAATAGAAGCAAGACCAATAATTTCATCCTTACTAGGCAATTCTTCTTCACGATGTTGTTTACTAAATTTAGAGAAATTAAACTCATGAATCATATCATCCAAGCCAACAGTAACAACATTCTTTTTGCAGTCTATCATAGCATTAACAGTATTCAAGAAGGGTCTACCAAATATAATGGGACAAAAGCTATCTTGCGGAGAAGTAAGAACAAGAAAATCGGCAGGATATTTAGTTTTCCCACACAAGACTTCAACATCTCTAACAATCCCAATTGGTGAAATAGTATCTCTATTGGCAAGTTTAATTGTGACATCAATACCTTCTAATTCAGCAGGTGCAATTTCATTCTTAATTTCTTCGTATAAAGTATGTGGTATAACACTAGCACTCGCACCCATATCACATAAGCCATGGTAACAATGATCTCCTATTTTAACAGAAATAACAGGCACGCCTACCACAGGTCTATGTTTATCTTTAGCACAGGGTTTAGCAATTCTAGCAGTTTCACCTTCGAACTGAATAACATGCCCATCAATATTATTAGACAAGAGATCTTTAACAATTGCAATATTGGGTTCTACTTTAACTTGCTCAGGAGGTACATAAGTTCTGATATTGCTTTTACGAACAACAGTTGAAGCTTTAGCATGATCCTTTACTCTAACAGGGAAAGGTGGTTTCTCAACATAAGAGGTGGGAACAATAGGATCATTATAAGTGATAGTCTTTTCTTCAACTTTAATAGGTGCAGCTACTTTTACTTCTATGGGAGGATGATATTTAAACCACTTCTCCTTAGGGAGATCAACATAAGTAGCAAAAGATTCACAGAAAGAAGCTACTACCTCAGAGTCAAGTCCATATTTAGTGCTAAACTTACGGAAAATATCGGTATCCATAAAAGATTTAACACAATCAAACTTAGGTGTCATACCTGACTCCTTACCTTCGTCGAGGTCCCAATCTTCAGAGTTGAGTTTAATTCTATCCAATAAATTCCATCTGAATTCAATAGTCTTCATCATAAAAGATCCAGCACAAGAAGTATCGAGCATGGTGCGATTGTTATCATAAAGCAGAGCATAAAAATTCTGAAGAATTGTTTCTCTTGAGAGGTCATGATTGGGGCATGAATATAACATTGATTTAAGCCTCCCCCAAGCTTGAGCGATGCTTTCTCCTTCGCGAGGCCAAAAATTATATATATAATTGCGATCATGATGAACAAGATGCATAGGGTAATACTTTTGATGAAATTCCAATTTCACTCTTTTATAGTTCCATGATCTCGTATCACATAGCCAATACCATGTCAATGCGTCTTCCTTCAAAGATAAAGGAAAAGCCTTCTTCTTAACAACATCATCGGGTATACCTGCAAGCTTAAATAGTCCACAAATATCATCCACATAGCGAAGATGCTCGTCAGGATGCTTTGTTCCATCTCCTGTAAAAGTATTAGCCAGCAGTTTTTTCATGATACCCGAAGGAAATTCAAAAGGAGTTTCATTTTCAATAGGTTCAGTAGGTTGAGGAGCAACTCTTTTCTCTACTGGAAGGGGTGAAGATAACCCGAACAAGCCCCTCATAGAATTACTTTCCATAGTAACAAGTGACAGAAAATATCAGCAGACTATATAAATTTTTCCTTACCAAATTCCACCTACCAAAGGCGCTACACTCTCCGACAACGGCGCCAGAAAAGAGTCTTGATGACCCACAAGTATAGGGGATCTATTGTAGTCCTTTCGATAAGTAAGAGTGTCGAACCCAACAAGGAGCAGAAGGAAATGATAAGCGGTTTTCAGCAAGGTTTCTCTGCAAGTACTGAAATAAGTGGTAACAGATAGTTTTGTGATAAGATAAATTGTAACGAGCAACAAGTAACAAAAGTAAATAAGGTGCAGCAAGGTGGCCTAATCCTTTTTGTAGCAAAGGACAAGCCGGAACAAACTCTTATAATAGGAAAAGCGCTCCCGAGGACACATGGGAATATCGTCAAGCTAGTTTTCATCACGTTCATATGATTCGCGTTCGGTACTTTGATAATTTGATATGTGGGTGGACCGATGCTTGGGTGCTGTCCTTACTCGAACAAACATCCCACTTATGATTAACCTCTATTGCAAGCATCCGCAACTACAACAAAAGTATTAAGGTAAACCTAACCATAGCATGAAACATATGGATCCAAATCAGCACCTTACGAAGCAACGCATAAACTAGGGTTTAAGCTTCTGTCACTCTAGCAACCCATCATCTACTTATTACTTCCCAATGCCTTCCTCTAGGCCCAAATAATGGTGAAGTGTTATGTAGTCGACGTTCACATAACACCACTAGAGGCTAGACAACGTACATCTCATCAAAATATCGAACGAATACCAAATTCACATGACTACTAATAGCAAGACTTCTCCCTTGTCCTAAGGAACAAACATAACTACTCACAAAGCATATTCATGTTCATAATCAGAGGGGTAATAATATGCATAAAGGATCTGAACATATGGTATTCCACCAAGTAAACCAACTAGCATCAACTACAAGGAGTAATCAACACTACTAGCAACCTACTAGCACCAATCCCGGACTTGGAGACAAGAATTGGATACAAGAGATGAACTAGGGTTTGGAGATGAGATGGTGCTGGTGAAGATGTTGGTGGAGATTTCCCTCTCCCGATGAGAGGAGCGTTGGTGATGACGATGATGATGATTTTCCCCTCCCGGAGGGAAGTGTCCCCGGCCGAACAGCTCTGCCGGAGCCCTAGATTGGTTCCGCCAAGGTTCCGCCTCGTGGCGGCGGAGTCTCGTCCCGAAAGGTTGCTTCTTATTTTTTTTCTCATCAAAAGACTTCATATAGGTGAAGATGGGCGTCGGAGAGCCACCAGGGGGCCCATGAGGTAGGGGGGCGCGCCCAGGGGGGAGGAGCGCACCCCCCACCCTCGTGAGCAGGGTGTGGGCCCCCTGGCCTTCATCTTTGGCGACGATTTTTCTTTATTTATTTTAAGGTATTCCGTGGAGTTTCAGGACTTTTGGAGTTGCGCAGAATAGTCCTTCAATATTTGCTCCTTTTCCAGCCCAGAATTCCAGCTATCGGCATTCTCCCTCTTCATGTAAACCTTGTAAAATAAGAGAGAATAGCCATAAGTATTGTGACATAACGTGAAATAAAGGCCCATAATGCGATAAATATCGATATAAAAGCATGATGCAAAATGGACGTATCAAGCATCATGAAATTGGTGATGTAGGATGGTTGATGATGACGACGGCGACGAATCCCCCTCTCCGGAGCCCCGAACGGACTCCAGATCAGCCCTCCCGAGAGAGATTAGGACTTGGAGGCGGCTCCGTGTCGTAAACTGCGATGAAACTTTCTCTCTGATTTTTTTCTCCCCGAGACGGAATATATGGAGTTGGAGTTGAGGTCGGAGGAGGTCCAGGGGGCCCACGAGATAGGAGGCCGCGCCCTAGGAGGAGGGGCGCGCCCCATGTCTCGTGGACAGGCTGTGGGCCCCCTGGCATTAATTCTTTCGCCAAAAATTCTTATAAATTCCAAAAAGTGCCTCCGTGGATTTACAGGACATTCCGAGAACTTTTCTTTTCTACACATAAAACAACATCATGGTAGTTCTGCTGAAAATAGTGTCAGTCCGGGTTAGTTTCATTCAAATCATGCAAGTTCGAGTCCAAAACAAGGGCAAAAGTGTTTGGAAAAGTAGATACGTTGGAGACGATCCCCCCCACACACACACACACAAAAATTCCCCCAAATCCGATTCAACCGCCCTTCGCCAACTAGCCAATAAAATTCCCCAAACCCCCTCCCCCGTCCCCTCCACTCCATTCACTCCGCCAAAGCCGCCCCTCCCTTGGCCGATCGTCGGTGTCGCGGTTCGTCGAGGGACGACGGCGATCCTCTCGCTCCCACAAGACGCTCTCGTGACTGCCGTCCTCTAGCCGCGCCGCCACCTCAGCTACGTTTTTGTGGGCGCGCGACGGCGGTCAGCGCCGCCACCATCGGGCGACGTTAGGTGTGAGACGCACGGCGGTCAGATTCTCCCACGGTACGCGCATTCTAGACTGAGGCCCCGCTCATGTCGGTGTAGCGCTGAATGTTAGCTGATAGACGTTGTTAATATCATTGTTTGCCGAAGTAGTTTACTGTCAATATGCTCTGCTTAAGAAGCTTTCTTGCCTTGTTCTGCACTCAATCTGCTTAGCTGAGATGGCATGCCAAGGCCGATTAGTTGCTAAAATATCCTGCCATATATTTATTGTGACGTAGATTGCCATGGTCTAGTAGCCAATCTGTTAGGTGAAATAGCTCTACACCATTTTATACTCGATCTTTGTTACTGCGATGGCCTCCGATAGTTCGATGGCTGTGTGCTCGGCCTCATTGACTGCTGAAACAGCCTGCCATAATTTAGCACTCAAATTTGTTTGCTGAATTAGCTTTACATATATTTCGTTACTTAGATCTGCTCGTCCAAATATCTTGCCATAACTTTAGACATCGACCTAGGTATTTTTTTCTGGACTTCATAAAAAAGCATATATTTTTTCCTGTAATGTCTAGTAGAAGAACTAATTTGTATGTCTAACAGACGGACAGGACTTGGATAACTTCTGCTCGAAGATTCTCCGCTGCATATGTCAAGGGGGTTGAAAACTTCATGAACTTTATCAGAGCTGAGTACGGTGGTCCGAAATCAGATGTGCTCTGCCCATGTAGGAGTTGTATGAATTCAGTTACAAGACCCCAGTCAACTGTGCAAAATCATCTACACTTATATGGGATGTCGGTCACATATACTAGGTGGGTTCATCATGGTGAAGCTGTGAATGTCAATGTTATTGATTACGTGGAAGCAGCAGATCACCATCTTGATCTGCCTGATGCTCAGGTGGAAGAGGAGGAGGAGGAGGTGGTGGTGGAGCCAATGAGTTTGACCAACATTGAAACAATGCTACGAAATGCTCGTGTATTCCGTGAACTTTCACCTGCAGAAGAAAAACGGTGGGCTTGCATGTTGGAACAATGCAACGTTGTTGTCACCCCAGGAAATAAGCTGTCAGTATTCTCAGCTATGGTCACCTTTCTTCAGGTGAAGACATCTGAGTGGATGACCAACAAATCATTCGATGCGATGTTGGCTGCTTTCCGCAAATCTTTCCCAGATGCGTATGAGCTGCCACACACCTACAGTAAAATGAAGAATTTCCTTCGTGCAGTTGGAATTGGATATGATATGATCCATGTTTGTAAGAATAATTGTGTTCTGTTCTGGAAGGATTATGCCAACTTAAGTGAATACCCGAAATGCAAATCATCAAGATGGAAAGATGACGATGCTGTGAAGAGGATTCCTCATAATGTTCTAAGACATTTTCCAATTACACCAAGATTGCAGAGGTTGTTTCATGATGCTGAAACAAGAGAGGATGTACTGTGGCATTCTAGGAACCAGGAGTACAGAGATCAGAATGTAATGAGCCATCCATCTCATTATAGTGAGTGGAAAAGCTTCAATGATAAACACAAAGAGTTTGTTCTGACCCGAGAAACATTAGACTTGGCTTAGCTTCGATGGATTTAACCCATTTGGCCACGAGCGCCACATATAGCATGTGGCCAGTGCTTGTTATCCCTTACAACATGCCTCCAAATGTCTGCACCAAATAATCAAACTACATGATGGCCTTGCTCATCCCAGGTCCAAAAAGTCCTGGAAAGGATTTTGATTTGTTCATGGAGCCTCTTGTGGAGGAACTTCAACAGCTATGGAAGGGTGTTCTCACTCGAGACCTATATAGCAGCCCACCAGCTGATTTCTTTCTGCGTGCTGTTATAATATGGTGCATCCATGATTATCCGGCTTTGGGCACTATGTCGTATGAACGACACATGGTTACAATGCATGTGTTATTGCTGTGACAGAATCATTGTCATACGCAATACTTAGCAAGATCTTTTACATTGGACACCGCCGTTTCCTTGCCAAGGACAAGCTGCATCCTAGAAAACACCGAAGACATGTGTTCAATTCAAATCATGAAAACCGTGATGCGCCAAAGAGGCTCACCGCCGATGGGTTGCAAGTGGAATTAGAGAACGTAAGGCATATTACACCAGGAAACCATCCTGGTAATGGTAGCGAGAAAAGGAAGCGTGGTAGGGCAAAAGAGAGATTATTGTTTACCCGCAGGTCCACTTTGTGGGACTTGGAGTATTGGAAAGATTTGGATCTGCGGCATAATCTTGATGTGATGCACATCGAGAAAAATATGTGACAGCATTATCGGCACACTTCTTAATATTGAAGGCAAGACGAAAGATACCTTAAAATCTAGGATTGATTTGACACACATGGGTATCAGAAAGGATTTGCAGGTGCAAGATGAAGGTAAACCACAGGATATGGCACCAGCTGTGTACGTCTTGGACAAGGTAAAAAGAAAATAATCTACGAGCTCCTGTCACGTGTGAGATTCCCACATGGATTTGCTTCCAACCCTGAAAGAAGAGTCAGTGCAGATGGAAACAAGGTACAAGGGTTGAAAACTCATGACTGCCACGTCCTACTTCAAAGGGTTTTACCTGTTATCCTTAGAGGATTGGGCCACCCTGACTTATACAGAGCAGTTGCAGAGTTGGGACAATTCTTCAGGGAACTCTGCAGTAGAAATATCAGGATAGATGCTTTGGAGCGTCTTAGAGTCAAGATACCAGCTATCCTATGCGACCTTGAGAAGATATATCCTCCAGCCTTCTTTGATGTGATGGTGCATTTGGCTGTTCATCTACCTGATGAGGCACTACTTAGAGGTCCAGTACAGTATGGCTGGATGTACCCTATTGAAAGGCGGCTAGGCACTTTCAAGGGCTATGTTAGGAACAGAGCTAGACCCGAGGCTTCCATTGCAGAGGCCTACATTGCTACAGAAGCGTTGACATTCTCCTCAAAATACATTGAAACAGCTGATCAGCTTAGCAAAGAGGTGAGTGAAGACAATCCCGGGCTCAATGTTTTCGATTATTCTGTTCGAATTACAGGGAAGAGTCGACAAGAGGACAAACCTAAAGATTTGGACAAAATGGTTTGGTATGTGTTGAATAACTGTCCTGAGATACTACATTATATCAAGTAAGTGCAGTACTGCAGCTTATACATCGTAATCTACTAAACTTGCAGCACATTCTTATATATTTAGATGTTTGACGCGATCACTATGTTGTGCGGCATCTACAAAGAGGAGTTACTGCCGCAAAATCCAAGAAAATTGACAAACTGGTTATGGCAGGATTTGCGAAATGGTTCAAGAACCATGTAAGCTTTTGAAGTGCACTGTCAGTTTTTTTAATATATTGAGTACATAAGATGATCAGCTTGTCTATTTTCTAACCATAGGTTAAGAAGATGCGGGAGGATGGGCAGGCAGTTGATGATGCCCTTTACTCACTAGCAATGGGTCCTGATACTCGGGTAAGACATTATGAATCTTGCGTTGTTGGAGATGTGCACTACAACACCCTTGCACGAGACGAAGGCAGGAAGACACAAAACAGTGCCATCATGAGCACGGATACGTATGACAAAGAGACAACTGAAATGTATGCTATGATAACAGACATTGTTCAGTTGCAGTATATCTCCAGTTTCGAGGATCATCGGTGTGTGGTTCTGTTTTGTTGTCTTTGGTATAACCTGTTTTCCAGGATTGCAAAACCCAGATCTAATGATTATTTAAAATCCATCAATGTCAAGGCGGCGTACCAGACCAACGAGCCTTTTATTTTGGCAAATCAAGAAACACAGATATTTTTTTTGGAAGACACATTTGCACGTAGTGATGACTGGAGAGTATTGCGAAGGTTTGAGCAGAGGAATTCGTTTAATGAAGTTACACAACAAGATGATGCTTACACTACTCCTGATGTACAAGATAACACATATGTTCCTAATATCTTTGAGAACCATCACGTTAATGATGCTGGCGAAAAGATTGCTTGTCGTGCTATGGACATACAAGAGTTGATCAAGAAGAAGCCAACGTTCAAGGACATTGAGGACGAAGAAGAAGATGACACCGTGGGGAATTACGATTCAGACTGATACACATGGCGAAGATGTTGACGCTGCTGCTGCGGATGATGATTACATTGCTTTTGTTGTATTTTCCTGTCAGAAGACATTTTTTATCTACTATGTGAAATTGTGTTTGCTATGACAACTGAAACCTGATGAACATGTTGTTTAGTATTTTGTTGTGAGAACATCACTTGTTATGTATGCTGATTTGTGTTTGGTGATTGTATGACAATTAAAACATGATGACATTGTTGTTTAGTTGTACTCATATTTGGCTGTGAAACTTGAATTTGATGACATAGTTTGCTGTTGGACTGCAATTTGCTCGACGTCTTCGAATGAGAACAAAGCTGACCCGACAGGGCCTCTGCTATTTATTTATTTGTGAGCAAAAGGGGATACCCCCTGATTTCTGTTAATAGAAATCATTAGATGTTCACAACACTACGCCCAGCCTGCTACACAGGTTTCATTCATTACTAGTTTCAGCAAAGTGCTCATGTCGTAGCCACTGAATACATCACGAGTGCTACATACACTACAAATAAAGAGACAATCATCCTACAGAGCACATCGATTTTGCCCATTATCTTCACAAGCTCTTTCATCTCCTCATTGTTGTCAAGGCCGTTCAGCAGCTGTTGCTTGGCCATAATAAGAGGAACTGCATCTTTAACCTTCTGCTCTGCATCTTCCTCTTCTGTTGTTCCTTCAGTTACTTGTCCAACACCCCAACCTACTGGTATTGGGATTCCTCGGCTAACCAAATAATCAGCGTAGTTTCATTCCCCCACATCAGCAACTTCCCAGAAATACAAATCACACGAATCTTCCCCTTTCTGCACGAATCAAATTGGAAGATCATCAACCAAACTATTAACAAATCAGCAACTGAAAGCAGCAGAACAACACTTAAACATATTATTACTCCATGATTCGGGCATTTGTAGAAGAATCGGCCAGGGTTGAGGATTGTGGTTGAGACGCGACGGATGACTCTGCGTGATTTGCAGTAGTGGCACCACACCAACGGCAGCGGGTTGCGATGAGCAATCGGCTGCGGTGCTTGCGGTCTTTGGCGGGGTGTGATGAGACCCACAGCGATGGTACGGGTGGCGACTTGGCGCATATCTGGTTGTTGCTGCTGAAGAGCAGTGGACGAGCAGCCAGCGGACATGGTTGCTTGTGGCGAGCTTGATGCTAGGCGAGTAAGTAGAGAAGAGGAGAAGCGAACGTTGGATATGTCGGTTTCATTACTTGCGAGTAGCATAGCACCATATATAGTCATAGTCTAGGTTTGGATTCAACCAGCTACAGAGAGCACGCCTCTCTTTTTCTAAAACTCGCAACGTCTCTTTACCGTACACTAGCTTGTTCTCAGACGCCTTCCCAAGTCTTTGATTTTCTTTCCTTTTTTTGCGAGGAAGGAAGGAGGACAAAATTGAGAGTTCCTGGACTCGAACCCGAGACCTCTCGGTTGAAAACCAAGGGTGCTAGTCACTTATGTGGCGAACGTTCCTGTGAGGAGGCGGCGATTTAACGCATTTTCCTCGCAGTTTTCTTCCTATATATAAAAAATTATGCTACTTGGTGTCCGCTTAGTCAACAAACGATTGTGCCAACCTTGATCGTTGGATTGACATTCAATGTATGTCGCGTTTCTTCAGTCTCTTCTTCCTCGAGCCGCCAAAGCCAAACCAGCACCGGCGGGACCGCCTGCTCCCGCCTCCCACGGCTGGCTGTGATCTTCCCCGGCTCCTGTTCGTTCTCGTCCGAGGCCTCACCATCGTCCTCCGCCTTGGTTCGCTTGCCGCGGCGCCGCCCTCCGGTGTTGTCAACATGGTCAACAACCGAGAGGAATAAGGAGATGAATGTACATGGTGAGGATGACAGTAGGGACCCAGCAGCGCGCGTAGTAATTTTGTTTTTTCGAGGCGGAGAAGGGTATCAACTGGGTTGTGCGGGACCCGTGGCCCGTCGAGCCCAGGCTTTTATTTCGTATGTTAGCACATGACCAGCCCAGTTTGTTTTTTTCCTTTCTGAAAAATGGCTAGCCAGCTATTTTGTTTTTTGCAGAATAACCAACATAGGCCTACTTGCTTTTCTACGCCCTGCTGGGCCGGAAATCTTTCAAGACGAGGAGGGATGCATTTTGCCCAGAAAATGGGCTATAAGTAATAATAAATGGGCTGTAAAATGAAAAAATACAGCAAACAGGCAATTAGTACCAAAATACTATTTTCTTTCGGATTTTGATATTTTAAATTTCATTGTTTTTGTGCGGGTAAAATTTCATTGAAATTAAATTAAGGTATATTTAGATTTAAAATTAATTTGAATTTGGCTAGAAATTTTGGGGTGTATGCTGTTTGGGATAGATTTGGAGGCTGACTTGTGGGTCTACTAGGTTGACGTGTACTTTGGCTTTGTCAACTTAGTCCACAAACGATTCTAGCAGCGATGACCGTTGGATGTTAATCCAACGGCCGTCTTCTTCTTCAATATCTGATCTTCTTGCTCCAAATTACCCAAACCAGCTCTGGTGGGACTGCTCGCTCTCGCCTCCGTGGCGGCTGTGCTTGCCGCACAGCCGCACCGCCCCACCCTACTTCATTGCTGGCCAGGCCATTCCTCTACTCACCCACACCTCCTGTTATTTTCTGGTGACGGCAGTCGGACCAGTAAACCCTCGTACTCCCCACCGTGTGGGCAACCATTGCCGAGTCTTCCCCGGCTCCGTGTCGTTCCCTTCCTAGGCCTCACCGTCGTCCACCGCCATGGTGCTCTCGGCGCGGCCTGGTCAACAAACGACATCCATCGGTCGTGGACTGTACATGGAGAGGCTGACAGCTGGGTCCACGGCCGCACACAAAGAAATGCCTCCTTATTACGCGCAAAATAATGATTCCTCCACCTGACAGCTGGGACCCACCGGAAGAGCCTCTGTATTTTGTGAAAAAAACATTCCCCCCTGACATGTCGGACCCACCAGCTATATCTTCGCACGCAAGGAAGTGCCTCCTTATTACGCACAAAAAATGAATACCCCCCTGCTAGCTGGGACCCACCATAGTCTTCCCCGGCTTCGCGTCGTCCCCTTCCTAGGCCTCACCATCGTCCACCGCCATGGTGCTCTCGGCGCGGCCTGGTCAACATGGTCAAGGAACGACTTCCATCGGACATGGACTGTACGTGGAGAGGCTGACAGCTGGGTCCACGGCCGCAGCAAGGAAGTGCCTCCTTATTATGCGGAAAATAATGATTCCTCCACGTGACAGCTGGGACTCACCGGACGGGCCACTGTATTTCGCGAAAAAAACGTTTCCCCCTGACTGCTGGGACGCACCAGCTACATCTTCGCACGCAAAGGAAGTGCATCCGGGCAAAAAAAAACGATTCGCCCCCCTGACTGCTGGGACCCACCAGCTACATCTTCGCACGCAAGGAAGTGCGTCCGGGCAAAAAAAATGATTCGCCCCCCTGACTGCTGGGACCCACCAGCTACATCTTCGCACGCAAGGAAGTGCGCCCATGCAAAAAAAACGATTCGCCCCCCTGACTGCTGGGACCCACCAGCTACATCTTTGCACGCAAGGAAGTGCGTCCGGGCAAAAAAAAATGATTCGCCCCCTGACTGATGGGACCCACCAGCTACATCTTCGCACGCAAGGAAGTGCGTCCGGGGGAAAAAACGATTCACCCCCTGACTGCTGGGACCCACCAGCTACATTTTCGCACGCAAGGAAGTGCCTGACAGTCGGGACCCACCTGGTCGAAGCGTACGTAGCATTGTCATTCTGGTCGTGAACGTGTACGTACATATATACTGGTCGATGTAGAGGCGCGCACGTAGCATGTACATGTACGTAAAGCGGCCAGTGTGCAAGAAAGAAATTACGGCCACGTATGTGTACATATGGGCGGGGTCTCGAACGCCTACTCGCGCATACGTACGGCGAGGGCTCGTGTGCATGGCTGGGTCGGAACGGAGAAACAGTGTCGTCGTCGTGTTCATGGGGAGCCAACCGGCTGGGTCGGAACGGAATGCGTCGTCGTGTTCATCGGGAGGGCTTGGACGGAACAGGCGATGGAAACGAGGCCTGGCGTACCGCAGAACGGAGGAAACAGCCTTGTGTTCGACCGTCCACGTTCGAAACGGGGGTCCTGTTGATCTGGAGGGGTGTGGCGTACCGCAAAACGGAGGAAACGGGCCTCCTACGGTCGAAACGGGGGTCCTGTTGATCGGGAGGGGTGTGGCGTACCGCAAAACGGACGAAACGGACCTCCTACAGTCGAAACGGGGGTCCTATTGATCGGGAGGGTGTGGCGTACCGCAAAACGGACCAAACGGACTTGTGTTGGGCGCCACGGTCAAACGGGGTCCTATTCGCCGGGAGGGTGTGGCGTGCGCAAAAGGACTCCACGGATCTGTTCATCTCCACCGTCGACCTCCTCCAGCCTCCACGTGCTACCGTCGACCTCCTCCAGCCTCCACGGGCTCCTGTTAATCCAGCCTCCACCGCGCGCTACTCCACCGACTACTGTTCAACCACCCCTCCACGGGCACCCCTCCACCGTCTACGGTTCATCCAGCCCTCCACACCACGGGGTCCTGTTCATCCAGAGGCAACACCACCGCTCACTGTTCATCCAACCCCCCCCGCAAAGCTCACTGTTCATCCAATCGATCGGCTTCAGTTAGCAGCAGTAGCAAAGGAATCGCTCGATCGGCTTCAATTAACAGCCATCGATCGATCGCTCGGGTTTAGTAACGCGTAGCCTGCAGTGCAATCGCTCGGGTTCAGTTAGAGCCCAACGCCTCGCTCGGGTTTAGTTAGAGCCAACGCCTCGCACACACGCAGCAGCGTCGTGTCGAGAGAAACGCGCATCGCTCGGCCCCCGACCTCCCACCGTAACCGGGAACTCCCCGAAATTTTCCTCGCCCTCGCTTCTACCACGGTTTTTTCCGTCATGGACGGCCCAAAGAATGTCATGCAGCTGCGTCTCCGGCCCGCCCAGGACAAAAAGCCCATTTTCTGTCATGATTTTTTGTCATAGAAGTAGGAGCCCACCACATCTATGATGATATCGTGTTTTGTCACAATTATCATCATAGAAGTGTCATATGTATGACAGAAAAAATTTCGTTCGGCCCAAAATGTCACGGATGTGTCTTTTTTTTTGTAGTGAGTGGATCACTGGACAGCGGTCAAGAACATCCTGAAATACCTAAAAAGGACTAAAGGATATCTTTCTCGTTTATGGAGGTGATAAAGAGTTCATCATAAATGGTTACGTCGATGCAAGCTTTGACACTGATCCGGATGACTCTAAGTCACAAATCGGATACGTGTTTATATTGAATGGTGGAGCTGTCAGTTGGTGCAGTTCTAAACAGAGTGTCGTGGCGGGATCTACGCGTGAAGCGGAATACATAGCTGCTTCGGAAGCAGCAAATGAAGGATTCTGGATGAAGGAGTTCATATCCGATCTAGGTGTCATACCTAGTGCATCGGGTCCAATGAAGATCTTTTGTGACAATACTGGAGCAATTGCCTTGGCGAAGGAATCCAGATTTCACAAGAGAACCAAGCACATCAAGAGATGCTTCAATTCCATCCGTCATCAAGTGTCGGAAGGGGACATAGAGATTTGCAAGATACATAGGGATCTGAATGTTGCAGACCCGTTGAATAAGCCTCTCTCACGAGCAAAACATGATCATCACCAAGACTCCATGGGTGTTAGAATCATTACAATGTAATATAGATTATTGACTCTAGTGCAAGTGGGAGACTGAAGGAAATATGCCCTAGAGGCAATAATAAAGTTGTTATTTATATTTCCCTATATCATGATAAATGTTTATTATTCATGCTAGAATTGTATTAACTGGAAACTTAGTACATGTGTGAATACATAGACAAACAGAGTGTCACTACTATGCCTCTACTTGACTAGCTCGTTAATCAAAGATGGTTAAGTTTCCTAGCCATGGACAAAGAGTTGTCATTTGATAAACGGGATCACATCATTAGATAATGATGTGATTGATTTGACCTATCCGTTAGCTTAGCACTATGATCGTTTAGTTTATTGCTATTGCTTTCTTCATAACTTATACATGTTCCTATGACTATGAGATTATGCAACTCCTGAATACCGTAGGAACACTTAGTGTGCTATCAAACGTCACAACGTAACTGGGTGATTATAAAGATGCTCTACAGGTGTTTCCGATGGTATTTGTTGGGTTGGCATAGATTGAGATTAGGATTTGTCACTCCGTGTCTCACAGAGGTATCTCTGGGCCCTCTCGGTAATGCACATCACTATAAGCCTTGCAAGCAATGTGACTAATGAGTTAGTTACGGGATGATGTATTACGGAACGAGTAAAGAGACTTGCCGGTAACGATATTGAACTAGGTATTGAGATACCAATGATCGAATCTCGGGCAAGTAACATACCGATGACAAAGGGAACAAGGTATGTTGTTATGCGGTTTGACCGGTAAAGATCTTCTAGAATATGTAGGAACAAATATGAGCATCCAGATTCCGCTATTGGTTATTGACCGGAGATGAGTCTCGGTCATGTCTACATAGTTCTCGAACACGTAGGGTCCGCACGTTTAACGTTCGGTGACGATTGGTATTATGACTTTATGTGTTTTGATGTACCGAACGTAGTTCAGAGTCCCGGATATGATCACGAACATGATGAGGAGTCTCTAAATGGTCGATACATAAAGATCGATATATTGGATGACTATGTTTGGACATCGAAATGGTTCCGAGTAAGTTCAGGCATTTACAGGAGTACCGGGGGGTTACCGGAACCCCAAGGGGGGTGTATGGGCCTTACTGGGCCTTAGTGGGAGAGAGGAGGAGGCGGCCAGGTGGAGGGCGCCCCCCCCCCCCAAGCCCAATCAGAATTGGGTGAGGGGACCGGCCCCCTTTCCTTCTCCCTCTCTCCTCCTTCCTTCCTCTCCTACTCCAACTAGGGAAGGGGGGAACCCTACTCCCGGTGGGACTAGGACTCCCTCCCAGGGCGCACCATAGAGAGGGTTGGCCCTCCCCTCCTCCACTCCTTTATATACGGAGGAGGGGGGCATCCCATAGACACACAAGCCCTATGAGGTGCCCCCCTCCACCATATTCCACCTCGGTCATATCGTCGTAGTGCTTAGGCAAAACCCTGTGCCGGTAAATTCATCATCACCGTCATCACGCCGTCATGCTGACGAAACTCTCCCTCGACCTCAGCTGGATCTAGAGTTTGTGGGACGTCACCGAGCTGAACGTGTGCAGATTGCGGAGGTGCCGTACCTTCTGTGCTAGGATCGTAAAGACGTACGACTACATCAACCGCGTTGTCATAACGCTTCCGCTTACGGTCTATGGGGGTACGTAGACAACACTCTCCCCTCTCGTTGCTATGCATCACCTAGATGGATCTTGCGTGTGCGTGGGAAAATTTTGAAATCACTGTGTTCCCCATTAGTGGCATCCGAGCCAGGTCTATGCGTAGATGTTATATGCACGAGTAGAACACAAAGAGTTGTGGGTGATAATAGTCATACAGCTTACCAGCATGTCATACTTTGATTCGGCAATATTGTTGGATGAAGCGGCTCAGACCGACATTACGCGTACGCTTACGCGAGACTGGTTCTACCGACGTGCTTCGCACTTAGGTGGCTAGTGGGTGTCTGTTTCTCCAACTTTAGTTGAATCGAGTGTGGCTACGCCCAGTCCTTGTTGAAGGTTAAAACAGCACACTTGACAAAAAAGCATTATGGTTTTTGATGTGTGGGTAAGAACGGTTCTTGCTAAGCCCTTAGCAGCCACGTAAAACTTGCAACAACAAAGTAGAGGACGTCTAACATGATGCTATATATTATTATATGAGATGATCATGTTTTGTAACAGAGTTATCGGCAACTGGCAGAAGCCATATAGTTGTCGCTTTAGTGTATGCAATGCAATCGCCCTGTAATTGTTTTTACTTTATCACTAAGCGGTAGCGATAGTCAGAAACAATAGTTGGCGAGACGACGATGATGCTCCGATGGAGATCAAGGTGTCAAGCCGGTGACAATGGTGATCATGACGGTGCTTTGGAGATGGAGATCAAAGGCACAAGATGATGATAGCCATATCATATCACTTATATTGATTGCATGTGATGTTTATCCTTTATGCATCTTATTTTGCTTAGTTTGGCGATAGCATTATAAGATGATCTCTCACTAAATTTCAAGGTATAAGTGTTCTCCCTGAGTATGCACCGTTGCTACAGTTCGTCGTGCCAAGACACCACGTGATGATCGGGTGTGATAAGCTCTACGTTCACAAACAACTGGTGCAAGCCAGTTTTGCACATGCAGAATACTCGGGTTAAACTTGACGAGCCCAGCATATGCATATATAGCCTCGGAACACTGAGACCGAAAGGTCGACCGTGAATCATATAATAGATATGATCAACATAGTGATGTTCACCATTGAAAACTACTCCATCTCACATGATGATTGGACATGGTTTAGTTGATACGGATCACATGATCACTTAGATGATTAGAGGGATGTCTATCTAAGTGGGAGTTCTTAAGTAATATGATTGATTTAACTTTAATTTATCATGAACTTAGTAACTGATAGTATTTTGCATGTCTATGTTATTGTAGATAAATGGCTCGTGTTGTTGTTCCATTGTATTTTAATGCATTCCTAGAGAAAGCTAAGTTGAAAGATGATGGTAGCAATTACACGGACTGGGTCCATAACTTGAGGATTATCCTCATTGCTGCACAGAAGAATTACGTCCTGGAAGCCCTGCTAGGTGACAAACTCGCTGTGGGAGCAACGCCAGATGTTATAAACGTCTGGCAGAGCAAAGCTGATGACTACTCGATAGTTCTGTGTGCCATGCTTTATGGCTTAGAACCGGGACTTCAACGATGTTTTGAACGCCATGGAGCATATGAGATGTTCCAAGAGTTGAAGTTAATATTTCAAGCAAATGCCCGGATTGAGATATATGAAGTCTCTAATAAGTTCTACAGCTGCAAGATGGAGGAGAATAGTTATGTCAGTGAACATATACTCATACTGTCTGGGTACCACAACCACTTGACTCAATTGGGAGTTAATCTTCCTAATGATAGTGTCATTGACAGAGTTCTTCAATCACTGCCACCAAGCTACAAGAGCTTCGTCATGAACTATAATATGCAAGGGATGGATAAGACAATTCTCGAGCTCTTCGCAATGCTAAAGGCTGCGGCGGTAGAAATCAAGAAGGAGCATCAAGTGTTGATGGTCAACAAGACCACCAGTTTCAAGAAGAAGCGTAAAGGGAAGAAGGGGAACTTCAAGAAGAACAGCAAGCAAGTTGCTGCTCAAGTGAAGAAGCCCAAGTCTGGACCTAAGCCTGAGACTGAGTGCTTCTACTGCAAAGGGACTGGTCACTAGAAGCGTTACTGCCCAAGTATTTGGCGGAGAAGAAGGATGGCAAAGTGAAAGGTGTATTTTATATACATGTTATTGATGTGTACCTTACTAATGCTCGCAGTAGCGTCTGGGTATTTGATGTTGGTTTTGTTGCTAATATTTGCAACTCGAAACAGGGGCTACGGGTTAAGCAAAGATTGGCTGAGGACGAGGTGACGATGCGCGTGGGAAATGGTTCCAAAGTCGATGTGATCGCCGTCGGCACGCTACCTCTACATCTAACTTCGGGATTAGTTTTAGACCTGAATAATTGTTATTTGCTTCCAGCATTAAGCATGAACATTATATCGGGATCTTCTTTGATGTGAGATGGTTATTCATTTAAATCATAGAATAATGGTTGTTCTATTTATATGAATAATATCTTTTATGGTCATGCACCCTTAATGAGTGGTTTATTTTTACTAAATCTTGATAGTAGTGATACACATGTTCATAGTATTGAAGCCAAAAGATATAAGTTTATTAATGATAGTGCAGCTTATTCGTGGCACTGCCGTTTAGGTCATATTGGTGTAAAGCGCATGAAGAAACTCCATGCTGGTGGGCTTTTGGAATCACTTGATTATGAATCACTTGATGCTTGCGAACCATGTATCATGGGCAAGATGACTAAGACTCCGTTCTCAGGAACAATGGTGCGAGCAATAGACTTGTTGGAAATAATACATACTGATGTATGCGGTCCGATGAGTGTTGATGCTCGCGGCTGTTATCATTATTTTGTTACCTTCACAGATGATTTGAGCAGATATGGGTATATCTACTTGATGAAACATAAGTCTGAAACATTTGATAAGTTCAAAGAATTTCAGAGTGAAGTGGAAATCATCGTAACAAGAAAATAAAGTTTCTACGATCTGATCGTGGAGGAGAATATTTGAGTTATGAGTTTCGTCTTCATTTGAAACAATGCGGAATAGTTTCGCAACTCACACCACCCGGAACACCACAGCGTAATGGTGTGTCCAAACGTAGTAATCGTACTTTATTTGATATGGTGTGATCTATGATGTCTCTCACTGATTTATCGCTATTGTTTTGGGGTTATGCTTTAGAGACAGCTGCATTCACATTAAATAGGGCACCATCTAAATCCGTCGAGATGACACCTTATGAACTGTGGTTTGGCAAGAAACCCAAGTTGTCATTTCTTAAAGTTTGGGGCTGCCATGCTTATGTGAAAAAGCTTCAACCTGATAAGCTCGAACCCAAATCGGAGAAATGTGTCTTCATAGGATACCCAAAGGAGACCGTTGGGTACACCTTCTATCACAGATCCGAAGGCAAGATATTTGTTGCTAAGAATGGATCCTTTCTAGAGAAAGAGTTTCTCTCGAGAAGTGAGTGGGAGGAAAGTAGAACTTGACGAGGTAATTGTACCTACTCCCTTATTAGAAGATAGTTCATTACAGAAATCAGTTCCAGTGATTCCTACACCAATAAGTGAGGAAGCTAACGATGATGATCATGAAACTTCTGATCAAGTTACCTCGTAGGTCAACCAGAGTAAGATCCACACCAGAGTGGTACGGTAATCCTGTTCTGGACGTTATGTTACTAGACCATAACGAACCTACGAACTATGAGGAAGCGATGATGAGCCCAGATTCCGCGAAATGGCTTGAGGCCATGAAATCTGAGATGGGATCCATGTATGAGAACAAAGTGTGGACTTTGGTTGACTTGCCCGATGATCGGCAAGCCATCGAGAATAAATGGATCTTCAAGAAGAATACTGACGCTGACGGTAATGTTACTGTCTACAAAGCTCAACTCGTTGCGAAAGGTTTTTGACAAGTTCAAGGAGTTGACTACGATGAGACTTTCTCACCCGTAGCGATGCTTAAGTCTGTCCCAGTCATGTTAGCAATTGTTGCATTTTATGATTATGAAATTTGGCAAAAGGATGTCAAAACTGCATTCCTGAATGGATTTCTGGGAGAAGAGTTGTATATGATACAACCAGAAGGTTTTGTCGATCCAAAGGGTGCTAAAAAAGTGTGCAAGCTCCAGCGATCCATTTATGGACTGGTGCAAGCCTCTCGGAGTTGGAATAAACGTTTTGATAGTGTGATCAAAGCATATGGTTTTATATAGACTTTTGGAGAAGCCTGTATTAACAAGAAAGTGAGTGGGAGCTCTGTAGGATTAATAATATTATATGTGGATGACATATTGTTGATTGGAAATGATATAGAATTTCTGGATAGCATAAAAGGATACTTGAATAAAAGTTTTTCAATGAAAGACCTCGGTGAAGCTGCTTATATATTGGGCATCAAGATCTATAGAGATAGATCAAGACGCTTAATTGGACTTCCAAAAGCACATACCTTGATAAATTTTGAAGAAGTTCAAAATGGACCTGTCAAAGAAAGGGCTCTTGCCAGTGTTATAAGGTGTGAAGTTGAGTGAGACTCAATGCCCGACCACTATAGAAGATAGAGAGAAAATGAAAGTCATTCCTATGCTTCAGCCATAGGTTCTATCATGTATGCAATGTTGTGTACCAGACCTAATGTGTGCCTTGCTATAAGTATAGTAGGGAGGTACCAAAGTAATCCAGGAGTGGATCACTGGACAACGGTCAAGAACATCCTAAAATACCTGAAAAGGACTAAGGATATGTTTCTCGTTTGTGGAGGTGCCAAAGAGCTCGTCGTAAATGGTTACGTCGATGCAAGCTTTGACACTGATCCGGATGACTCTAAGTCACAAACCGGATACGTGTTTATATTGAATGGTGGAGTTGTCAGTTGGTGCAGTTCTAAATAGAGCGGCATGGCGGGATCTACGTGTGAAGCGGAATACATAGCTGCTTCGGAAGCAGCAAATGAAGGAGTCTGGATGAAGGAGTTCATATCCGATCTAGGTGTCATACCTAGTGCATTGGGTCCAATGAAGATCATTTGTGACAATACTGGAGCAATTGCCTTGGCGAAGGAATCCAGATTTCAAAAGAGAACCAAGCACATCAAAAGACGCTTCTATTCCATCCGTCATCATGACTCTAGTGCAAGTGGGAGACTGAAGGAAATATGCCCTAGAGGCAATAATAAAGTTGTTATTTATATTTCCTTATATCATGATAAATGTTTATTATTCATGCTAGAATTGTATTAACCGGAAACTTAGTACATGTGTGAATACATAGACAAACAGAGTGTCACTAGTATGCCTCTACTTGACTAGCTCGTTAATCAAAGATTGTTAAGTTTCCTAGCCATGGACAAAGAGTTGTCATTTGACAAACGGGATCACATCATTAGAGAATGATGTGATTGACTTGACCCATCCGTTAGCTTAGCACTACGATCGTTTAGTTTATTGCTATTGCTTTCTTCATAACTTATACATGTTCCTATGACTATGAGATTATGCAACTTTCGAATACCGGAGGAACACTTAGTGTGCTATCAAACGTCACAACATAACTGGGTGATTATAAAGATGCTCTATAGGTGTTTTCGATGGTGTTTGTTGGGTTGGCATAGATCGAGATTAGGATTTGTCACTCCGTGTTTCGGAGAGGTATCTTTGGACCCTCCCGGTAATGCACATCACGATAAGCCTTGCACGCAATGTGACTAATGAGTTAGTTACGGGATGATGCATTATGGAACGAGTAAAGAGACTTGTCGGTAACGAGATTGAACTAGGTATTGAGATACCGACGATCGAATCTCGGGCAAGTAACATACCGATGACAAAGGGAACAACATATGTTGTTATGTGGTTTGACCGATAAAGATCTTAGTAGAAAATGTAGGAACCAATATGAGCATCCAGGTTCTGCTATTGGTTATTGACCGGAGATGAGTCTCGGTCATGTCAACATAGTTCTCGAACCCGTAGGGTCCGCACGCTTAACGTTCGGTGACGATCGGTATTACGAGTTTATGTGATTTGATGTACCGAAGGTAGTTCGGAGTCCTGGATATGATCATGGACATGACGAGGAGTCTCGAAATGGTCGAGACATAAAGATCGATATATTGGATGACTATGTTTGGACATCGGAATGGTTCCAAGTAAGTTCGGGCATTTACCGGAGTACCGGGGGGTTATCGGAACCCCCCGGGGAGTGTATGGGCCTTATTAGGCCTTAGTGGGAGAGAGGAGGAGGCGGCCAGGTGGAGGGTGCGCCCCCCCAAGCCCAATCCAAATTGGGTGAGGGGGGCGGGTCCCCCTTTCCTTCTCCCTCTCTCCTCCTTCCTTCCTCTCCTACTCCAACTAGGGAAAGGGGGGAATCCTACTCCCGGTAGGAGTACGACTCCCCCCAGGGCGCGCCATAGAGAGGGCCGACCCTCCCCTCCTCCACTCCTTTATATACGGAGGAGGGGAGCACCCCATAGACACACAAGTTAATTGTTTAGCCGTGTGCGGTGCCCCCCTCCACCATCTTCCACCTCGGTCATATCGCCGTAGTGCTTAGGCGAAGCCCTGCGCCGGTAAATTCATCATCATCGTCATCACGCCGTTGTGCTGACGAAACTCTCCCTTGACCTCAACTGGATCTACAGTTCGTAGGACGTCACCGTGCTGAATGTGTGCAGATCGCGTAGGTGTCGTACCTTCAGTGCTAGGATCGGTCGGATCGTGAAGATGTATGACTATATCAACCGCGTTGTCATAACGCTTCCACTTACGGTCTACGAGGGTACGTAGACAACACTCTCCCCTCTCGTTGCTATGCATCACCTAGATGGATCTTGCGTGTGTGTAGGAAAATTTTGAAATTATTGTGTTCCCCATCTTTTCCCCACCTTCTGTCAACCATTGCACGCTAGCCGCTGCCTTGCCACAACTTCATCACGAGCAAACAATTTTTTAAATAAAAATCAAAACTATCAAGCTAAAATCGAATGATCTAGGGTTGGCTCAAGATTAGCTCATTTTTCGATCGAGGTACATAAAATGCTCATATTCAGCTCATCTCATGTGAGCTTGGGGTGAACAGTAAAAAAATGATTCTTTTAAACAAATAACAAAAAATCTGATTTTTTAGCATTGCCATATTTTTTGATTGCTTGCAAAGTTTCAACATCGGACGACATTCGTGAAAACAGTGGCAAAATAAATCGATGCTCCAAAAGTGTTATTTACAAAGGCATTTTGGGGTATCGATTTTTTTTTATTTACCACGTCTTCACGAATGTCATTTTGTGAAGAAACTTTGCAAGCAATTAAACATTTGTCAATGTTTGGTAAAAAAAAGATACAATTTGTTTTTGGTTTACTTGTCACTCGAGCTCACGTAAGCTCAAGCTCAGAATACCACTTTCGAGATTTTTCTTGTTTCTGTAAGCTCTTTTTCACCTCTTATTAGTCGGGCCCGACATCTCGCCCAAACTTTTCAGCCTGTCCGGCAATCTTTCAACTCCAGTCGCTATCTATTTTTTCCTAGGATCTATCCACTGAAACCAGCGAAATGAGTGGAGCACAGGTACGCCTGGTCCAGGTTTTTTGGTCCGTCGCGCTCGGCGGCCTGCGGTGTAGACGAAACTTCGCGCACGGCGCACCAGTGAAGTCTGATGACAAAAATCTTGAGAGGGGAGACCATACGGCCCGCAGCTCTCGCGGTGCGCTCCCTTGAAACTGGGCTAAAAGAAACCCGGCCCAGGCTTTGCGTTCCAGGCCCGACTCTACTGCTGCGCTAAAAAAAGAGTTATCGACAGTGTCTCAAATACCGCTAAAAAAAAGACAATGTCTCAAAAAAAAGTTATCGACTTTCGTCGGGGACACTAAAGTACACAGTCGCCTCCGAGTCCATCCACCACGCACAACGAAGTCGGTTCCTATTAACGCCGGCTTCGAATCAAAACGGACGACAGACGAACAGGCAAAATCCGCGGCGGCGCGAGCCGAGCGCGCTCGGCGGCATCAACGGCGCACTTGTCCCTCCCATGGCGCCCGCCGGCTTCATCGACCTGCCCACCGAAGCCCTGGACGAGATCGCCCGCCGCGTCGGGCCCCTCGACAACGTCGGCTGCTCCGCCGTCTGCCGGCCGTGGCGCCGCGCGCTCAAGACCGCGCGCCTCGGCATGCTCAAGCGGCCGAACCTGCCGCACTACGTCTGCGTGGAGCCTCGCTACGAGTGCTCGTGGTGGGAAACCAGGTTGGGCGAAGAGAAAGAGAGGTGGACCAACAAGGTCTGCCTCCGCCCGATGCACATGCACTGCCATTGCCGCCAAGACTTCATCGGCGTGGTCAACGGCAAGGAGTCTGTGCATCCGACGCGCGTCATAGGCTGCAACTCCGGCTGGGTGGTCACCGTCGACAGTGCCCGTAGCCTGACTCTCCTGGAGCCGCTCACTGGAAGGCAGTTCCCGCTGCCTCACCTCACCACGCTCCATAGGCCGCAGCAACAAGGTGCACAAGAACGTTAATTTGTTGGGTCAGGACATGTTCCACGAGGCGGCACTCGCCCCGGGCCGCCGGCTGGGCACGTTCGCACTGATGCTGATCCGCAGCGGTGGATACGGCCTGTCGTTCCTCGCGCCCAATGTGGGTTGTGCTCGTTGAGTCAGCGACACGGGACGAACTTCTGACGGTGAGCACCATGCGTCCATGCCCCTGGGCTGTACAACGCGTTATGCGTCTCGAGGAGAGCCAAGAGCCAGCATTGCCGACAAGGAATTGGAGCAGTCATGTAATTTTTCAACGGATTTGCCTGTTTTCCTTTTTGTGTGTATGCGGGTGGGATATGCCTGTCTCTAACGGCAGCCTCATTCTGCACGACGGCTGCTGGTTTCTGTCCTATGTTGGACCTATATTTCCTCACAAATAGGTGACCAGTATACGATATCACTGCAAGCTATTATTGATATTGCACCCAATCAAATACTCAAATAATAAGTGTCATACGCTCCGGCCCTGACGTTCTTTTACAACTAAAGTTGCCATCCGAACAGAAAAAACAAACCCCAAAAAAAAAACTGAAACTTACCATCCGAAAAAAAGTTGCCATGCTTGACAACTAAAGTTGTCATCTTCGCGTCACTAAACTTGCCATAAAAAACGCTCGGAGTTGCCATGTGTTCGTGCCACACGTGTTGCACTTATCAGGGTCCATAAAATATTACACATGTTTTCTAACTACATAGACAACTTAGACGAAATTACACATGTGCAAATTAGCCCGGACAGCGTGTAACGAAGAAAGTTAAACTGAAACCTGAGAAGCAAGAGCGTCGCGGAAATGATTGTCGCTAGGAACTCAGCAAAACCCTAAGAATGCCCATGTGGATCCTACTGCAAAAGATCTCATCATGCATCCTCACCACCAATGAATTCTCCGGTAGCATCCAGAGGCGAATTCAAGAAAACCCCAAGGATGCACGAGCAGATCCTACAGCTAAAGATCTCGTCCTGCATCCTTACCACCAATGAATTCTCCGGTAGCATCCCAGGGCCTAGTTTCGAAAGATTTCCCGACCATACTCCTCTTCTTGTTTACTGTCCCGTCGTCACGCGTGTACTCGGGGAAATAGTCCAGGAAAGATTTACTTCCAAGAGAATGCACTCCTTCAAACAGGAACTCCGTCACCAAATCCTGAATATCAAAGCAATAAGCAACTCTGCAAATAACATGAACTGGGTGTGTGTAAATATAGTGAATATCGCCAGAAGAGAAACCTTGGCATGGCTTTCACCAATCAACTTCTTCAGAAGTGGAAACCCAGGATCCTGCCCATAGAAAAGGCGCAAGATTAGTGAAAGATGCTTTGTAGCAGCTGTTTTTACAAATGATAATATCTAATGAGCAGTGCTAATTTGGCGCAAGTTACAGTGTAATGATAAATCACTAGTCAATGAATATAACTTTCTGTGCATGGTTTTATAAAAAATACAAACCTTTTCAGCCCTCCATGTGAGATATCTATGTTGCGCTTCTCTGTTACGAACAACTTTCGCTGTGTCATTTTCTTCAGTCGCTTGATCTGTTAACTGAAGCCAAACCTGTGTGGTCAGAAACATGAGAAAACAGAGAGCATGATACTTGAAATTGCATGTTTGGCACAACAGTTCAAAAAATTTAATAAAGCAATCGTGCATACCTTATAGTAATCCATCAAAGCTGAATATAGAACGTGATGGTTGCGTTCAGTGGGCTCGAATATAGTCCAGATCACGATTGGAGAGAAGAATCTCAGAGATTCGCTCGTAATCTTGCCACCCCATGGCAGAAGCTGCATTTTCTCTAAATAAAGATAGCACTCTATGTATAAAGCTAATAGAAAAAGACTGGGGTAATATATTTGGGTGAAGGATAAGATCCAAGTACCTCACTATACTTCTGTATAAGAGGCATCAAATTCCTGTAGTATTTATCTTTGTAATTCTTGTCTTCAGTTATATCGTATAGCGGATTGAGGTCCCTGCAAGCAATCCAAATAGTTCTTTCAGGCCATTAATCATATTCTAGTTTAATCAGAGTAATTAAGTATTGAATGATATTACATATCATGACACTTACAAGACAACAATACTCTGTGCAGGAGTAGTAAAAGCGTTGGCGCAAAATATTGGAAGATCATATTCAGGTTCAGAGAAAGCAGCAAAGTCAAGAACCTGCATGGGCATATGCATTATAAGTATAGCTTTGTGGATCATATGCCTTGATAAATAAAATCCTCCAGGACACTCCCTTGTTCCTTCAGTCATAAACTGAATGATGTTTTAGACAGAGATAAGAGATTTTAAAATTAAAATATCAACACTGACTCAACTGTACGATATTCATAGAACAAATAAAACCTGTAATAATATTATGAAACTTCAGATATAATCAGATAGAACAAATTAAACCTGTAATATTCGGATATAATCAGCTTCACATGTAAACCTATCTTTCAGTTCATAGCCTTTTGGGATAGTTGTTGGAGGGTTTTGGGTCAAGGAATCTTTGGACTTGGAGATGAAGTACCTGAACCGAGTTTTTCTTCTCTACTGTCAAGCTGCGAAGCAGTCTGATCTTGGGGGCACTGAATGAGAGAGCGTCCAAAACAGTCGCATCGTCGTTGGCTCGTATGAGCCTGAACTTTTCCTGGAAGCATGACACAGGACAAAATCATCTTCTCTAATGAAAAATATGGCTGGCGTCAGCTGATATCACAGGAGACCTACACTTTAACTTTAAGATGTTCTAGATGGACAACTGCATTAAAAAAAAATGCCTATACCAGACTCTAGACTGACCCTCAAGGCCTTAGGTAGTCAACAATTATGTATCTGAAGAAATGAGGCTCGTGGTTGGGGTCGTTGTTTACAGGATTCGTTCAGAGTCCACCCCAGGGCGTCAGAGAAAGACCAAGCACCGAAATTCAGCAGGTGCTAGCGCGACATCACAACAGCAGGGATTTTGCTTCTCTGTTATAGACTGAATTTTCAGTTAGCAGGCGCATCTGAATTCGTGGACACCTGCCTAACGGGCTGGGCTAGCATGGACACCTATATGCAGTTACAGCTTTCCTAGCCACCTCGAGCAGACAGAGCATGCTCGCCGGCGCAGCGTGTACCGAACTACTCGTAGTAGGACTCTGCAAGGTTGTAAGGAAAGAGGAACATGGAGCTCAGCAAGGCGAGCAAGGGAGGCAGTAGCAGCAGGAACCTACCTGCGAGGGGTGGGGCGTGAGGGCGGTGCGGAGGCGGGTCTGCTCCAGCGCGGTGCGGACGAAGCTCTGGTACGACGAGCCGGCGCCCAGCACTCCGCCGCCGCCGCCGCCGCTCATCCCCTCTGCTCCTTCCCCTCCCCAGCCCAGTTGGTACACTCCACCACTCCGCTGCGGTGTGCGAGGCATGGATGAGAGGGGAGAGGCAAGGACACGTGGGACGGCGTCCCGTTCCATCCATCCACCCAACCAAACCCATGCTGCACGCATCTTGATGTGATAAAGCAGTTTCTTTTTTCCTAAAGAAGAAAGCAACTTGCGGAACTTGGCCACTTGGTAGTACTACGTCAGGTTATAAATAACACATAGCTCCCCGTTGTTGACCATAATTGTAACATGACCCTTGTTGCAAAACCATCTCCGCCCTCGTGGCCATGCCCGTTGCCATTGCAACAGGATCCTTGTTGCAAAAGGCATTGAAGAGGTTGCGGAGCTCGCAACATCGACGGTGGGTGGGGAGCTCGAGGCATCGACGAAGGGCGTCAGCAACAGGAGGAGGGGAGAGGGGGGCAAGCTTGAAGAGCTGGTATATTTGGAGGTAGCGAAGACCAACTCCTGTGCCCTGTCCCCGGTCTAGATCAGAGGAGGAGAGATAAGGGAAGACTCCTGCAACAGTTCATGACGATCGACGCTACAAGACCGGGGTGGTGAATGATGAAGGCTTGCTGCAAAGGGTGTGCTGGGAGAGGAGAGGGATAGCTGGAGGGGAGGGGAAGCTTCACGCCGGTGAGATCCATGCTCGACTGGGGGGAGAAGAGGTAAGAAGGAATGGGAAAGGCAATGTGCTTCCCCATGGGGGCACGTGACGCCCGAAGGAAGATGGACGCAGTTTGGTTTTTAGTCAGGTGATTTGAAGAGTTTTCGTGTAAATAAACACACATTTAAGCAGGTATAAAATGCAAGACGATTTTTATCGCCTATGCAAGCAAAACAACGTCTTACATTTTGCACTTTAGCTACTTTTCAGTCAGTTGACTTTTCATTTTATGGTCAGCCGATTTTCTGTTCGTTGGATGCGCATTGAGATTTGTGTTGTTTTCATTTATTTATTTATTTATTTGTTTAGTTCTGTTGTTGGGTTGGGCTGTGCGGAATCGATTGACCCCTATTTTGGGTCGAATTGCTTCTTGGGCTCGTTTTTGTTCTTCTGAGTTGTGTTTTTATTTTTCCCTTTTTCCTTTTCTTTATTAGTTATTTTTTTTTGTTTTTGTGGGTTTTGGCTGCGTGTAATTATATGCATACAAGTACCAAATAAAATGTGCCAAATTTAATGATTATATGATTATTTTTTCATATGACGATAAAATGCAATTTCGGTGCAAAGTAGTGCGCAGATTTTTTTTTAATTTCTCTCTTCTTAAAGGAAATGCCAACACCACTATTTCACTCCTTTTTAGAAAAAATCATTATTTTGATATTTTTTATCTTTACTTCATTACTTTAAGTTTAATACTAATGCCACTATTCATTTGTTCTAGATTTTGTTTTTGCAAAAGTTCCACTTTTATATGCTTATTCTTGCATATTTTTAAACATCGCAATTTTTATGTAAATTTCGTGCAATTTTTTTCAGTGCTTTTTAGATTATTGTTCCCATTTTTTTGTTCTTAAATGGTAATACCAATGCCACATATTCATTCTTTCTTTTGTGGGTATTTTTGCTTTATTTGTTATTCTACTTTTCTGTTTCTATGTGTTTTTCCTTTTCCTTTTTCTTTCCTTTTATTGGTTATTTTTTGTTTTGTGGGTTTTAACTTTTGTTTTTTGTTGAGTTTTCATTTTTTCTGTATGTGTATTTTTGGATGTTGAGTGTGTGTAAATATCGCACATGAGTACTACATGTATACATTATACTAGAGTATGGAAACTTCACTACTATATGTCATATTGTAAAAAGTGCAATTTTATACTAATCTTGTCGAATTTTTAGTTTTTAGTTTTTATTTCATTTTCTCTCTTATTTAAGGGTAATACCACTAACACTAATTCGTTCCTTCTTTGAAACTTATTTTTTATGTAAATTCTACTAGTATATGTTAGTTCTTGCATAACTATAAAAGTGCAATTTATGTGTAAATTTTATCATGATTTTTCTTCATTCCTTTCTTCTTAAAGGGTGGTACCAATGCCACTACTTCATTCTTTTTAGAACATGTAATATTTTTGTGTGTTTAAATAAGTATACACGCAAGTACTATACAACATGTGTGTAAATTATAGTAGAGTGCGAAATTGCAATATTATATGTTCGTTGTTTGCATGTTAGTAAGAGTGCAATTTCAGTGCAAACTTGTGTGGAATTTTTTTTATCTTTTTCTTTTTTTTCTTAAAGGGGTTCATTATTGCCAAGAAAACTTTATTATTTCAATTTTCTTTTAGTTTTTTCATTTTATTTCTTCTTAAAGGGTTTCATTCTTCCATAGAAAACTTCATTATTCCGATTTTATTTTATTTTATTTTCTTTCTTGAGAGGTAATACCGATATCATTTCACTATTATATGCTTATTCTTGCATATTATATAAAAACAATTTATGTATAAACTGCGTGCAAATTTTGTCATTTTAAAAAAATCTTCTTAAAAGGGAATACTAATGCCGCTAATTCATTATTTCTTAGACAACTTATCTTTTGATTTTTCCGTGTGTAAGTATATATGCAAGTACTATACAATATATGTGTAAACTATACTAGACTGTGAAAATTGCACTATTATTTTTTCTTTATTCTTAGAAAATTTTGTTATTTTGAATTGGTTTTATTTCATTTCCTTTTATTCTTTAATGGTAATACCGTTACAACTAATTCATTCCTTCTTAGGAATTTTCATTTTCTGCGAAGATATCACTATTATACTTCCTCCGTCTAGGTGAATAAGTCATTCACGTAGTTCTAGGTCATCGATTTGAGGAATTAAATATGTGTTATATGTCATGAAAAGTATATCGCTAGATTTCTACACGGATGTAGTTTCTAAATATATATTTTTTGTCACATATAATACATATTTAGATAGTTAAATCGTCGACCTAGAACTACCCGAATGACTTATTCACCGAGATGGAGGTAGTATGCTTATTTTTGCGTGTTATAAAAAACACAATTTATGTGCAAATTTTGTGATTTATTTTATTCTTTTTCTTTTTCTTTCTTTTTTAAGGGTAAAACCAATGACACAAAATTTTATTTGCTTTTTTTGTTTACATACATATGCATACGTACATATATACATCGATGTGGAGTATATATATGAAGTTGTCTTCCGTCTATGCATGCATCTGTAAACAACAATTAAGTTGCTTAGGCATTGACGTGACAACATGCAGGGAGAATGGTCGGTTGCATGCATTAGCTCTTACGGCTGCGGCGTTACTCAGCCAATGGCCACGGCCCAAAGAATCATAAACATGCAAAAAGTGACTGACTCAAATATTATGTCCAGTCGATTGACGTCCAGTGGCTCCCTACATTTTGGTATAGAGGAAGCAGATCACACTGAGGCGGAACCAAATCTTCTTGCCTAGGAGTATTCTGCTTACGGAGAGCGCAGTTCCACCACCGGCCAGCAGGATGCTGCAACCATTACAACAATGTTATCTGTCCATTTCCAAGCGAATATTCCCTGCTTTCCTCATCACTCGCTAGGCCATGTTCCATCGCTGTTTACACCATTACTATAGTATACAGTATACTAAACTCTGAAGAATTATGCTCTACGATACGATCAGTAAGAATGTCTTGACACTGTAGAATATAATCCGATCGAGTATGTTGGTCTCACTGGGCAGAAAGATTCAGGTTCTGGATTCTCGCATTGAGAAATGCAGCTGCTGCTTCTCCCGTGTTTGACTATTGCTCCACTATGCTCGGCTAGCGTGCATGGCGCCTTCGAAAGTGAAAAACCGAAGAATCTTTGCAGCGGCATCTATTCCGGGAGGCAAAGCACACGACAAAGTTCACAAATATGAATATGTCTTCTTGTATTGCAGTAAAGTTCTGAACTCTGAATATGTCTTGTTGTATTCCAATCAAGTGTATTCTTGTTATTCTGGTGCCATCAGCAGAACCCTATTGTACTATCTCGCGCGTGTACTCTGTGTGGTGTGCCTTGGTTGGCACTTGGTTGTTGCTTGGGCAGTTTGCTTTATTTATAAAACGGGGCCAAAGCCTTCAAGTTCATCAGGAACTGTTATATACTACTACCAGGGAGGCAGGGACAGGTTCATACAATTTTACATCTGCCTATGCAGTATTAGTATATTTCATCAGGAAGGGGGCAAGTTTCATGACACTTACAAAACAACAATACTTTGTGTGGGAGTAATAGAAGCATTGGCGTAAAGTATAGGAAGATCGTATTCAGGTTCAGAGAAAGCAGCAAAGGGCAAGAACCTGCATGGGCATATGCGCTTGGTGGATCATAAGCCTCCATAAATGAAATCCTCAATGACACGCTCATGTCCCTTGAGTCAAAAACTGAGTGATGTTTTAGACCTATCTGTCATACAAGATTGAATCAACTTTGCATGTAGACCTATCTGTCAGTTGATGGTGTTTTAGGATTAGGATAGTTGTTGGAGGGTTTCGCTGAAGGAAACTTGAAGTTGGATACGAAATACGTGAAGCGAGTTTTTCTTCTTGACAGTCAAGCTCCGTAGCAGTCTGATTTTGGGGGCAGTGAACGAGAGAGCATTGAAAACAGCAGCATTGTCGTTGGTTTGTACTGTATGAAGTTGAACTTTTCTTGGAAGCATGGCAGAGGACAAAGTCATCTTCTGTAATGAGAAATATGGCTGGCGTCGGCTGATATTGATATAGGAGAGCTGCACTTTCAGACATTCTAGATGAATAATTGCATGAAAAATCCTATCCGCTATATGGCGGTGGCAGAGAGTGATTTCTGAACCCTCAAGTAGTCAATAATATCCTACAACATATCTGTTATTAGTCGGGCCTTTCACGTGGCAAGACAACAGCAACTAATAAGTACTGTAATAAAGATTTTATATAGATCAACCAAACCGAGCAAACAAACACGGACTAATTTCAGTCACCTGATTGCAACTGAAGAAAAGAAAAAGGCTAGGCTTGTGGCTCCTGATGTGTTGCAGAGTGTGTGTTGTTTTCAGAGCATTTGTAATGGATGCCGTATTTTTCCGCTGGCTGTTGGTACTTTGCTTTCCCCGCGTGTTTGACGCTCGTGTGCTGAATGAATGCTGTGGCTTCTTCATTTCTAATGGAACCCCTGTTTTCTGCTAAGAATAAGGCTTGTGCTCGGGGTCATTGTTTACAGGAGATTCGTTCAGACTCCAGACGCTAGAGGCACCAAAATTCAGCAGGCAGCAGATAGACCTGGAGCACGGTCGCAAAGCGCAGTGCACACCGAAATTCAGTACCGTTCCAGCTGATGCTACAGGGTACAGCGGTGGAGTGCGAGCAACAGAGCAGAGCACATGGATGAGACGAGAGCTTCCCGTTCAATCCAACCAACCAGCCAACCCAGCCCAGTACAGGCCGGGCCGGGCCGCACCGCACGCATCTCAGCGCAATGCATCTTTCTTAGCAGTACTGTATTTTTTTTTCTACTGTTATGTACTAGTAATAATCCACTTGCTGCAGTCTGTGGATTGGAATAAACTGTGAAGCGCGAGACCAAATCTTGCAGCTTATTACAGCTCTCGGCCACAACCATCAGTAGCTGCGACAGACTTATTACAAGTTTTGTAGTAGGTGCAAAGTGCACTAGGAAGCTCAACAGGAGCACAAGGTTACGCGCACAAGAACAGACTCCTGGAGAAACAACCTAGTAAAAGGATCAAACCAAAGTTATCCTAAGTAACTCTCCTAGATGGTAAACCCGCAAAAAAAAAAAAACTCTCCTAGATGGTAATCAAGCAGACGCAGACATTCGAGGATCAGTGTAGCCTGAGCATCGGCGCAGAGCACTTTCCACTATCGCACCAAAGCTCCCACCATTCCCAAGACACACTTCATGTTTTGCCAAGATCGGCTCTGAAGTACAAACTCATTTCAAAGCAGCCATAAGCCCAACAAGGTAGCAGCGGTGAGCATTTTAATAACAATAGCATTCTTCCCCTTTTCGAAAAACAGACAAATCATCAAAGCAGCAAGGTATAGGGATATCAAGTATCTCAGCAATTATTTTCCAAGTTTGAGCTGCAATAATTCAATGAAAAAAATAAATGTTGAATGTTTTCAAGTTCACCACAGAAAAGTAGAAAACACAAGATGGATCAGCCACATGGCGTCGTTTAGCTAAATTATCTCTAGTTAAGCTCTTATTATTGAAGATCAGCCATAAGAAGACATCAATATCTTTATCTCTGGTTAAGCAGTAGACCAAAGTAAAGCCACAACAGGTTTTGTGGTTAATCCTGCTGTAGCTACGCAACAAAATGCTGTAACCAAATCAGTACACAGTCAGACGCGTTACAACTACCAAGAATGCTTGCACCGCTAAAATACTATAGGTTTTGCAGATTCTGAAAGATTAAAAATCAGTCAGCATACCAGATTGAATCAGCTTTTACATGCAAGCCTATATGTCAGTTCACAGTCTTTTGTGATGGTTTCGCACTTGGAGTTGAAATACCCCACCAGAGTTTTTCTTCTCGACTGCCAAGCTCCGAAGTAGTATGATTTTGTGGGCACGAAACGAGTGAGCACTGAAAACAGCCGCAGCATCGCTGGCTTGTATGAGGTTGAAGTATTTCCTGAAAGCATGACACAGGACAAAATCATCTTCTGTAATGTGAAACACGGTCGGCATCAGCAGATATACTTATAGGAGACCTACACTTTCAGGCATTCTAGATGTATTGTGTGTTGTTTTCAGAGCCTTTTTGTAATCGATGCCATAACTTTCTCTGCTGGCAGTTGGTACTTAGCTTTCATCGCGTGTTTAACACTGATGTGGATTCATTTTTAATGGAAGCAGAGCGATGCCCTCTTCTCCTAAAAATAAGGGCCGTGCTTGGGGTCATTGTTTACAAGAGATTTCTTCAGACTCCAGGCTCCAGGAACCAAAATTCAGCAGGCAGCCAAAAAAAAAAAAAAAAAAAATCAGCAGGTAGCAGCGAGACCTGGCACACTCCGCTCCACCTGACGCTGCTGCCCACAGCGGTGCAAGCAGAGCACATGGCTGAGTGAGACGAGACGAGCGGAGCGGGGCCAAGCAGGTGCACGTGGAGGGCCGGGCCGGGCCGGGCCGGGTACAAGGCCCAGTGCAAGCAGCACGCATCTCAGCGCAATGCATCTTTTCTTAGTGGTACGTTTTTTTTCTTCCTGCCTATATGCTTAATCCACTTGCAGCAGTCCGCGGATTATCCAGATAAACTACGAGGAATGAGGCACTTGGAGAGAAGTTCCACCGCCGGCCCACGGCTGCGATGCTGCAATCAATCATTGCGGCATTGTTTACCGCAGTTTTATCAGCAGCTGCCCGTTTCCTCGAGAATATTCCCGGCCTCGCTCCACTGTCAGTGGCTGCGAGCCCACGTTCCAAGCTTGATACCAACACTACTGACGAAATAATCTCATCCCAAAGATATATATATATATTCCCAGATCGGTAAGAATGTTTCGGCACCGAGCACTACCGGTTCAGCCAGAGAAGACTGTTCGGGGGGTTCAGGTCCTGGAATCTCTCGGTTTAAAAAAAATGCAAGTGCTGTTTTTCTAGTGCTCCACTATGCCTGGCCTGGCGTGCAGGGCCCGTTTGGAAGCACGAGGAGCAGAGGTTCCAAATCGGCGTGGCATCCTGCAAAGGCACTGTAGGAATTTCTACCCTCAGCATAGCCTATGCGAGTGCAGTCGTGCTTTGGTATGCACGTTATCTGAATTTCAACTATTGCACCTATCAAATTCAGCTAATGGGTGTTACGGGGCTCCACCTTTACAACCACAAGAAAGCAGTAGAAACGTACGCAGTATATGTTTCAGCGGCAAAAAAAGTCTCGGCCCTACTGCCGGAGTCTAGATCTTACTTAAATAATCCGAGCCCGGAAGACGAAGACCCTCTTGGACGCAACTGCAAAACCAAACAACCAGACGAGCAGAACCGACGGCAGAAGAATACGATGGCGCTGCAGTTTCCAGGTTATGGGCGACCATACATCCAGATTCTCAACAGAAACACAGATCCAGACATCCCAATCATACAATCTCGCCCTCACAAGTCACGACCCACAGCTCACAAGCGCGTGAAAAGACGTTGAAACTGAAAGCAGAGATGACAAGAACAATGTGGCAAAGAGGCAATTAACCAGCAACCACTGCTTTTTATATCCCCTTTAAGCCTCGTCAATTTCTTTGATCTCAGGTCGATATTCGCGATACAGTTATCCGCGAGAGATTTCTAAGTAGTTATTACTCGGCACCACCAAGAAACGAAAGAAACAATCTACTCTAATGGCCGCCCTTTAATAATCCTTGAATTATGTACACTTAATTCGCACTTAATCCGCACCGCACCGCACGCGAGAGGGAAGGAGCGAGGAAGGCGTGGACGAAATCGCTGAATCAACAAGAGGATGGAGGCATCAGGCCATCTTGGCGGCCAAGCCGGAGGCCATCATGACCTTGAACTCGTCGAAGGAGATGAGCCCGTCGCCGTTCTTGTCCACGCCCTCGATCATGCGCCGGCACTGCTGCACCGTCGCCTTCTCGCCGAGGCCGTGGAGCACGTGAGCCAGCTCGGCGGCCGAGATGTCGCCGCTGCCGTCCGCGTCGAACACCTTGAAGGCCAGCCGCAGGTCCTCCTCGTCGTCGCCGGGCGCGGTGGCGTTGAGCGCCGCGAACTCCTCCAGGCTGATGAAGCCGTCGCCGTCCGCGTCCGCCTCGGCCATCATGCGGGTCAGCTCGTCCTCCGTGGCCGCGTGGCCCAGGCTATCGAAGAGGGCGGCCAGCTCCGGCCGCGAGATCCGGCCGTCGCCGTTGGCGTCGAACTTGCGGAACACCCGCTCCATCTCCTCCTCCGCCGACCGCGCCGGGGACCCCGCGCCCGACGCCGGCCGGGTGCTCTGCTCCCGCTGCTCCTCCTGGGGAGTAGGCGGCGGCGGCGACGCGGAGCGCGACTTGGAGGAGGAGCGGCGGCGGAAGAGGGCCGGCATCTTGATCTTGCCCATCGTCGTCGTCTACTTGGACGCGCTAACAAGGAGGAAACTCTTGTCTTTGGTTCGCTCGATTGGATTGGATTCGATGGCGTGCTCTGCGGTGGTTGCAGGTTCGTTCCAGAGCGAGACGTCGGGTATTTATAGACAGAGCCTCCATTGGAGGAAGGAGCGGAGGAAGGTGTGTGAGTCCGGCTAGCTGTGCGTGTGCGTGGGCCGCGCTGGCAGGTGCGCGTGCGGTCCCTGACGGTGGGCCCGTTGTGGATAGTGAGAGGGGAGGCCCGGTCCCGCACGCGTCGATTCCATCGCGGATTACCGTATTACGCCAACGGCCGTGATGACCCTGTCCACGGCTGACGGCTCATCCCCTTCTTGTGTTGCGGAATTCTTTTCGGATGCATCGGGCCAAGGTAGGTCTCTTTCGCCGCGCCGGCGAGTCACTCCCCTCTTCAGCTTAACTCCGGCGAAAGTTTCAAAAAGAGAAGATTTGACTCCAGCGAGTGTTGGTCCTCGTCTCGACCGTTGGTCCATGGCCGACTATTTGCCACGTTTCATTTTGTGGCTCGGCTAGAGCATCTACAATCGGGCGTTTTAAACCCTCCTCAAACACCCAGGCGGCGCCCCCCGATCACTGACCCGTCGCATTTTTTCGATCCAGACGGACGCCTTTAACGGACCTCAAACGCCCGGGCTGACCGGCACCCGTCATATCCAACTCAAATATGGGGCGGATATAGACCGCCCGGGCATGCCCGTCACGTCAGACTGATGAAAGGGGTCCTAGCTGAAAACGCCCTGAAACCTGGCGGTCCGAAGCTCGTCTCCTTCGTCGGACCGGTGATGTTGCCTGCTACAACTCCGGCAGGCCACGTAGTGTCTATCCTGGCTATTCAAGTCGACCGGCGGCACCGAAATCCTATCAACCATCCACATTTCCTCCTCCTATCCGCCGCCGCCACCACTTTCCACTTCACCCATCCGCCTAGTAGCCATGCCCCCACGCCGTCGGGTGAGGAGCGAGGTATTTCTGACGCCGAAGCGCCGACTCGAGCTCCTTGAGCAGATCAGGGCTAGGCGCGAAGCCCGGATCACCGCGGGGCTACCTCCGGATGCAGTGGGCCCAGAGGAAGAGTTGGAGGAAGAGGAGGAGGTGGAGGAGGACTTTGAGGAGGAGGAGGATATGGGGGGCGCTGGCGACGGGGATCTACAGGCCATCCTCGATTCCCTCCGATCGGAGTCGGCTGCGGAGGCCAGACGCCGTCGCCGGTAGGAGATGGAGGCGCAACAGGCCACGGAGGAGGCGGAAATGCTCGCCTACATGGATGAGGTCAAGCAGGAGGAGGATGAGCCGGAGCCCTCCTACCCACCCGTCCAGCCGGTGATGAAGCTATGTACCTAGGGTAGGGTCATGGACCTGTCCAAGATAACCTCCCCAAGGACATCTCTAGAAAAATCACCTTTCAATCGACTCGGAAGTGTTTCACTCGACTGACTCGAAGACACTCGACCATGAAGCCAACCACTCGACAACCAAGAGATCTAAAGTCACTCTGCACGCAAACGGTTGGTCATTAAGTAGCTTATATGGTCATCATAGCACTTTATTAGTGGCGTTACCAGTAACGCCCGACCTTAATGTACCTTTAACCCTGCAAAACTGAGGGCCGGAGGGGTCTGGCGAACTCTATATAAGCCACCCCCTCCTCAGTGTCAAGGATTCGCACCCCTGTAATTCATACACACATAATCCAGTCGACCGCCTCCGGGTCCGAGATGTAGGGCTGTTACTTCCTCCGAGAAGGGCCTGAACTCGTAAATCTCGTGTGTATACAACTACTCCATAGCTAGGATCTTGCCTCTTCATTCCTACCCCTACATTCTCACGGACTTAGAACCACGACAGCTTGGCGCCCACCGTGGGGCAGGTGTCTTAGCGACTTGTTGGAGAAGTTGTAGTTTTTCGATCCCCTTCGCCATGGTTTCAGCGGAGGTTTGGCCGAGGGTCATGAGATCCGTCTCGGCCGCTCGTGTTCGCCGCCACGACTCCGCTTGGCTTCGGGAGGCACCACTCGACATCGACGCTTCCGTCCGCGGGCAACGACTTTCGCTGCGGCATCCGTGGCGTCCTCTTGCGGCAGCCATCGACCCAGTATCGGTCGGCTCCCGTGGCGTCCTCTCTCCCCGTTGACCGCCGGCGCAAGCGTTCCGGTCGGTCGAGGTTTCAGCGGTGGGTGAGGCACGCGGTGGCTCGCCAGTCGGCCACCCCCCAAGTCACGGCGATCGAGCCCGAAGAATCTCTCTACGGCTTGTTCGACCTGTCGACTGGCTCCGCAGAGACTGCATCCGAGTGCGAGAGCAGTGATCCAGCGGCGGAAGTCCTGATGGTCGATGGACCACGCAGTCCTCCCGGCTTTCCCCGCGCCGACGGTGGCGACGGCAAGGGCGATCCGTCGCAAGCCCATGAAGAGTACCTGCCCGAGCCACTCACTTCGTTGCAGAGGGAGGAACTTCGCCGCCGGAACATGGATGCACTTCACACTCCTATCGTTGGAGAAACCCCCGAGGCCCGTGCCTTGAAGACGCAGCCATTAACTTGGTGAGCGCACTCGACCGAGAATCTCCAGCGAGCTCTCGACAAATGAGCGCGACAACGGGTCCCATCATCTAGTCGACGTCAACTCTTTCAGCCACTGACTCAGGTATATCGAACTCTGATTCAAAATTTAGCAGCTGCGGCCCGTATAGCAGAGTCGATTCAGCCTTCCCAATCCGAGGCTAGCGAGGCTTGTTGCGATCGAGAATTACTCCGGCAGCAGAAACCTGAATTCAGCAGATCACGATCGCGAACAGATCCACAAAGAAATCCGTTGTTGCAGATATAGATTCCGGCTCACAGCCCAAGATCGCCCCGAGGCGTGAGGGACGTGAAGACCGGCGAGATCAAGATAGGAACCGTGAGCGATATGATCACCGATTCGATCGCGATGATCGACGCCGAGTGCCCACCCTCCCCAAGGAGTGGGTCATACGTGCCTCGGCAGCGATATGATAGACGCCCACAAGGTTTGGCAAAGGATTCCAACGACCCCGAGAACCAGGCTTTGATGCGAGATCCATTCTCGCTCGTGGTTTGGTCGACAGAACAGAGCTCACCGAGGAGGTCATGACAGAGATGCCCCACCAGCAGCAGAGTGCACGCCTCAGACCAGAGTGCTTCAAAGCAGAGCCATCGTGGCGCAGTGATTCCTCCCAACTTCAAAGTTGGCAATCTGAGTCGATAAGTTCACCGGTGAGTCCAAACTGATACTTGGCTTGAGGACTACCGAGTGGCTGTTCAGATTGGCGGCGGCAATGATGAAGTGGCCATGAAACACCTGCCTCTTATGTTGGAGGGCTCGGCGAGCATGGCTGAACCAGTTAGCACCAAAGAGATTTACATTTGGGAAGATCTTTCCAGTGTTTGTCGAAACATTTGAAGGAACTCAAGCGACCAGCAGGGTTGATGAATTGCAATCCTGCATGCGAAGACAAATGAAACTTTGAGGGATTACATCCAGAGATGGATCACATTGCATCACACAAAGGAGAACGTGTCGGATCACCAGGCAGTTTGTGCCTTCAAGGAAGGCGTTAAGTACAGAGAATTGAATCTGAAATTCGGTCGAACCGGAGACATGTCTCTGAGTCGAATGATGAAGATTGCCACCAAGTATGCTAATGGCGAAGAGAAGGATCGGCTCCGGAGTGGCAAGCACAAGTCAGTCGCTCATGAAACCGAAGGAAATTCCAGTTGGAAGCAGAAGCGGAAAGCCGAGCCAGCTGCTCCTGGAGAAGCCTTGGCTGTGACTCAAGGAAAGTTTAAGGGGAAGCCCAAGGGGCCTTGGAACCCCCAAAAAGTGAAAGATCAAGACGGAAATGATGTATTGGACTTGCCATGCCACATTCACACAAAGAAAGATGAAGAGGGTAAACTCATTTACCCAAAGCATACCACTCGACAGTGTCGGCTCTTGATCCAGCAGTTCCAGGGGAAGCAACCCAAGGATAAGGAAAAGGAGTCGGACAAAGTTGAGAACAAGGAAGATAGTGATGATGGATACCCCTAGGTCAATTCCACCCTGATGATTTTTGCTGACGTTGAAAGCAAAAGTCGATTGAAAGTTATCAACCGAGAAGTGAATATAGTCGCTCCGGCGACACCCGGTTATTTGAAATGGTCTCAGACTGCCATCACATTTGACCAGTCTGATCACCCGACGCACATAGCCACCCCTGGGACGCAAGCTTTGGTGGTCGACCCAGTCGTCGAAGGCACTCGACTGACTAAAGTTTTGATGGATGGTGGCAGTGGTCTGAATATTCTGTATGCAGAGACGCTGAAAGGGATGGGCATTTTGATGTCCAGGCTCAGTACCAGCAACATGAGTTTCCACGGAGTCTCTCGGAAAGAAGGCCGAGTCACTCGGTCAGATTGCTCTTGATGTGGTTTTCGGGGATTCCAAGAATTTCCGCAAAGAAAAGTTGACGTTTGAAGTAGTGGATTTTCAGAGTGCTTATCACGCTATTCTGGGAAGGCCAGCGTATGTGTGTTTCATGGCTCGACCATGTTATGTATACCTTAAGCTGAAGATGCCAGGCCCCAAAGGTGTGATCACTGTCACCGGCAATCGGAAGAAAGCGGAAGAGTGTTTTCAGAAAGGTTCAAAGATCGCCGATGCACGATGGCGTGGTACAGTGCAGAATACCGAAAACTGCAGACCAGTGATTTGTTGCGAGCCAAGAAGCCCGCTACGGAATCAGCATTTCAGTCGTCCGGTGAGACAAAGCCGATTCACATTCACCTGACCGACCCCAATGCTGCTCCGTCTCATATCTCAACAACACTCGATTCCAAATAGGAAGAAGCGCTCACCCAGTTCCTCCGTGAGAACTGGGACATCTTCGCATGGAAACCTTCTGACATGCCAGGTGTTCCCAGGGAACTGGCTGAGCATCGTTTACGAGTCGACGCGAAAGTAAAACCGGTTAAGGAACATCTTCGACGATCCGCCGTACAGAAGACAAAAGCAATCGGTGAAGAAGTGGCTCAACTCCTTGCAGCGGAGTTTATCCGAGAGATTTACCACTCCGAGTGGCTCACCAATGTTGTCATGGTCCCCAAGAAGGACAATTCACTTCGCATGTGCATTGACTTCAAACATATCAATCGGGCCTGCCCGAAAGATCATTTTCCTCTCCCCCGCATCGACCAGATAGTCGACTCAACTGCGGGATGTGAACGCCTGTCTTTTCTAGACGCCTATTCCGGGTACCATCAGATCCGTCTGTATGGACCCGACGAAATCAAAAAAACTTTCATCACTCCATTCGGATGCTTCTGTTATGTTACCATGCCATTCGGCCTAAAGAATGCCGGAGCCACGTTCATGAGAATGATCCAGAAGTGTTTGCTCACTCAAATCAATCGGAATGTGGAAGTGTACATGGATGATATTGTGGTCAAGTCACGGAAAGGTTCCGACCTGCTGACTGACCTTGCTGAAACCTTTGCCAATCTCAGGAGGTATGATATCAAGCTTAATCCATCAAAGTGTACATTCGGAGTTCCTGGCGGAAAGTTACTCGGTTTTCTCGTTTCCGAGCGAGGAATCGACGCCAACGCAGAGAAAGTTGGTACTATACTCCGAATGAAACATCCTGTGCGTGTGCACAATGTCCAGAAGCTTACTGGTTGCTTGGCCGCTTTAAGTCGATTCATTTCTCGTCTCGGTGAAAAGGCATTGCCTCTTTACCGACTGATGAAGAAATCAGACAAGTTCGAGAGGACTCGTGAAGCTGATACAGCATTCGCAGAGCTAAAAACTCTGCTCTCCACCCAGCCGGTGCTTGCTGCCCCAATCAGCAAAGAGCCTTTGCTGCTTTACATTGCAGCCACGGGACAACTCACAAGACAAGATTTACTTACGGTCGAGCGGGAAGAAGAAGGAAAAGCCTTTAAAGTTCAGCGCCCAGTATATTATGTTTCTGAAGTTTTAACTCCGTCAAAGCAAAGATATCCTCATTATCAGAAGCTTGTATATGGGATTTATATGACCACGAAGAAGTTTGCACATTTCTTCTCTGACCATTCCATTACAGTCGTTAGAGACGCCCCATTGTCAGAGATTCTGCACAACAGAGATGCAACTGGTCAAGTGGCAAAATGGTTGATTGAACTCCTTCCCTTAGATATCAAGTTTGAGGCAAATAAATCCATCAAGTCCCAAGCAATAGCAAATTTCGTCGCCGAGTGGATTGAACAACAACTGCCGACTCAAGTTCACTTGGAGCACTAGACCATGTTCTTTGATGGCTCAAAGATGCTGAATGGTTCCGGTGCTGGGGTAGTGTTAGTTTCCCCCCGAGGAGATAAGCTCAGATATGTTCTCCAAATTCAGTTTGATTCCTCCAACAACGAAGCAGAATACGAAGCGCTTTTGTATGGGTTGCGTATGGCCATTTCACTCGGCGTCCGTCGCCTCATGGTCTATGGCGACTCAGATTTGGTGGTTAATCAAGTGATGCAGGAATGGGACGTCAGAAGTCCGGCCATGACTGGTTACTGCAATGCAGTGAGAAAGCTAGAGAAGAAATTCGAGGGGTTAGAGCTTTATCATATACCCCGACTGAAAAATCAAGCAGCTGATGATTTAGCAAACATAGGTTCCAAGAGAGAAGCCATTCCCAGCAATGTGTTTTTGGAACATTCCACACACCATCAGTTCAAGAGGATCCTTTCACCGAAGAAGTTCCGCAACCAAAAAGTGCCACGGATCCGACTGAGGTTGAGGTTCCAGCGGTGGTCGACCTGATCATGGAAGTCTTGGTCATCACACCCGACTGGACGGTGATGTACATCGCGTACATCCTAAGGAAAGAACTCCCAGAGAATGAATAAGAGGCTCGACAGATCGTCCGTCGATCCAAGGCCTTTACTGTGATAAAGGGACAGTTATACAGGGAAAGCGCGACTGGAGTCGGACAGAAGTGTATAACACCAGAAGAAGGTCAGATAATTCTTGATGATATCCACTCGGGGACCTGTGGTCATCATGCGTCCTCTCGGACCATTGTGGCCAAAGCATACCGAGCAGGATTTTACTGGCCAAGAGCAAATGAAATGGCGAAAGAGATAGTCGACAAGTGTGAAGGATGTCAGTTTTACTCCAATATGTCACACAAACCCGCGTCAGCCTTGAAGACCATTCCACTCGTCTGGCCCTTCGCTGTTTGGGGATTGGATATGATTGGACCACTGAGAACTGGCAGGAGCGGCTTCACTCACGTACTAGTGGCAGTCGACAAGTTTACTAAGTGGATCGAAGCTAATCCTATCAAGAATCTCGATGCGTGCACTGCTATCAGTTTCATCAGAGAGTTGATATTCAGATATGGAGTTCCGCATAGCATCATCACCGATAATGGGTCAAACTTCGATTCCGACAAGTTCAGATCCTTTTGCGCCTCTCAAGGCACACGAGTCGACTACGCTTCAGTCGCTCACCCCCAGTCGAATGGACAAGCGGAAAGAGCAAACAGTCTAATTCTCAAAGGACTGAAACCCCGACTGATGCGCGATCTCAAGCACGCAACAGGTGCATGGGTCGACGAACTTCCATCCACCCCTAATCGATCGACTGGACGAACTCCATTCTTTCTGGTCTATGGAGCCGAAGCAATTCTGTCGAGTGACTTGCTTCACAATGCACCCCGAGTCGAGCTCTACTCTGAAGGTGAAGCAGAACAAGCCCGGCAGGACGCAGTCGACCTCCTAGAAGAGGAAAGAGATATGGCCCTGATCCGATCGACTATCTATCAGCAAGACTTGCGTCGATTCCATGCCAGAAATGTGAAGAGTCGAGCCTTCCAAGAAGGAAACTTGGTCCTCCGAGTAGATCAACAGAAACCACACAAGCTCGCTCCCACTTTGGGAAGGCCCCTTCATCATCACCAGAGTTCTCCACAACGGAGCGTACCATCTTTACAATGTCGATCGCCAGATTGATGAGCCACGAGTTTGGAATGCGGAGCTGCTCCGCCCCTTTTATACTTAAGTACTCACTTGGATGAGATGTAATAAGAAATACCTCTATAGTTTATTTATCAAAGACAAGAGTGTTATAATTTTCCCAGTGATTGTTGTTGCTTTTGTTTACATGAGAAACTCCCCCAATGGGTGGCTTGGTTGCGAATCCGTTTCGCCTAAGTTTGAAAAAAAATTCCTACCGAGTGATGAGCAAGCCTCTCACTCGGAGGCTTAGCTGCGAATCCATTTCGCCTAAGTACTTGAAAATCCTACCGAGTGGTGAGCCAGCCTCCCACTCGGGGGCTTAGCTGCAGTCCAGTACTCGCCTAAGTTCTAAAAAAATCCTACCGAGTGGTGAGCCAGCCTCTCACTCGGGGGCTTAGCTGCAGTCTAAGTACTCGCCTAAGTTTGAAAAATCCTACCGAGTGAAGAGCAATCCTCTCGCTCGGGGGCTTAGCTGCAGTCCAGTACTCGCCTAAGTTTGAGAAATCCTTCCGAGTGAAGAGCAATCCTCTCACTCGGGGGCTTAGCTGCAGTCCAAGTACTCGCCTAAGTTTTAAAAAAATCCTACCGAGTGGTGAGCCAGCCTGTCACTCGGGGGCTTAGCTGCAGTCTAAGTACTCGCCTAAGTTTGAAAAATCCTACCGAGTGAAGAGCAATCCTCTCACTCGGGGGCTTAGCTGCAGTCCAGTACTCGCCTAAGTTTGAGAAATCCTACCAAGAGAAGAGCAATCCTCTCACTCGGGGGCTTAGCTGCAGTCCAAGTACTCGCCTAAGTTTAAAAAAATCCTACCGAGTGGTGAGCCAGCCTCTCACTCGGGGGCTTAGCTGCAGTCTAAGTACTCGCCTAAGTTTGAAAAATCCAACCGAGTGAAGAGCAATCCTCTCACTCGGGGGCTTAGCTGCAGTCCAGTACTCGCCTAAGTTTGAGAAATCCTATCGAGTGGTGAGCCAGCCTCTCACTCGGGGGCTTAGCTGCAGTCCAAGTACTCGCCTAAGTTTGAAAAATCCTACCGAGTGAAGAGCAATCCTCTCACTCGGGGGCTTAGCTGCAGTCCAAGTACTCGCCTAAGTTTGAAAAATCCTACCGAGTGAAGAGCGATCCTCTCACTCGGGGGGCTTAGCTGCAGTCCAGTACTCGCCTAAGTTTGAGAAATCCTACCGAGTGAAGAGCAATCCTCTCACTCACAGGCTTAGCTGCAGTCCAAGTGCTCGCCTAAGTTCAAAACCATCCTGATCCGCAAGGACGACGAGGTGCAGGTCGACCGCTACCTTCTCCTGCAGAGTTACGCCACAAGTACAACGTGTGCTCCATCCCGATCCGCAAGGACGACGAGGTGCAGGTCGATTACTACCTTCTCCTGCAGAGCTACGCCACAAGTACAACGTGCTCCATCCCGATCCGCAAGGACGACGAGGTGCAGGTCGACTGCTACCCTCTCCTTCGGAGCTACGCCACAAGTACAACGTGCTCCATCCCGACCCGCAAGGATGACGAGGTGCAGGTCGACTGCTACCCTCTCCATCGGAGCTACGCCACAAGTACAACGTGCTCCATCCTGATCCGCAAGAACGACGAGGTGCAGGTCGACTGCTACCTTCTCCTTCGGAGCTGCGCCACAAGTACAACGTACGTGCCATTCCGATCCACAAGGACGACGAGATGCAGGTCGACTGGATCTTCCACCTCTGAGCTGCATCTCAAACACAAAGACTATTCCGAGTGAAGGGTAAAAACCACTCGAATACAAATGCAAGCATATTGAGAAGTAAAGCAAGTTCAGATAAATCTCAAAGGTTTCAAACCGCAGATCAAAGTACTCGGGCTCTCAGCCTGAAGTTTAACGGTTACAAAATCCACTCGGCATTCCGAGGCAAATTTAAGGTGGGGCATGAAAGTTTGTTCACTCCACGGGAGGAGGACTGGCAGGCTCGACGAACTCGTCCAGGTCGACACCATCGGCGATCCGAGTGGCAGCAGCAATGGAAGTCTCCATAAAGGATCAAAAATCGTGCTTCTTGGTGTTGGCGCCCTTGATAGCTGCCAGCTTATCTTCTCGCACCTCCTTACAGTGGACACGAACCGACAGAGCCACATCAGCACCGCACCGAGCAGAAGACTTCTTCCACTTCTGCACTCGACCAGGGATCTCGTTAAGTCGAGTCATCAGGGACTCGAGATCGTTCTGGAGTGTTGCCCTTGGCCAAAGTGCTGTGTCGATCCGCGACGTGGCGACTTTCAGTCGAGTCAAATAGTTAACAACGCCGTCGATGCGGGATTCCAGTCGGAGCAGGTTCATAGCAGTTTCGTCCTTCACAGGAGAATTGATAGGGTCCAAATTCGGTTCGATTCGCCTAGTCTCCTCCTCAAAGTCTCGGCAAAGCTCTGCATGCACAGTCCAAGGATGAGTCAATATTCGTATGCCGAGTCAACAAAGACGTGAAGGAAATATGCCCTAGAGGCAATAATAAAGTTATTATTTATTTCCTTATTTCATGATAAATGTTTATTATTCATGCTAGAATTGTATTAACCGGAAACATGATACATGTGTGAATACATAGACAAACATATAGTCACTAGTATGCCTCTACTTGACTAGCTCATTAATCAAAGATGGTTATGTTTCCTAACCATAGACATGTGTTGTTATTTGATTAATGGGATCACATCATTAGGAGAATGATGTGATTGACATGACCCATTCCGTTAGCTTAGCACTTGATCGCTTAGTATATTGCTATTGCTTTCTTCATGACCTATACATGTTCCTCGTAACTATGAGATTATGCAACTCCGCTTACGGAGGAACACTTTGGTACTACCAAACGTCACAACGTAATCGGGTGATTATAAAGGAGTACTACAGTGTCTCCAAAGGTACTTGTTGGGTTGGCGATTTCGAGATTAGGTTTTGTCACTCCGATTGTCGGAGAGGTATCTCTGGCCTTCTCGGTAATACACATCACATAAGCCTTGCAAGCATTGCAACTAATGAGTTAGTTGTGAGATGATGTATTACGGAACGAGTAAAGAGACTTACCGGTAACGAGATTGAACTAGGTATTAGATACCGACGATCGAATCTCGGGTAAGTAACATACCGATGACAAAGGGAACAACGTATGTCGTTATGCGGTTTGACCGATAAAGATCTTCGAGAATATGTAGGAACCAATATGGGCATCCAGGTTCCGCTATTGGTTATTGACCGAGAATAGTTCTAGGTCATGTCTACATAGTTCTCGAACCCGTAGGGTCCGCACGCTTAACGTTTCGATGACAGTTCATTATGAGTTTATAAGTTTGATGTACCGAAGGTTGTTCGGAGTCCCGGATGTGATCACGGACATGACGAGGAGTCTCGAAATGGTCGAGACATAAAGATTGATATATTGGAAGCCTATGTTTGGACTTCGGAAAGGTTCCGGATGAAAACAGGAAGTTACCGGAACACCGGGGGGTTACCGGAACCCCCCGGGGGGTCAATGGGCCTTGATGGGCCATAGGGAGAAGAGGAAGGGCCGGCCAGGGCAGGCCGCGCGCCCCCTCCCCCTCTAGTCCGAATAGGACAGGAGAAGGGGCGCCCCTTCCCTCTTCCCTCCCAATCCTATTCCAACTAGGAAGGGGGAGTCCTACTCGGTGGGAGTAGGACTCTTCCAGCGCCCCTAGGGCTGGCCGCACCCCCTTGCTCCTTTATATACGGGGCAGGGCACCACGAACACGAAGTTGATCTACGGATCGCCTTAGCCGTGTCGGTGCCCCCTCCACCATATTCCACTTCGGTCATATCGTCATGGAGCTTAGGCGAAGCCCTGCGCCGGTGAAGTCATATCGTCGCGAGCTTAGGCGAAGCCCTGCGCCGGTGGAGCATCATCATCGCCACCACGCCGTCGTCTTGACGGAACTCATCCCCGACGCTTTGCTGGATCGGAGCCCGGGATCGCCATCAAGCTGAACGTGTGCGAACTCGGAGGTGCCGTGACGCTCGGTACTTGGATCGGTCGGATCGTGAAGACGCACGACTACATCAACCGCGTTGTTATAACGCTTCGCTTTCGGTCTCACGAGGGTACGTGGACGACACTCTCCCTCTCGCTGCTATGCCATCACCATGATCTTGCGTGTGCGTAGGAATTTTTTGAAATTACTACGCTCCCCAACAAAGGCATCCGAGCCTAGTTTTATGCGTTGATGTCATATGCACGAGTAGAACACAAGTGAGTTGTGGGCGATATAAGTCATACTGCTTACCAGCATGTCATACTTTGGTTCGGCGGTATTGTGAGATGAAGCGCCCGGACCGACATTACGCCAGACGCTTACGCGAGACTGGTTTCACCGCTTCGAGCACTAGTTGCTTAAAGGTGACCGGCGGGTGTCAGTTTCTCTCACTTTAGTTGAACCGAGTGTGGATACGCCCGGTCCTTGCGAAGGTTAAAACATCACCAACTTGACAAACTATCGTTGTGGTTTTGATGCGTAGGTAAGAACGGTTCTTGCTCAGCCCGTAGCAGCCACGTAAAAACTTGCAACAACAAAGTAGAGGACGCCTAACTTGTTTTTGCAGGGCATGTTGTGATGTGATGTGGTCAAGACGTGATGCTATATTTTATTGTATGAGATGATCATGTTTTGTAACCGAAGTTATCGGCAATCGGCAGAGCCATATGGTTGTCGCTTATTGTATGAAATGCAACGCCATGTAATTGCTTTACTTTATCACTAAGCGGTAGCGATAGTCGAGAAGCAATAGTTGGCGAAACGACAACGATGCTACGATGGAGATCAAGGTGTCGCTACCGGTGACGATGGTGATCACGATGGTGCTTGAGATGGAGATCACAAGCACAAGATGATGATGGCCATATCATATCACTTATATTGATTGCATGTGATGTTTATCCTTTATGCATCTTATCTTGCTTTGATTGACGGTAGCATTTTAAGATGATCTCTCACTAAAATTATCAAGAAGTGTTCTCCCGAGTATGCACCATTGCGAAAGTTCTTCGTCTTTGAGACACCACGTGATGATCGGGTGTGATAGGCTCTACGCTCAAATACAACGGGTGCAAAACAGTTGCGCACGCGAATACTCAGGTTAAACTTGACGAGCTTAGCATATAACAGATATGGCCTCGAACACGGAGACCGAAAGGTCGAGCGTGAATCATATAGTAGATATGATCAACATAGTGATGTTCACCATTGAAACTACTCCATCTCACGTGATGATCGGACATGGTTTAGTTGATTTGATCACGTAATCACTTAGATGACTAGAGAGATGTCTATCTAAGTGGGAGTTCTTAAGTAATATGTTTAATTGAACTTTAATTTATCATGAACTTAGTCCCGGTAGTATTTTGCAAATTATGTTGTAGATCAATAGCTCGCTTTTTGCTTCCCTATGTTTTTATATGTGTTCCTAGAGAAAATTGTATTGAAAAATGTTAGTAGCAATGATGCGGATTGGATCCATGATCTGAGGTTTATCCTCATTGCTGCACGTAAGAATTATGTCCTTAATGCACCGCTAGGTGACAGACCTATTGCAGGAGCGATGCATACGTTATGAACGCTTGGCTAGCTCAATATGATGACTACTTGATAGTTTAGTGCACCATGCTTAACGGCTTAGAATCGGGACTTCAAAGACGTTTTGAACGTCATGGACCATATGAGATGTTCCAGGAATTGAAGTTAATATTTCAAGCAAATACCGAGTTGAGAGATATGAAGTCTCCAACAAGTTCTATAGCTAAAAGATGGAGGAGAATCGCTCAACTAGTGAGCATGTGCTCAGATTGTCTGGGTACTTCAATCGCTTGAATCAAGTGGGAGTTAATCTTCCAGGTAAGATAGTGATTGACAGAATTCTCTAGTCACCATCACTAAGTTACTAGAACTTCGTGATGAACTACAATATGCAAGGGATGACGAAAACGATTCCGAGCTCTTCGTGATGTTGAAATCGACGAAGGTAGAAATCAAGAAAGAGCATCAAGTGTTGATGATTGACAAGACCACTAGTTTCAAGAAAAGGGCAAAGGGAAAGAAAGGGAACTTCAAGTAGAATGACAAGCAAGTTGTCACTCCCGCGAAGAAGCCCAAAGCTGGACCAAAACCTGAAACTGAGTGCTTACACTGCAAAGGAAATGGTCACTGGAAGCAGAAATACCCTGAATATTTGGTGGATAAGAAGGATGGCAAAGTGAACAAGGGTATATTTGATATACAGGTTATTGATGTGTGCCTTACTAGTGTTTATAGTAGCCCCTGAGTATTTGATACTTGTTCGGTTGCTAAGATTAGTAACTCGAAATAGGAGTTACAGAATAAACAGAGACTAGTTGAAAGGGAAGTGACGATGAGTGTTGGAAGTAGTTCCAAGATTGATATGATCGTCATCGCACACTCCCTAAAACTTCGGGATTAGTGTTAAACCTAAATAAATGTTATTTGGCGTTTGCGTTGAACATGAATATGATTTGATCATGTTTATTGCGATACAGTTATTCATTTAAAGTCAAAGAATAATTGTTGTTCTGTTTTCATGAATAAAACCTTCGATGGTCATACACCCAATAAAATAGTTTGTTGGATCTCGATCGTAGTGATACACATATTCAAAATATTGATTCCAAAAGATGCAAAGTTAATAATGATAGTGCAATTTATTTGTGGCAATTTATCGCTTGGGTCATATCGGTGTAAAGCGCATGAAGAAACTCCATAAAGATGGATTTTCGGAATCACTTGGTTATGAATCATTTGATGCTTGCGAACCGTGCCGCTTTGGGCAAGATGACTAAAACTCCGTTCTCCGAACAATGGAACAAGCTAACGACTTATTGGAAATAATACATACCGATGTATGCGATCCAATGAGTGTTGATGCTCGTGGAAAGTATCGTTATTTTCTGACCTTCACAAGATGATTTGAGCAGATATGGGTATATCTACTTGATGAAACATAAGTCTGAAATAGTTGAAAGGTTCAAAGAATTTCAGAGTGAAGTGGAAAATCATCGTAACAAGAAAATAAAGTTTCGCGATCTGATCGCGAAGACGAATAATTGAGTTACGAGTTTGGTCTTCAATTAAAATAATGTGGAATAGTTTCACAGCTCACGGCACCTGGAACACCACAATGTTATGGTGTGTCCGAACGTCGTAACCGCACTTTATTGGATATGGTGCGATCTATGATGTCTCTTATCGGTTTACCACTATCATTTTGGGGTTATGCATTAGAGACAGCTGCATTCACGTTAAATAGGGCACCATCTAAGTCCGTTGAGACGACACCTTATGAACTATGGTTTGGCAAGAAACCAAAGTTGTCGTTTCTTAAAGTTTGGGGCTGCGATGCTTATGTGAAGAAACTTCAACCAGATAAGCTCGAACCCAAATCGGAGAAATGTGTCTTCATAGGATACCCAAAGGAAACTGTTGGGTACACCTTCTATCACAGATCTGAAGGCAAGATTTTCGTTGCTAAATTCGGATCCTTTCTAGAGAAGGAGTTTCTCTCGAAAGAAGTGAGTGGGAGGAAAGTAGAACTTGATGAGATAATCAGATTCTGCTCCCTTATTGGAAGGTAGTTCATCACAAGAAACGGTTCTGTGACAACTACACCAATTAGTGAGGAAACTAATGATGTTGATCATGAAACTTCAGATCAAGTTGCTACTGAACTTCGTAGGTCAACCAGAGTAAAATACGCACCAGAGTGGTACGGTAATCCTATTCTGGAAGTCATGTTACTTGACCATGGCGAACCTACAAACTATGAAGAAGCGATGGTGAGCCCAGATTCCGCGAAATGGCTTGAGGCCATAAAATCTAAGATATGATCCATGTATGAGAACAAAAGTATGGACTTTGATTGACTTGCTCGATGATCAGCAAGCCATGTTAAATAAATGGATCTTCAAGAGGAAGATGATGCCGATAGTAGTGTTACTATCTACAAAGCTAGACTTGTCGAAAAGGTTTTAGACAAAGTTCAAGATGTTGAATACAATGAGATTTTCTCACTTGTATCGATGCTTAAAAGTCTGTCCGAATCATGTTAGCAATTGCCACATTTTATGAAATCTGGCAAATGGATGTCAAAACTGCATTCCTTAATGGTTTTCTTAAAGAAGAGTTGTATATGATGCAACCGAAGATTTTGTCAATCCTAAAGGTGCTAACAAAATGTGCAAGCTCCAGCGATCCATCAATGGACTGGTGCAAGCATCTCAGAGTTGGAATATACGCTTTGATGTGTTGATCAAAGCATATGGTTTTATACAGACTTTTGAAAGGCCTGTATTTACAAGAAAGTGAGTGGGAGCACTACAGCCTTTCGATAAGTATATGTGAATGACATATTGTTGATCGGAAATAATGTAGAATTATTCGCAAAGCATAAAGGAGTGTTTGAAAGGAGTTTTCAAAGAAAGACCTCGGTGAAGCTGCTTATATATTGAGCATCAAGATCTATAGAGATAGATCAAGACGCTTGATAAGTTTTTCAATGAATACATACCTTGACAAGATTTTGAAGTAGTTCAAAATGGAACAGTCAAAGAAAGAGTTCTTGCCTGTGTTACAAGGTGTGAGATTGAGTAAGACTCAAAACCCGACCACGGCAGAAGATAGAAAGAGAATGAAAGTCATTCCCTATGCATCAGCCATAGGTTCTATAAAGTATGTCATGTCAGTGTACTGATCTATTGCATACCCTACCACTAAGCTTGGCAAGGAGTGCAATAGTGATCTAGGAGTAGATCAATGGACAGCGGTCAAAGTTATCCTTAGTGGAATAAGGATATGTTTCTCGATTATGGAAGTGAAAAGGTTCGTCATAAAGGGTTACGCCGATGCAAGTTTTAACACTAATCTAGATGACTCGAGTCTCAATCTGGATACATATTGAAAGTGGAGCAATTAGCTAGAGTAGCTCCGCAAGAGCATTGTAGACATAGAAATTTGCAAAATACTTACGGCTCTGAATGTGACAGACCCGTTGACTAAAATTATCTCACAAGCAAAACATGATCACACCTTAGTACTCTTTGGGTGTTAATCACATAGCGATGTGAACTAGATTACTGACTCTAGTAAACCCTTTGGGTGTTGGTCACATGACGATGTGAACTATGGGTGTTAATCATATACAGATATGAATATTGGTGTTAAATCACATGGCGATGTGAACTAGATTATTGACTATAGTGCAAGTGGGAGACTGAAGGAAATATGCCCTAGAGGCAATAATAAAGTTATTATTTATTTCCTTATTTCATGATAAATGTTTATTATTCATGCTAGAATTGTATTAACCGAAACATGATACATGTGTGAATACATAGACAAACATATAGTCACTAGTATGCCTCTACTTGACTAGCTCATTAATCAAAGATGGTTATGTTTCCTAACCATAGACATGTGTTGTTATTTGATTAATGGGATCACATCATTAGGAGAATGATGTGATTGACATGACCCATTCCGTTAGCTTAGCACTTGATCGCTTAGTATATTGCTATTGCTTTCTTCATGACCTATACATGTTCCTATAACTATGAGATTATGCAACTCCGCTTTACGGAGGAACACTTTGGTACTACCAAACGTCACAACGTAATCGGGTGATTATAAAGGAGTACTACAGGTGTCTCCAAAGGTACTTGTTGGGTTGGCGATTTCGAGATTAGGTTTTGTCACTCCGATTGTCGGAGAGGTATCTCTGGGCCTTCTCGGTAATACACATCACATAAGCCTTGCAAGCATTGCAACTAATGAGTTAGTTGTGAGATGATGTATTACGGAACGAGTAAAGAGACTTACCGTAACGAGATTGAACTAGGTATTAGATACCGACGATCGAATCTCGGGTAAGTAACATACCGATGACAAAGGGAACAACGATATGTCGTTATGCGGTTTGACCGATAAAGATCTTCAGAGAATATGTAGGAACCAATATGGGCATCCAGGTTCCGCTATTGGTTATTGACCGAGAATAGTTCTAGGTCATGTCTACATAGTTCTCGAACCCGTAGGGTCCGCACGCTTAACGCTTCGATGACAGTTCATTATGAGTTTATAAGTTTGATGTACCAAGGTTGTTCGAGTCCGGATGTGATCACAGACATGACGAGGAGTCTCAAATGGTCGAGACATAAAGATTGATATATTGGAAGCCTATGTTTGGACTTCGGAAAGGTTCCGGATGAAAACAGGAAGTTACCGGAACACCGGGGGGTTACCGGAACCCCCCGGGGGGTCAATGGGCCTTGATGGGCCATAGGGAGAAGAGGAAGGGCCGGCCAGGGCAGGCCGCGCCCCCCTCCTCTAGTCCGAATAGGACAAGGAGAAGGGGCGCCCTTCCCTCTTCCCTCCCCAATCCTATTCCAACTAGGAAGGGGGAGTCCTACTCCCGGGAGTAGGACTCCTCCAGCGCCCCTAGGGCTGGCCGCACCCCTTGCTCCTTTATATACTGAGGCAGGGGCACCACGAGAACACGGTTGATCTACGGATCGTTCCTTAGCCGTGTGCGGTGCCCCCTCCACCATATTCCACTTCGGTCATATCGTCGCGGAGCTTAGGCGGCCCCGCGCCGGTGAAGTCATATCGTCAGCGGAGCTTAGGCGAAGCCCCGCGTCGGTGGAGCATCATCATCGCCACCACGCCGTCGTCTCGACGGAACTCATCCCCGACGCTTTGCTGGATCGGAGCCCAGGGATCGTCATCAAGCTGAACGTGTGCAGAACTCGGAGGTGCCGTACGTTCGGTACTTGGATCGGTCGGATCGTGAAGACGTACGACTACATCAACCGCGTTGTTATAACGCCTCCGCTTTCGGTCTACGAGGGTACGTGGACAGACACTCTCCCCTCTCGTTGCTATGCCATCACCATGATCTTGCGTGTGCGTAGGAAATTTTTTGAAATTACTACGTTCCCCAACAAGACGAACCAATCGGAACGAGATATGTACCTTCAAGCTTGATGAATAACTTCTTGGCGAGGCTCCTCAGATAGCTTTCCATATCGTCCCTCCTGCGAGCAACGCTTTCCATCTTCTCGTTCAGGCTAACCTTGTCCTTCTTCAAGCGGGTTACCTCCTTGTTGGCTTCATCCAAAGCGGATTTCATCTTCGCGTTCTCCTCCTTCAGCAGCCGATCGAAGCCAGCTTCTGCTCAGCCCGAGCAGTTTGGTCGTCGGCCTTCTTTGTGCAGCAGCCAGATCTTGATCCTTCTTTGCCGAGCTGGTTCAGTTTTTCGAAAAGAAACAACGCCGATTCAGAAGAGCAGAATGAAATCCAGATCTAAGACAAAACAGTCGACAAAGCTTCCTTACCATTGGCGCTATCTTTGGCCTTCGCAGCTCGACTTGGCCAACTCTGCATCAAGATTGAGTTGAATTTGCTGCTTTTCCAAGTCGGAAAAGCGAGCTCCAAGGTCACAAGATTTCTTCGCACATAGAGGATGGGTTATTTTACGAGAAAACGACAAAGACAATAAATACTAAGACTACGGTCGATCGCCTGCAGTCCACCATAGTCTCGGGATTACACCTGGGTGCACTTAGCGTGCCCCCACCGGTTCGATTAGCACTTGACGAGACCTTTTCGCGCGAAAAGCGTAAAAAAAAAAGACAGCATCAAACAAGTTCTTCAGACCATAGTTGACTGCAGCAGTCGACCACGGTCTAGAGGACTACACCCAGTGGGTGCACTTAGCGTGCCCCCACTGGTTCAGTTTACATTCGACATGGCTGCACTGCATCGAGTGAAGGAATTAAAATATCAAGACTACAGTCGACTGCCCGCAGTCCACCGTAGTCTCGGGGACTACACCCAGTGGTTCAGTTTACATTCGACATGGCCAGACCAGACCGAGTGAAGGAATTAAAATATCAAGACTGCAGTCGACTGCCCGCAGTCCACCGTAATCTCGGGGACTACACCTAGTGGGTGCATTCAGCGTTCCCCCACTAGTCCAAAACTTCAATAACAAAATTTAGCTCAAAGTATGGATTTGCTTAGTGACAAGTCGAAACACCCAGTGGGTGCACAGACGCAAAGATCTTTGGAAAGAGAGTATTCAGGTAGCATATCCTAACAGAGCAAGCCAAGAAATTCAGTCGACGTGTTGCTGACCTGAACATTGCTTTGGAGAGCCGAGCTGGCATCATAGGTGGCTTGACCAACATCCCGCACCATCTTCATCTTCTCCATCATAATACATGCTTGGCGTATGGCTTCCTTGGCAGCATTCACTTCGTCCTCTGGGACGTGATGGGTAGCAAAAACCAAAGGTGGGTCGGTAGGAGCTTGAGCAGTCGATGAAGAAGGCCGAGCACTCGACAGTGGTACGACGAAAGTAACAGAAGCCCGATTGGCGTCACCAGCGTCCTGAACGACTGGTTTAGCTATCGGTGTCGATTGTGGCACCTTGTCTGCATGAGTTTTCCTATTTTTCCTCGTCAAAGGCCTCTCGGGCTCTTCATCGTCATCGTCGGGGAGGTCAATAAGTCGTCAAATTTGCATCACCCAATGGTACATATTACAGTTGAGTCGACCAAATAAAGACAGAACGACAGAAATCATACCCGGATTGGAGGTGACTGCATCCTCCATTGCCTCATCTTCATCCCTGTAAGCCGAAGTCCCAGAAGTAGCAGCGCTGCCAGTTCCAAAGTTTATCTGGTCAAATCAAGGAAAAAATAAACAGCACAGAGCGTCGAGTGAATACAAAGGGAGGCACTCACGCAGAAGTGACGGGGATGTCGATCTTAATCTTCGGTAACGCCTTCCGAGGCCTTTGCACTACAACTTTGGGTTGCTTTGACGCTTTTTCAGTCGGAGCCGGTGAGGACGTCCGAGGGCGCTTGCAAGACGGGCCACCGAGCGATCGATTTTTCACGGCGCCGGCGGTCTTGGTCGAGCTTGGATCGCCTCTCCCTGCGAGGAGGTGACTCGGCTTCTTCTTCGTCGCTTGAGTCGTCACTTTCCTCGCTCTCCTCTCCAACACAATGTGAGTCGCCACTCTCGCCGACACTCGCCTCCCCTTCCGGGTCTTGCTCTTGCTCCCCGTTGGGCATTGAGTGCATTTCGAGAAGAGCCTGGCAGAAAAACAAGCAGAACAAAAGTCAATCGACGGAGCATAAATAGATGCATGGTTAAAATTACAGTCGGAAGCTCAGAGTTGAACCTTGTCCGGTACGTGGGATTGGTCGAGTGGGGAATTCTCCTGGCTCCCCTAGGGTTGTCCCTATTCCCGTGATGCTCGTCGGCCACCCCTCCAGCAAGTGGCATCCTCGACCTCCTCCGGTGGATCCGAGTGGTGTCCTCGGGGCCGAATACATCCACATCGGATGGTCTCGAGGTTGAAGCAGCTGGATGCGTCGTCGAAGGAAGACCTCCAAGAGATCCATACTACCACCCGTCAAGCGGATAAGCTGGACAACGCGTTCGACCAGTACCTTAACCTGCGCCTTCTCTTCCGGGATCACCTTCAAAGAGGAGGGCTTTCTCACCCGGTCCATGGAAAAAGGAGGGAGTCTGGTCGACTGCCCTGGCGTTGGCTGGTCTTTGTAGTAAAACCAAGTCGACCGCCATCCGCGGACCGAGTCGGGTAGGATCATGGCCGGAAAAGAACTTTTCCCTCTCATCTGAACCCCAAGACCCCCACACATCTGAATCACTTGTGTTCTCTCGTCACTCAGATTGGCCTTTTTCATCGTCTGGGAGCAACATGTGAAAATGTGCTTGAAAAGGTCCCAATGAGGCCGACAGCCCAGGAAATTCTCGCACAAAGACACGAAAGCAGCGAGATACACGATTGTGTTGGGGGTGAAGTGGTGGAGTTGTGCCCCAAAGAAATTTAGAAATCCCCGAAAGAAAGGGTGAGGAGGCAAGGAAAACCCGCGGTCGACATGGGTGGCCAAGAGAACGCACTCACCCTCCTGAGGCTGCGGCTCGGACTCCTTCCCCGGAAGCCGTGCCGATCCATAGGGGATCAGTCCTCCATTGGCCAGGTCGTCGAGGTCTTCTTGGCGAATCGTCGAGCAGATCCAGTCGCCCTGGATCCAGCCCTGCGGCAGGCCCGCCCTCGATGAAGATCCGCCCCGACTGGTCGTCTTCCCCTTCGCCTTCGCTGTCGCTTTCTTTGCCCACTCCAGGGCCGCCGTCTTCTCTTTCACCATCATCGACGGCGAGACGCACACGGAGCAGCGGCACTGGGACGAGAGCGAGCGCGGCGGATAAGTCTGGGGAAGAGAGGAGGAAATGAGAACGCATTGTTCAAAACCCCCGGTCCAGTGCCTTATATGAAGTTGCTTCCGAGTGACTGACTTGTAGGCCCGGGCGATCCTGCCAAATCCCGCAACAGTTGCGCGCGCGATACGTGGCGAAAAAGGTGGCACGAAGATCAAGGCTTCCCTGCCTTATCCCATCCGATTACTGCGGTCTCCTCCGCCCCGCACGCTTCCCGAAATTCAAATCCCGCGATATCCGCGGGCTGCAGAACAACTTGTCAGACAGAAGATCTCCTCCGCTCTGTCACTCGGAGCTCTTCAAGTAAAGAAACTCACTCGACGGAAACAAAGAATGGATCAAGGCGACTGAAAAAGAAGTTGGTATCGTCACCTAGGTTCATTGATCCAGACCATGCTATACTCGTAGCACAAAAAACGGGTCAGAAGTATGTTCAACTCTTTCCCCACTCAAACCTCGATCCATTCGGGGGCTAATGATGAAGCTATGTACCTAGGGTAGGGTCATGGACCTGTCCAAGATACCCTCCCCAAGGACATCTCTAGAAGAATCACCTTTCAATCGACTCGGAAGTGTTTCACTCGACTGACTCGAAGACACTCAACCATGAAGCCAACCACTCGACAGCCAGGAGATCTAAAGTCACTCTGCACGCAAACGGTCGGTCATTAAGTAGCTTTTATGGTCATCATAGCACTTTATTAGTGGCGTTACCAGTAACGCCCGACCTTAATGTACCTTTAACCCTGCATAACTGAGGGCCGGAGGGGTCTGGCGAACTCTATATAAGCCACCCGCCTCCTCAGTGTCAAGGGTTCGCACCCCTGTAATCCATACACACATAATCCAGTCGACCGCCTCAGGGCTCCGAGACGTAGGGCTGTTACTTCCTCCGAGAAGGGCCTGAACTCGTAAATCTCGTGTGTATACAACTACTCCATAACTAGGATCTTGCCTCTCCATTCCTACCCCCTACATTACTGTCAGACTTAGAACCCTGACAACCGGCGCCCGACACCCTCGTCGTAGGCATCTCCGACGACGAAGAATAGCTAGGGTAGTGCATAGGATTTCTTTTGCATGCTTTGTATGGATCTAGGGGGTGAAATATGAGAGAGGCCGATGCAAATTTGCTAATTTGAGGTCTGCGGGCGTTTAAGGGGCCGGATTTACAAAGTCCGACTGTAGATGCTCTTCGGGATGCCAATGGTTTGCCACGCTTTCATTCGTGATAACCGACAAACTTGACAAAAAAAATGGGTCAACACAAGTGCGGCAACATTTGAGAAAAAAAAGTTTAGAGCATCTCTAACCGATCACCTATCTGGTGTTAGAGGGATAAATTTTGTTTTCTTCCTCTAACCGACCTAACCTAACCCTTCTATCCATTGGAGGAGGAAAATTCCGTCCGTGAGAACCGCCTCCGCGAGGAGGCGTGGCCGCTGCTCCGGTGCTGCTGCGGCTTCTGGTCCTCCTCGTCGAGGGAGTCGGCCACCGTAATTGCCGAGGGTCCTGGAGAGCAAGGGCGGTGGCGCCAAGATCCACCTGATGATGAACTACAGCCACCATCGCCTCCACTTGTCGGCACGGAGAACCAAGACGTCAGCATCGCTGTTGGAGTTGGGGGGGGTGGAGAGCAGGAGGACAGAAGGAAGTGTGGATGTGCATCGCCAACGCACAACTTAAATAGCCGTGGGCAGGCCGTGAGAACGGCCGGTCAACCCGCTTCATTGCGGCGCAATGACGGGAGTTGGTTTTTCGGGACGTGGCATCCGCATTGCGACGACACCCCGAGAGGTCGTGCTCGTCGGCACCGCCTTCACGTCTTGTTGCATTGCTCGACATCAATGTCGGCCACTGCATGCTCTGGGCCGGCATGAATGCGGTGTTGGTGTTGGATGGAAAGCGCAGGAGAGGTGAGTGGGTGTTTTGGGTGGGCCAGGGCAGCTAGACGAGGTAGACGTTCGGACGCTTCGCAGCCCCCCCCCCCCGCCCCCCCTCAAACTTTGTCTCGGTTTTACGGGGAAAAAACAGTCCAAACTGTTTGCACGATCCAAACGTATACGGGCGGTTTAAGAGTCGACGTTGGAGATGCCTTTACGTACCACCAACCTAGCTTATAAACATTTGTTGAAAGCATTCAGTTCAACGCGGCGTTGGCTCTCTCACCTGCCAATTACTCCATCATAAAACCGAATTTTCCTACTCTTCCCTCTCCTTCATGGTGGTCAGTGGAACATCGAAAAATTATAGATTACCAGTGGATTCGCATGCGACATCTAGCTCATATTTTGTTTTAGGATGGTTGTAGTGTTCTTTTAACCCGCAAAAAAGTAGTGTTTTTTTTTCTTGCAGTGTGCAGTACTTGTGTCCAACCACAAAATCACCCAAAGGGCGTGAGTTGGAAATGGAGTCACGTGCAAGACGTACTTGGTACTCCACTTCCTAACAAGATGTGAGGACACGCCTAATAACATGAAAAAGGCAATACCCAAAAATCATGCCATGCGCATGACTGGATCGAGGACGGCATCATTCACGCGCAAATGGTCATGTGGGCATGGGTACATGGCAAGAAAAACATTTCTTGCGGTGGTGGTGCACGTTTAATTCCCCCATAAGTCCACATACCTTTCGTGCTGTACCATGCCTGTTTTGTTAGGTTGCCTTGGTTACCCTTGGAAAGGTACTAGTAGCATGAATATATATAGCACAAAATGTTTGGCACGAAGACAGAGCGGTCGTGTAGAATTGCTCTTTCGGGTCGCAACGATTTTGTGGGCTCGTCACGACGTGCTTTGCACTTCGTCACGTGCATGCATTCTGCGCCGTAGACAGGGCTTGTGGGAGCTAGCTATAGCTCAACTGGTTGCCCAACTTTCTGTTAACGTCTTCCGTCGGCTTATGCCCCACACAATACACTTTTTTCCCCGGAAACACCATGAAGAAAGTATCTGATTAAATACTTTCTCCGTTTCAAATTGCTTGTCGTGGTTTAGTTGATTTAAAGTATTTTGTAAAGGAGGTAGCATTGGTGTGCTTGGCATTTGTTTTGCAAATGCATCATTGTCGCCCTTCCTGCGTATGGTGGCTTACTTTTTTTTTTCTTATCCAAACAAATACCATTTGAAATGATGATTTTTTTCATTCCAAAGTCAGCGGGCCATGCTGTGTCTGCTGCCACTCAAAAGAGAGGGACAGCCTGCAATGCTTTCCCTGAAAAGCGAAGTCGGTCCAGCTTAATCTCGTCTGTGCAAGCATTTGTTCTAAGCAATCCCCTCCACCAACACCAATACAAGTAGATTAGAAAAGGTTAGACAGCGTTTGTTAACAATTGAGTACGTACGTACAAAAACAGCGACGGAATGATTGGCGTTGAGACAGGCTTGGAATGATCGACCATGTTCACGGAGACGGAGCCAGTGATACCTTGACTTTCCGTAGAATAAAAGATAAATGAAATGAGCATATCCCAACAGAAATGCAGCCCTGGCTTAGCTAGTCGAGATCCATTGACGATGCATGGAGTAGGATGCCGGCGAAAGCACGCCTGCACACGGCGGGCGTTGGACCGGAGACGCATTCCCCGCGCCGTCCGCAGTATAGCTTAGCTAGCTTGCGTACCGTAACGGCGACGCGACGCGAGGCGCCGCGCTGGGGAGCCGAAGCTGGAAACCGTTACGGACCTGGGCCCCACCTCACCTGCGCCGCTCTCGCTCTCCGTGATCCGGGGAAGGAAGCAGAGTAGAGCGGAGCCGTTGGAGTAAAGAAGAAAAGGAAAGGAAAGGATGAGGAAACCGCGTCGCCGTGATGGAAAGGCGCGTACTGCCTGCGTAGCTCGCTTGCGTTGGCATCTTCGGTGTCGCGGGCCCGCCGGCGATTCACCTCGCTTCCTAGTTTATTTTCCTTTCGTGTCCGTGCGCGCCTTCGGCAAATTTGACAAATTTAACCTATAAACAAAATCAAATTATAGAATAAACTATCCGTGAAAGTATTTCACGCGGCTGACGTTTTTGTGTGACGCCCGACACGGCGCGCCACACTACTAATCGCGCAACGCTCACGATAAGCGCTACACGCCCAAATGCCGCACCCGCGTGATCGAAAAATTATTAAGTTAGTGTGCGCCGGTAGCCTGGCGCCACAATATATGATGTAGCCTAGCCCTGCGCGTTGCACTAGTCTGCAGCAGCGGGAGCCTGCGCGCCACAGGTCAACCGCGTGAAATAGTTTCATGGATAGTTCATTCTGTGATTTAATTTCATCTATAGGTCAAATTTGTCAAATTTGCCCGCGCCAGCCCGTGCGCGGCTATGCATGCTCCGCTCCGTCGCCGTCGCTCGCTCCGGGGCCCCGCCGTCGACTGGCAGCGTGGCTGCGGGTGGGCCGCCGTGCATGGCGCACCACACGCTGTGTTTGTGTGGGTGTCTGCGGTGAAGCTGAAGCACCAACGTAGCGAGCAGCTACTGCGTTAGACATGGCGTCGTTGATGATCATGGGTCCGTCTTGTGTTAGTAGGGTAACGTGAGAGCGAGTAGAGTGAGCCCTCGCTGTCTGTCTGTCTGTCCTGGCCGGCATCTGGCGCACTGCCCCGGCGGTCCCTTCCTTGCTAGTAGTAGTAGGACCTTTGAGGTGCACAGCAATCGATGGGGAGGAAGGAACCCGCCTCTTTGACATGCACTTTCCTCTGCCAGCTGGGGTACAAGTATGGGGCAACTCCAACGCTCTCCATCAAAACGTTCATAAATGTCGGGACAACGCTGTCTCGACTCGTTATGCCATCCAACGTCATGCATCAAACATTCGCAACATGGTTCGGACGTCTAAAATCCCCACAAACGGCAGGCAAACCTAGGAAAGCCGGACAACCGTTATGTAGGCATTTGACAACACCCGCGGTGCTGACACGCCCGACCTCTCTCTAAACTCTGAATGATCAAATAGGTGTCGACCTCCCCGTCCTCCCCCCACGAGAGTATCGGGTGCTCCCAGCCTTGAGGTACTCCCGATGCTCCAATGTTATAAAAAGATTTTTAAATGTTTCAAAAAATTCTAGAAAAAAATATGAATGTTAACAAGGAATGTGACTACCATCCCTAAAAATTTCAGGTCCAAAATCAAAACACACATTGAGAAAAAAAAAGAGATCTAGCACGAATAGTGTAAAAAAAGACTAAAGCAACATGACACTATTCACATCTGGATTTGTCTTTTTTTGTTTCTCAAAGTGCCTTTTGAATTTGGAGCTGAAATTTTAGGGGTTGTAGTCATATTCTTTGTGAACTTTCTGTTTTTTTTCATAATTTTTTGAAATGTTTAATTTTTTTTGTCATTGGAGCACTGGGAGTACTCCAGGCTGGGAGCACCTGATACTTTCCCCCACCCCCCTCCTCCTCTTGTGCTCCTGAAACCATCAACCTTTGACTCTCCTCTGTCGGCGATGACGCTGCCGCGTTGTGTCTGTTTCTAGGTCCCTCCTGGCTCAATCTTGACGGCGTCCCCATGCCTCGTTGCCGCCCACCGCGGCACCCACATCCTGGCCTTGCGCGCTTGGCAAAGTCGATTGATCCGAGTTGCATTTTCAGGCATAATAAGCAAAACTTATTAGTTTGATGTACTCAAGGTGCTAGCAAACAAGGTTAAGTATGAATATAGTACTGTATAATAGTGTTGCTAAATCTCAATCGATTGAGACTTAACCGATTCTCGATCGACGCTATATGCGTGAGATCTTACATTGAGATCCGTGTAAATTTTGCTTTTGAATTTGTTTTTTCTTCTTACATGTTATACCACTTGACGGAGTCCTAGCCACACCTACTGTATAAACATACACATTTTTTTTTCTTACATGCTATATCACTTGAAGTCTTAGACGACTGAGTTCTAGCCACACCCGTTGTATACATACGCGATCAGAATTCACAACCAAGTGCACAACTACTAGATGACGTTAATATATGCAGCGGCCGGCACTCCGGTGCGGATGGTCAACGCCGCTGCCTGGACATGGCGAGTACGCGGGCGGCCAGGCATGTGCCAAAAGCTAGCTAGTTGGCTCCGTTGCCGGCCGGTGAGCTGGGCTAATTTGTCGGACGGTCCCTGCACGCAGCTAGCTTGCCCACAACTGCATCCGATTCCGATCGACCGAGAACAAAATCGCAACCAGTGCATGAACGAACGGAACCGGATCGAATCGAAATCCCCGAGCTAGGTCCATGCCTCCATGACGCACATTGGCACATGGCCGCAACTAATCTGCGCCACGAGCTAGCAAATTCCGCCTCACGCGTTCGGCGCCGTCCGTTGCGTTGCGTGCGTGGTGACCGCAGGCTGCGGCCGGGCCGGGAGCGCGGCGGAGCACGTAGCATTGTGCGCGCGTCGTTGTCCGGCGATGGTGTGGTCATTCGACGTGCGGCTGTCCAGCTGGGACGGGTCCAAGAAGTGGCTGAGCATGCCCACGCTCACGTCGCGTCAGGCGAAGTGAGGACCGAGTCGGTCGTCGGGTCTGTCTCCGGTGGGACGGTGCAGGCAACAGCCAGCCAGCCGGGCCGGCCGCGGCATGCTTGGAAAATGGCTGGTGCGGTCGCGCTCGGCCGGGCGGCCACCGGCCGGGCCGGCGTTAGATTAAATTTCTCCCGGTTCCCTCCACGAACTGACACCGTACGCGACGTTTCTTGCACCGATTTTTTTGGACAGCAACGTTTTCTTCCACCGACGTTTCCTGATTTATCCGAACACTCGCACCGACGTGATTTTCGAGGGTCACATGCATGCATTATTGATGCACGTACGCGTGCAACCAGCCATACCGCCGAACCGCACGCCGGCATGTTTCACCGATACGGGCAGTGCAAACATGCATCTGCCTAGGTACGTACGTCGCCCTTCTCTTTGAGAGTTCACGCCGGCCGCAATCAATCGATGGTGGGACGCGCAAGTTACGTACTTCTACTAGCTCACGCATGTCCACGTAGTGACGCCCGAAAGTGCGAGGATTTGTGTTGATTAAAGAGTTGTTGAGTCGTCCTCGTGAAGTAGAACAGCTACGCTTACTAGAAGAACGCCCGTGCGTTGCAACGGGGCCACGTTAACTTAAAGAGTTTAATATACGACATTGGCGACCTTTTTTACCATCAAATCCTCACACACACACACACTCCCTCCCTCTTCCTCACTCTCTCTCCCCCTCTCCCTCTCTCTAACACACACATATCCATTTTATTGAGTGCGGACCATAATCCATCTATTTCACACACACACGCTAAATGCATAACAATATGGATTATGTGTATTATATTTGCCACCGTAATCGAGGGAATTAATTTCATGTAAATCGGCCAGCCACAGCTCCAAGAATACGCGGAGGAGGTGGCCCGGTCATTGTCGGCGCCGTTCGCACGGGCCACGGGCCCGCTTCAAGTGCACGTCAATGCACGTCTTCACAAATATTACAACCAGATGTGAGAAATCACATACTAACACGATGTTGCAACCAATTTGTAATTAAAGAAGCCAAAAGTCTTTTTTATTAAACCAGAATTCCTTATGCTGGAGTTTAAACAAACCCCACAATAGCCCTACTTATCACCTAATTAAGCAGATGCATGACTTATGAAGCGGATAAGAAATCATGTTAACTTGGAACTAAAATTCCAACAAAAGAGTGAGGAATAAACCTTTTTATCATTGCTCTGAAGTCTGAACCTCCCCCTATTTGTTAGTGAAATGTGAGTATGCTTGGAAGATAATAATTTCTTATGCAACATATGCTGACCTACCATATATGTTGACCTACCTATGTGCACTTCCTAAAGAGCTACAAAATATGTTGACCTACCTATGTGCACTTCCTAAATCAAGCGGATAAAATTATTTCTATTGGCAATATAAAATATTAAACATTAGAAAGAAAGGGACAATGTCCACTAACCATGCAAATATTCTGACCATGGGATATTTAGGCTGGCGATATGGGAAATCAAAGCTAAAATGACTCGATGAGTTAGGGATACATCAATAAATATTGTAAAAAGTGATAAAACAAATCTGCAGCAACTCGCGACCCCACGAACTCAGATTCGCAATGAGCAAGTTAGTGAGGCCACCACGGTAGGCTAGCACCAAGGGACAAGGGCAACAACCGCCTTCCCATCCAACCTATTGATTCTGCTGGCGCTACTTTCATCCTAAGCCCATGAGTACCGTTAGTGTGTTGCCACGTACGGAGAAACTATGAACTGAAATTTTCATCCAAATCATGAAAAATGTTAATGTTCCTCTCCTCTCCCATCCCTCATGTGAACATACCCAATTCGTGGTTGGCTCACTACATTCAGCGTAGCTCTAATGTGCACTGCCCTCGCTCTTGATTAGTTGCCGCAGTGCCACGCATCTATGCCAACAAGCTGGGGAAATAAATGCAAATGTTACGCCGAGTCAAAATCAACCATCCCACAATCGTAACAGTAGAAAAGATAATAACCAAAATTTAACAGAAGAACTACTGCTTGGCTCCCAGATCCATCTCGATAGCCCTTGATCTGGTTGCTGAGCTTCTCCTAGCCGCCTCAACATCACGTCATTACTAAACATGTAGTGGATGCCTAGTGGGACAAGGATTAAGAAATAACATGAGGTGAAAAATGCGATGGCTGTCAATTCCATAAGACAATCCAAGTAATTTGACAAAACAGATCGAGAGCATCTTGTATAATCTCAAAAAAGCAACTAAAAATATGAGAAATGAAGTGATGAAAATCAGCCCCTGATCTCATTTATGCTCGCTTTTGTAATGGGAGGCAAGGAATGGGGATACCGGGAGAAGAAAGGATCACATGGACGACAAGCCTCCACCACCGGCAAGTGGGGTTGCCATCCAATCTCCACGATCGCCGCCTCCATGGGGACGAACTCCCATGTTCACAACCGGCTCCCAATCGGCCGCTGCCTCGCCGATCTTGAAGACAAGTAGTCCTCCCTTCGATCCCATTCGCAACGGAGGCAACACCCATCCCAGCCGGACGGGTCCGCGTGAGATCCCTCATCGATTGTGGTCGCGCCCCCAAACCTCACTGCGGGACACATGAGAGGCGCCGTTGCCATGGTCAGCTTGGATGGGGAAAGGAGGCGACATAGCAGCAACGTCGCCTTCGACGGAATTGGTGGCGACGGCGGCGGCGAGCGAGCGGGAGGACGGTGGCGGCGAGAGAGTAGGAGGGTGGTGGCGGCAGTCCATCGGCCACCGTGACGTAAGAGGAGGATGGGGATGGGGCCGCGATCTAGACGTATGGAGCGGTCGAGAGGAGGGGAAGCAGGCGGCTGGGTTTTTCCATCATGCGGGGTTTGGGGGAGGTCAAACGAGAGGGATTTTTTCGTGCGGAAGGCAGAGCAACGAGGGCAGATGTAGGGAGACGGGACGCGGTCGGTTGGCAGGAAAAGGAAAGCTACGCAAAATCACATCAATATAAGAAAATATCCCATCAATACTTGATTGATTGCGATTTATTTTTTATATGGTAACTAATCTGATTATCAATACTTGATTGATTACGATTTATTTTTTATATGGTAACTAATCTGATGGGTTTATGTGGGTGGTGAAGCGAAAAGGAAAGCTACGCATTTTTTAGGCAGTAGAGATGATTGATGATAAGAAAGGGAAAATCACATCAATATAAGAAAATATGCCATCAATACTTGATTGTTTGCGATTTATTTTTTATACAGATTGCGATTTATTTTTTATATGGTAACTAATCTGATGGGTTTATGCGGGTGGTGAAGCGAAAAGGAAAGTTACGCATTTTTTAGGCAGTAGAGACGATTGATGATAAAAAAAGGGAAATCACATCAATATAAGGAAATATCCCATCAATACTTGATTGATTGCGATTTATTTTTTATATGGTAACTAATCTGATCATCAATACTTGATTGATTGCGGGTTTTTTTATGGTGACTAATCTGATGGGTTTATGTGGGTGGTGAAGCGAAAAGACAGGTGGGAGGGAGACGAAATAAAACCAGTGAAATAAAACCAACGAAAGTGGTGAGGCGAAATAAAACCTGCGAAAAATAACCGCGGACTATTCGTAGATTTTTTTGGTTCGCCTCTCTCGGTCTGACGGGATGTTAGGGCCCGGAGTGCGTGGGGGGCGGGGGGACTCGGCTTGAGGTTTTTTGGTTCTATGCGGCTTAGCGTGAGACGGAGGTTGGGCGTGTCGCGGGACTCGATCGCGGGTTTTCCTTGGTTTTTCGGGCTGAGAGGAGGTGGGAGGAAGTATCAAAGAAATACCAAAAAAGACCGGGTGAGGTGGGACGAAAATAAAACCCGGAACGCGACCTACCAACTGAGACATTAGGAGTAGAGATACAAGTCCGTGTCCATTTTTAAACATGTTCTGAGTCACTTGTATATATACACACGCCAAGACGAACATGCTCTGTTTTTGGAGCTTGGACAGAGCGCGATGAGCGGACGTACAGTAACGATAGTGGAGTCAAGTCATTCCGCGTTGGGTGAACTGAGGGTCAAGGTCAAGCTGGACCCACCCACCCGGCCATGTGCGTGCCTACGTTTACTCTCCACCGAGCAGCAGTACTACAACTTCGAAGAAAAACAGTGTCGTCGTGCTCGCTGATTTTATTAGGCCAAGTTGGGCAGAGACACCAGGGATTAAAAATGGCATGCAGTACGTGACTGTGCTAACTCCTGCAGTTATGGAGTGCCAATTGCAGATCCTCGCAATGAACCGTTGCCTTTTGTTCAAGGGCCGGCCGGCTACACATCACTGCGTCCCAAATGACCCGGCCGGCCGGTGTCCCACTTGCGCACCCAGCAGACCCAGACCTGGCTAAAATTCTGCACAAGTTTCAGTCAATATTGAAGCTCTATGACGACATAGTTACCACTACCCACTGGCCACTGCCAGTACTGATTCAGACTTGGTAGTGGCAGTGGCGAGCTAGATGTTGACCACTCGGTCTGGGCCGGTCTGGGTGCATGGCCACAAACGTGTGGCGCTTTCCATTCTGCAGGCCACCACCACCGCTGGGACTGGGAGGATCAGGCAAGGCCTCAGCAGCAGCACCAGTCCACCACGGTAAGCACGCAGCACACACACGCCGCTACATCCCACTGAGACTGAACTTGAAAAGCAAAACCTGCGTGTGGACTAGGACACACCATCGTGTTCATGTGGCAACCCAGAGCGTCGTCGCGGCCAGTGCACGCGGTGCGGTGCTAAATTGGCAGAACACCACATACATAATCTCCCGTTGTGAACGGGCAAAAGATGCAGTGCAGGGTTGCCTTCGCGCATCGTGCCGCACTCGAACAAACCGTGTGGGAAAAGTGCGGTGACCAACCGTATGTGCCTGTGCTAATCCTGTTTACGTGAACTGTACGCTTGTCCCCATCGAGAATGAAACGTAAAGCGTGAAGAACAAAGCTACGCGCGTGTGGTGATTGTTCGTCGAGATGGGTAGAGCTAGCTAGCTAGTGCACCAAATTGGCTTGCCTACGCACAAGGCAGTCAGAAGGGACTATATCCGGAGCAGCGTGTGAAGCTTTGTAAGTACTCCCTCCGTAAACTAATATAAGAGCGCTTAGATCACTATTTTAGTAATCTAAACGCTTTTATATTAGTTTACAGAGGGAGTATTTTTTTTCTCTCTCCACGAATGACGATGCTTTTGCGAGCATAAAGACGGACGATCATGTGCTTAGGGCATCTCCAATGCTGACCCGTTTTTTCACCGGACTACGAATGACGGCGCGTCCACAAGCATAAGAACGCACGGTACTGTGTTCTTTTTTCTGTGTCTCTACGAATGATGGTGCGTTCACGAGCATAAAGATGGACGTACGGTTGTGGTTGCCAACATCTCAATTTCTCTTTCATACTGTGTTGTGGAATGGATGTAAAGAGCATACACTCGCCGATAGGATCATGCCTAGAGTTGTTTTACGGTACCCTGGTTCCCTGAAATCACATGGGCCGTTTATTCCTTCAATTCCAACGAGCAGTATTGGTTTGTATTCGAACACAACTGTCACGGGGTACCGCGGTTGAAAAGAAGGGAGTACCCTGATCTCAATGGTAAAATTGTATCACAAAGGGCATTCTACGTGTTAATTGTATCTCTTACCTATTACTCGTCACAAAGGGTATTATGTTTTACAAAGGGTAAACCATAATCGCGAATTACAAGAGGTTCCTTGATCACGTGATGAACATGCAGCAAAGGGTTGGTTCGACGGAGCGGGGTCCCGGCAGAAAGGTGAATGGCAATAGAGGAAACGATGGGCGGCCGACCCGGGCGAACAATCTCGAGTGAACTCCATGTACTTGTGGGATTGACCATTTGGCAATCCTGCACCTCGTTTGCTTGTCATTTGTTTATAATCGACCGGAAATGCAATTTCTCATGTAAAAAAGGACAATTGCTCGATCATGCTTAGCAATCTCCTTGCGTATTTTGTAAGTGGTGGTTTCATGCATATGCATGAGTTAAATTGTTCTTCTTACAGATTTATAATCCATCACTTCCATAAGATTGAGTAACGACGATGCGACATGTAAATTCTAAATACTACACCGGCAATGCATTGGTTTAGACCGCTAACAATTAAGACTGATCAAGGCGGCATTGCGCGGCCGGAGACACAGGGGTGTGCAGGCATGGAGCAGCAGTGGATAAATCTAGTGATGGTGTGATAGAGATGCGGCATGGTTTAAACACGACACCGTTTTATAGCCTCCATTTGGTGGAGGGGAAGAAGAGGATGATGAATGTTGCGACGGCTGGTCCCTGAGATGGACGACATTAGCAACGTCGAGGAGACCGTCACCGGCCGTGCACCCAAACAGGAAGCTGCAGTTTTCTTTACCGCAGACTACGGAAGTAGATTAAGGCAATATTATTATTCCCAAATCAGAGATGGAAAAAGACTAAATTGCCCTATCAAATGAAAGCCCATATTTACTTGCTACTCCCATCTCTATCTTTAGGGAGTACCAGGGTACCGTAAGAAAAACTTTTGCATGATGGTAAGCATGTTTGTTTGTAGTACATTGTATTTGCATTCACCCATACTCATGTCGCCTAGTCTAAATCGAATTTTGTTATCTCAGATGTTTGTCCAACACATGTCAAGAAATCGTAAATTCGTACGTTGAAAAAGAGTGTCAAGGGTTCTACCTACAATGGTCGATCATCACTTTCACTTTTCATGTGCAACATATCTTTTCTGGTCCAATAGAGTGCCATCATCATTAAACTCACATGGACATGTCATACACTTTATGAACTCTTGAGATGCAAAAAATAATAAAGATCAATCATTCAAGATTACCTAGCTACCAGAATGTGTCGCCAAGGACAAACCCCCTATATAAACCTTCCAACTCTTGGAAATGGCTCGTGCGGTCGCGCTCGGCCCGGCGGCCACCTGCCGGGCCGGTGTATTATTAGACTAAATTTTTCACGGTTCCCTGCACAAACCGACGCGGTACGCGATGTTTATTCCACCGTTTTTTGGACAGCAACGTTTCTTCCACCGTACTAGTATGTACTCCCTCTGTTTTATAATATAAGAACGTTTTTTAAACTATGTTAGCTTCAATAACGTTTTTATATTATAGGACGGAGGGAGTATTTTCAGCAGCGGCTGGTCATAGTCCAGAAGACGTACTGCACGCACGTACGCCAGCCACCGTGCCATACGGGTCCCTTCCTGCTTGCGCTCCTCTTTTCTGATTTTCTGAACACTCGCACTGGCCGTAGTTGCCGAAGGTCCCATGCATATGGGTGCATTCTTGATGCATGTACGTACGCATGCAACCAGCCATACCGCGGAACCGCATACCGGTATGTTTCACCGATACGAGCAGTGCAAACCCCCCTCCCCCCTCTCTTTTTTGATTTCACCGTGGCCTAAAGCCTACTACAACTAGGTCTATTCATAAATCATGGCAGTACAGGGAACACTAGAAAAAATAAAATTTACAACCAGGTCCATGAACTACCTAGCGACGACTACAAGCATTGGAGAGAGTCGCAGGCGCGCCGTCGTCATCGACCTTTCCTCATCAGAGCCGGGCAAACCTAGTTGTAGTAGACAGTCGGCAAGTCGTTGTGCTAATGCCCCAAAGAATCAGCGCGCCAGAGCAGCAACCATCGCCAATAAAGAGAGTTGTAGATCGAAAAGATGAAACCTGTAACCATACAAACGAAGACGAACAAATAATGGATCCAAATAGATACCGAAGACCAGCATGGACGAAATCCAACGAGATCCGACTGAAATACACCTCCGCACGTCCTCCGACAATACTATACGCACCATCGAAACGGGGATCAGGGAAAGATATACCTAGCCATGAGAAGCCCGACCCGGTCGGCCCGGCCCGAAAAAGCCCGACCCGGCCCAGCTCGACGCTGTCCCCATGCCTTCACGTTTTTCTGAAGGTCGGGCCAGGCCGGCCCAAAGCCCGACGGGCTTTTACATGTTCGGGTCGGGCCGGGCCGGGCCCGGGCCTGGGATTTTTGCGTTGGGCTTGGCTAGGCCCGGCCCGAGGTATGGCCAGGTATGGGGACAGAGCTACCGCCACACAGCCCAAACAAATTTGTTGAACCTAACAAAAAACGAGAACGAAGTCCCTCCTACTGGCGGGAGGCCGAGATCCTCTGCGTCTCCATGGCCCAAAGGGCAAAGGTCATCAAAGGTGGGACTGATTCAGGCACCTCCCAAAGGAGGATGGAGACTTTTCTAAGGAGGGGGAAAGACGCTGATGGATTAGCTTCCGCCGAAAACCATACTAGTCGACGGCTAGACGTACGTATATATGAAGTATATGCAATGATACAAACAAGTGCAATCGATGGAGAGACGCGCAAGTTAGCTACTAATATAGCTCGCGCATGTCTATGTAGGGACTGCGATGATTAATTTTTGTTGATTAAAGAGTCGAGTCAGTCGCAGGGGCGGGCCCACCTCAATTCATGGGTATTCAGTTGAATACCCGTTATTTTTGCCAATATCCTAGGTATATGTAGTGTATAACATGCGTGTATATAAAGAAAAGCGAAACTGACAGGGCAAAACAAGCTATGTAAGCCCAAAAACAGCGGTTAGCCCACCTCTCTATTCTCCCTCCCCACCACAACATGGCCCATTGGCCCAAGTCACACAGAGCAGCAATCATCTTCGCCCAAAAATAAATCCATCGAACAGACGCACCAGACGAATCGGCGCCTCCCCAGTTCGTTTGGCACGCGAGCCGCCAGGCGGCCAGGGCAGTCTGCCATCGCCAGATCGCGCGCGCACGGTCTCGACACATCCATCCCTCGCTCCGTCTCGCCTTTTGATCTCGACAGTCGGCAACATGCATCATTTTCAGTTTCAAATCCACACCCACAGGTTCAACTATTCACGGTCTAATTCCTAATTAGATGCGTTCGTGTGTCTTAATACATGAATCATCCTCTCATGCTGATTTCCATGCACTAAATCTGCAATAAGAGAATGTTTACAAATTGTGAATTTGTTACAATGAGCATTATTCATAAAGAGATTTACATGGATTTGTTACAATTATAAATTTGTTACTCTGAAAGTTAAGCAATTTTACTTTTCAGGTTACACTCGTTGAAAGAGATCTTGCTTGCAAGTCAAGGATGAGGACATCATCACTCATTTTCAAAACATCAAGGATCAGAAAGATGTATTGTAATTTTAAGCTTGCTAATCATTTGCTATTTTCTATCCTCATAGATGTTGCCATTTTGATATGTTGAATAATTAGGATTTGTAGATGTTGAACGATTTTAATTTATGACCATCATGTGAATCTATTATATACTATATTATGCTATATCTTTTATGTGTTATAAAATTTGTATAAATGGTGCTATAATCGATTTACACGCTAAAACAAGGCTCTAGGCTTTAAAAAAATTGCCTTTGAAAATTTTGAATACACGCTCTTCAAATCCTGGGCTCGCCCCTGGTCAGTCGTCCTCCTAAAGAAGAACAACCAAGTTTATACTTCCTCCGTCCGAAATAAGTGTCTCGACTTTGTATTTTAATACAAAGCTGTACTAAGGTCAAGACATTTATTTTGGAACTGAAGGAGTACAAGTCAGTGTCGATTTTTAAACACGTACACGTTCTTAGACGCGTGTGCTGAGTCACTTGTATATATCCGTCAAGACGTATAGGCTCTGTCTTTGGAACTTGGACAGAGCGCGATGGGCGGACGTACAGTAACAAATGCTTGAGTCAAGCCGTTCCCCGTTGAGTGAACTGAGGGTCAAGGTCAAGCTGAACTCATCCACCCGGCCACGTGCGTGTGTTAGTTAGGTCTTCACTGAGTAGTACTCCCTCCGTTTTTATTTAGTTCGCATATTAGCTTTGATCAAAATCAAGCTTTACAAACTTTGACCAGATTTATAAACAAAAATATTAAAATATATAATAATAACAAAAATTAACAATATTAGATTTATTATTGAATGTACTTTCACATCATATAAATTTATTATGATAAATGTTTATATTGTTTTTTATAAACTTGGTAGTGCCGGTAGCAAGCTACTAGATGTTGGCCACTCGGGCTGGGCCGGTCTGGGTGCATGGCCACATCGTACGGACGTGAGGTGCTTTCAGCAGTGTTCACCACCACCACTGGTCAGTCAAGGCAGCAGCACCACGGTAGCACGCTGCACACGCACGCCACTACATCCCACTGACAGACTGACTCGACTCGACTCGAGCAGAAGCCTGCATTCGTGTGGACTAGCACACACGACCGTGTCTGTGCGGCAACCGATCGAGAGCGTTGCTGAATTGGCGTAGCACCACACGATCTCGGGATGTGAACGGGCTCGTAAAAGGTTCAGGGTCGCCTTCGCGCATCGCATGTGGTGCACTCGAGCAAACCGTGGAAAAAGTGCGGTGGCTAACGGTACGTGCGCGTGTTAATCCCGTTTACATCAACTGGACGATTATTTCCGTTGTGAAATGGAAAAGAGATTTAAAGCGTGGAGAAATAAGTTGTGTGCGTGTGGACCTGGACGTGTGGTAATCGTTCGTCAATATGAGTAGAGCTATCTACTCCCTCCGTTCAGAATTACTCGTCCGAGAAATGAATGTATCTAGATGTATTTTAGTTGTAGATACATTCATTTTTGTGACAAGTAATTCTAAATCGAGGGAGTAGTTAGCATCTGGAACAGCGTGTGACGCTTTCTAAGTTCTTTTTTATCTCTCTACAAATGATGACGCGTTCATGATCATAAAGATGGACGGATGGTCGTGGAATGGACGTAAAGAGCTTCATACTTGCCGATAGGATGCCTATTATAATCTAAAGAGTTGTTTACGGCACCCTTGAAATTACCGTGGGCCGTTTATTCCTTTTTGGTTTCTACTCCAACACCACTGTCACGGAGTACCACCGTTAAAAAGAAGAGAGTGCCCGATCCCGAGGGTAAAATTGTAATCACAAAGAATATTTAACATCTTAATCTTATCTTTTACCTATTATTCATCATTAAACATAATCCTGACTTACCATAAATAAAACATAATCCCAAATTACAAGTGATGCCTTGATCATGTGATAAACATGCAGCGAATGGTAAGTTCGACGGAGCGGGGTCTTGCAAGAAAGGTGAATGGCAATAGAGGCAACAATGAGCGGCCGACGCATGGTGAACAATCTCGAGTGAACTCCATGTACTGCTGGGATTGACCATTTGGCAATCCTGCACATTGTTTGCTTCTCATTTGTTTAATTGATCGGAAATGCAACTGCTCAACTACAAAAAGGCAATTGCTCGATCAACTTAGCCATCTCCTTGTGTATTTTGTAAGTGGTGTTTGATGCATATGCATGAGTTAAATTGTTCTTACAGATTTATAATCCATCAGTTATATAACATTGAGTAACAACGATGCCACATGTAAATTCTACACCAGCAATGCACTGGTTTGGATAGCTAACAGTTAAGCAAATCTAAGGGAGCATCGTGCCGCCGGAAACACACTGGTGTGCAAGCAGGAACGATAATGGAGAAATCTAGTGATGCAGCATGGTTTAAACATGGCACAGTTTTATAGCCTCCGTTCGATGCAGAGCTAGAAGAGGATGATAAATGCTGCAAGAGACGTCGAGGAGGCCGCCAATGGTCGTGCCCCAAAACAGGAGATGTGGTTTCCTGGAAGAAGAGGATGTAAAAACTTTTGCATGATGGCAAGCTTGTTGTTTGTAGTGCATTGCGTTTGCTTTCATCCATACTGGCGTCACCTAGTCTAAATCGAATTTTCGTATCTCAGTTGTTAGTCCAACACAAGTCAATAAATCATATATTTGTCCGTGCAAAAAGAGTGTCGAGGATTCTACCAACTGTAGTCGATCATCACTTACACTTTTCATGTGCAACATATCTTTCCTTGGCCAATATAGTGGCATCATCATTAAACTCACATTGACATGTCATAAACTTTATGAACTCTTGCGATGCAAAATAATAATAATAACCAATCATTCAAGATAACCTAGCCACCGGAATGTGTCGCCTAGGACAAACTCCCTATATAAACCATTCAATTCTATGCATGTACACCTTAGAGAAAACTCACACCGTTCCCACAATTTGTCTTGTTTTTAAATTTTCCAACGTACATTAGGATTAGGAGGCATTGGGAATGAAACCGTCCCACTAATCTGTACTCTAATTATTATGGTCAATGTAAAAATCTCCAAAATGCTTATGTGATTTGGAGAGGTTAGTGTAGAAATACGTAATACTACCTTACTGGAGGTAGTCAAACAAACAATTCCATTGACAAGCGATCTCTTCATTGGTTATCATGGGAGAAGTTGGCGGCATATAAAGTGAAGGGAGGCATGGGGTTCCGGGATTTTAAACAGTTCATTTTAGCACTGCTAGGCAAGGATGGGTAACGATGCCACGCACCGAGGGTGGCTTCTCCAAGGGGAGCCCGATAATCAGAACAGAAGTGGGCCCCTTAGGCCCACTAAGAAGACGAAGATAGGAGGGGGCCCAGGGCAACCTATAAGCGGTTCTGGGACCTTCATGGACTCCAACTTATGTGGGCGGCTGGATAGATCACATCTCCCTCATGTAGACCCAAGCTTCCTCAAGCAGTTTTGGTTTGTACTCCAACTCAACTGTCACGGAGGGAGTACCACTGTTGAAAAGAAGGGAGTACCCGGATCTCATGGGTAAAATTGTAATCACAAAGGGTATTCAACGTGTAATTTTATCTCTTACTTATTATTTATCATTAAAAATCCTGAATTACCATAAATAAAAGATGCTCCTGAATTCCAAGAGGTTCCTTGATCATGTGATGAACATGCAACGAAGGGCAGGTCACCAGAAAGGTGAATGGCAATAGAGGCAACGATGGGCGGCCGACACGTGGTGAACAATCTCGAGTGAACTCCATGTACTACTGGGATTGACTATCTGGCAATCCTAAACCTCGTGTGCCTGTCATTTGTTTAATGGATTGGAAATGCAATTGCTCAACTAAAAAAGGCAATTGCCCGATCATGCTTAACCGTCTCCTTGTGTAATTTTTAAGTGGTGGTTTGATGCATATGCATGAGTTAAATTGTTCTTCATGTAGATTTATAATCCATTGCTTTTGTAACATTGATTAATGATGATGTGACATGTAAATTCGAACTACTATACCGACAATGCATTGGTCTGGATTGCTAACAGCTAAGTCTATTTAAAGCAGCATCGCGCCGCCGGAGACACAGGGGTGTGCAAGCATGGAGTGCTAGTGGAGAAATCTAGTGACAGTGGCGACAAAGACACGACATGGTTTAAACATGGCAGAGTTTTATAACCTCCGTTCAGTGGGACGGATAAGGGGATGCCGAGAGCTCGACATCCAGTGCCTGAGATAGATGACATGAGCAATGTAAGGAGGCCGTCACCGGCCGTGCGCCCAAATAAGACAAGTTGGTTTCCTATTACTTTTCATGTGTAACATATATCTTTTCTTGGCCAATATAGTGGCATCATCAATAAACCCACGTTGACATGTCATACACTTTATGAACTCTTGAGATGGAAAAAATCAGTCATTCAAGATAACCTAGCTACCTGAATGTGTCGCCTAAGACAAACTCCCTATATAAAGCATCCAACGCTATGCATGTACTCTGAGAAAACTCACACCGTTCGCACAATTTATCTTGTTTTTTAAATTGGCCAGCGCACATTAGGATTAGGAGTCATTGGGAATGAAACTGTCCCACTAATCTTGACCCTAGTTGTTAAGGTCAATGTAGAAATCTCCAAAGTGCTTATTTGATCTAGAGAGGTTAGTGTGGAAATGCATAATACTACCTCATTAGAGGTAATCAAGCAAGCAGCTCCGTCGACAAATGATCTCTTCATTGGTTGTCATGAGAGAAGTTGGAGGCACCTAAAGTGAAGGATGGCATGGGGTTTCAGGATTTTTAACAGTTCAATTTAGCACCGCTAGGCAATCATGGAGCGCGGGTGATTACACATCTGGACTCCCTGTGTTCCTGAGCATTGAAGGGGAAAATACTTTCCTAACTCTCATTTTATGGAAGCCCAAGCTCCAAGATCGGCATCCGCTACTTCGAAGGCCATAATCACTGAACGTGCAACCTTGGAGATGGAAATAATCAAGCGTGCAATGTATGCTTGGTCTTGTTCTAGTATATCTCATTCTAACCTTGAATTACCAGATATCTATTAATATGTGCTGAGATATATTGCACTTAGAGATTTTCTTTCGCTTTCTCTCCTCCCCTGAACATTTATGTTATGTTTTTTTTTTGAATTTTCACCGGGGGGAGAAGAAATCTTCCCCACCTGAATTGTATTTATTTGTTGTCTATAGGCTTTCCAGCCTAATACAAGATAGGGTTCAAATGAACCAGAAGTACAGGGGCACGGGAAGAAGAAATAAAGCAAAACAACACACAGATAACACATGGCGATTGAGGGTGGACACAACACAACAAGGGACACCACGGGCGCTCAAACTGCAGCGGCGAGCCGAGACTAAACCATGACATTGCACCATCGACGCAATCGAAAAACACCGGGCAACCAAGACTGCACAACCTCGCGACACCACCTGTGTCATGGGATACATTCGAACGGTCACACCGGGCCGAGACGACGCCACGGCACCTGTGTGCCACAGGTTTAGTCGGAGGGCATCACCTGGCATAGAATTCCACAGAGCACACCCAAAACAACACAACAAGGGGCACCACGGGCGCTCGAACTGCAACGGCGAGCCGAGACTAAGCCACGACACTGTGCCGTCGACGCAATCAAAAGGTACCGGGTAATCAAGACTGCACAACGCCGCGACACCACCTGTGTCATGGGGTACATTCGAACTGTCACGCAGTGCCAAGACGGCGCTACAACACCTGTGTGCCACCGGTGTAGTCAAAGGGCATCACCAAGCATAGAGCTCCACAAAGCACACCCAAAACATCACAAGACCGGGGATGAAGACAACGCCATCAGGATGGAAACGACGGGAAGCGTCGCCACTGTCTCGGCTAGCAGGAGGCCGACCAAGGATTTCTCCCCATCCATGGTCACGTCCGCCACGTGACAAGTCATAGAGCAGCCGCCAGTAGTGCCGGGTAGCGCTGGAATGGACGGCCCCAGATCCAGGTGAATCCAACAGGCGAAGCCACACCGGCAGGCACCCTTGACGCTGAGGGCACCAGCGAGGAACCGGTGCGGCGGCCCTAGCGGGTAAAGCCACAAACAACGGCAGCCCACTGGGGGAACTGGGAGGTGGAGGGCTCCAAAGTCGCAGGAGCCACGACGCCACCTTCGTTGGTGAGCACGCGTAGAAGCACAACGATGATGGGGGGTGGTGGAGGCGTGGCGCCAGAACAGTAGATGGCGACGGTGAGCGGTTGAGGGCGTTAGGTGGCGGAGCCCATGCAAGGACGCGGAGCAGGGGCGTGGTGCAGCAGGGAATGGCGAATGGGACTCCGCCAAGGCAGCCAAGAGGGCGGGCTGTGGCGGCGGCGAGCGGTTGAGGGCGGGAGGCGGCGGAGGCCGGCACAAGGACGCGAAGCAGGGAGGTGGGGCGCAACAGGGAATGGCCGTTGGAGCCTCCGCCGAGGCAGCCACCAGAGCCTCCCAAGGGCGTCGGAAGGACGCAGACAGCGGCACACCGGCCGGATCTGAAGGGAGGGGCGACGACCGGCAGTGGGGCAGCGACGAACGGGAAACCCGAGCCCAGATGACGTGGAAAAGGGGCGAGGCAGCAGGGATGGCGCGCACGTGGGATCGATCCCGCCACCGCCAGCCGTCGCCGGGCTTTGCCTGACGTCATTTTGCCGGCGGCGGCAGGGAGATGGTGGCCGGCGGGGAGGCTGTGGTGGCGGCCGATGGGGTGCCCGCCTGAGTCGCCTCGGAGAGACAACGCAGGGGGTTGGGGGGAACTATCCGAAGGGTCTTTTCAACATTTATGTTATGTGACACTGCTAGGATAGAACCATGAATGCCCTTAGCATGCGACCCTCCCTGCTCAGCATGGCATCAATGGAGGTGTGGCATCTATTAGAAGCAGGGGACGGCGTGGAAGCAGGGGACGGCGTGTGAAGCTTTGTTTCCTCTCCACAAATGACGGCGCGTTCAGAAACACTAAGTTGTGGATGGTTGCCTGCCAACATCTCAATGTACTAGCTCATTACATCATCCAGTCATCCATGCCGCGGTGGTGCAACCGTGCGTACATTATTGCCTCTGGCCGGCACGATGATGGTGTGTAGCACGTTTAGCATCTCGAATGGGGGCTAGTTCAAGCCCATGAGATAGTTGAGTGATCCATTCGTCGCGTGTCGCCTTCATTGAGTTTTGCAAAAATGAAAGAAAAAAAAAACAAGAAAATCTGGATGTCTGGCCAGCAGCCTTTGCAGCATTATTTTTCTGAAATAGGAACTCATGATATAGTGGGTGACTACAAGCCGTGGCAAATTGCATTGTTGATCGAATAGTCACTCTACGGACGCTTCCAATTTCTTTGAACACTTTCACTGGCAAGCTTTAGAAAACCTGCAAAGAGAAAAGAGCATGAGCAACGTCATTACTATACAATATCACATTTTAAACTATGTATAAGCACACTTTTTTTTGTATGCATGCTTCCCAAAGAAGTAGTTTTTTTAGATCCCCAAAGAAATAGTTGAAAGCATAGTAAGCACACACTAATTTATGTTCTTATAGACAATCTTGTACTAAGAGAGAAGAAGTTCTTCGGAGGCCCCACAATTTTAGCATGGTCTGACATGGCCACTGCTAGCCTACTATCGCATTGGACAAACGTGATGCAAGAGGTCGCAGGTGGACCGAGGACTATAATGTCGATGAAGCTGTCAAAGAGTGCTACACCATCTCATCTCGTACTTCACCACGATTAGGGGAAAGAGCTTCTCCTCGTTAATGACAATGTTGCCCATCTAGGCAAGAGATAATCTAAGCTAATGGTTTGTGTGATGTTGCATACGATTTTTTTAAGTAGTACATGATCAGTACCAGAGTTTTAAATTTTGATTGTCGAAAGACTCATGTTCATCTGAATGGCCAACATAGGAAAAATTCTTCTTCTTTTTTACAAATTCCAATTATAATTTGAAGTTAATTTGAATTTGACATGTAATCTAAGAGAAACATAACCGTATGGCCCACCGAGTCTTTCAGTTTCGCCATCCTAGCGCTTCTCCATTGAAATGCCGTTGTAGGAATTCAAATTCTTTCCAGTCAAAACAATCCACACTAAAATAATAATGATTAGAAAACTCAACCTGATTTTCCATGCCCTCTATGGGCTCTTGAGACGGCAATATAAAGGTAAATAAAATCATTGGTTATTACCTACCAGAATTTATCACCTAGCTAGGACAAAACTTGGAGTATAAATCAGAGAACTCACGACTGCACTCCTCACAAGCAACACACAAGCTTCGACATGGTTTACACAACTTGTCTTGTGCTTTTGGGTGGCTATCCTAGTCTGTGTGAGAGTGCATGCATATGGCTGGTGCATATTAGAATTAGGAGGCATCGGGTGTGTAACAATTCCTAGCTTTTGCATACTCACTGTTATAATTAAGCTCATTAGATGATCATTTTGGCAAGCAAGTTGAGGACTCCTAGTCCCGTTGTGGCTCTAGGTATGCAGCAACTCATGTAACCCTAGGCCTTGTCCCCCTTTATAAGGCGAGGCCAGGGGTAGTTTGAGGCTCATTACATTGTCCATCCTAGTCACGACTGGGTAATCTCAACCTCCATTGTAACCACCTCATATGCAACACATCAAGACAATCAAAGCGGGAGTAGGGTATTATCTCCACAATAAGGGCCGGGTCATGGGTATCACTAGTAGAAAAGGGGCCATTAGTCCCGGTTTATAAGGGCCTTTAGTCCCGGTTCTCGAACCGGGACTAAAGGATCGTTACTAAAGCCCCCCCCTTTAGTCCCGGTTCTTATACGAACCGGGACTAAAGGCCCTCCACGTGGCCGCTGGCTAGAGCTCCACGAGCTCCACCTTTAGTCCCGGTTGGTAACACCAACCGGGACTAAAGGTAAATTTTTTTTTATTTTTTTAAATTTGATTTTTTTCCTGATTTTCAAATTTCTTAATTATTTTACAATTTAATCTCTAATCACCCACCCCTCATCACTGCTCAATTTAACTTCTAATCTCTAATCACCCCTCATCATTTCAAATCATCTAACTTCCCGACCGGTCACCCATCCCTCTCACTACTCCAGCCTGAGCACGCTTAACTTTGGGTTCTATTCCTCCTCGTTTCCAAGTCTGCACTTGTTGTTTTCCTAACAATAGTAAGATGTCAATCCTATTAACTCTCAGGAGTTTAGCTTGAGCATGAAGTCACACATTTCACTGTTTGAGTTTGAAACTATTATTATACAAAACAATAATTATTTAGTAATACTAATATTTCTTGAATAAATAGTTTGACCACAGTTTGACCAGATTTGACCAAAATTCAAAAAACCAAAATAATTATTTAGTAACACTAATATTTCTTGAATAAGTATTTTGACCATAGTTTGACCACCGTTTGACCAGATTTGACAAAAATTCAAAAAAACTGAAAATAATTATTTAGTAACACTAATATTCTTGAATAATTATTTAGTAACACTAATACTTCTTGAATAAGTAGTTTGACTATAGTTTGACCAGATTTAACGAAAATACAAAAAAAAACTAAAATTTGAGCATAACTTTTTTTCCTTTTAAAATTTGAGGATTCTAAAAATTTGCAAACGGGCCATAGGCCGTCAAAATCGTATGCGGATTTTCGTGCTGAACATTTTGATATATTATACATTTTTTCCCGACATCGTATGCAAAAGTTATAGCCGTTTTACATTTTCCCTACACTTTTTGCAAAACATGTCCAAATTTAATTTTTTTAATTTTGCTAACTAGTAGATGTAGTAATATAACTACCTCATGAAGGATTTTATTTTTTGAAGTTTTTATCATTTTGGTTTGCTTTTTACAAAACTGAAAAGGCGATCCACGCTGGGGGGGGGTTGAATGGCACCTTTAGTCCCGGTTTGAGACACGAACCGGGACTAAAGGGTATCGCCTTTTAGTCCCGGTTCTTGTCTCAAACCGGGACTAAAGGTCTAATCTTTAGTCCCGGTTTGAGATATGAACCGGGACTAAAGGGCATCGCACCCTTTAGTCCCGGTTCTTGTCTCAAACCGGAACTAAAGGGCTCATTTGAACCGAGACTAATGCCTTTAGCCGCACGAACCGGGACCAATCCTCACATTAGTCCTGGTTCGTAATAAACCGGGACTAATGTGAATATTGCCCTGTGACCAAAGCCCTGTTTTCTATTAATGTATGTATACGCTTCGTGGCCAATTACAACATATTTTTTTGCGAGAGACCGATTAAAACATCCAGCTAATGGTTCCCTCATAGCTAGAGAGTTAGCTTGCCCGTAACATGTCCCACAATCTTTACTTCAAAGATTAGAATATTACGTCATCTGTTCCCTATTTATAATGTGTATTAAAAACTAAATTTCTGTATATTTGACCAAGTTTATAGAAAACAAATAATATTCAAAGTAATATAATATGTAAAAAACAAATAATATCTACATTGGAGCTTTTGATATTTTACAGTCAGAATATAAAAGTTTAACTTTGAAACAAATTAATGCTCTATATAAAAAGATTTGAATACGTACATATGTTTTCTAAAAGAAAGGAATATGTGCATATATACCCTTTTTTGCGAAAGATGTACCCTTTTATTTACATATCTTTACAACCTAAGTATAACATTTGCTCTGAGTTTATTATACGCCCAGGGCTCAGCTTTCCTGAACCTAGGAGCCATTCCGTCCTCTCTGTTAAGGGCTAAGAGCATCTATAGCCGGATATGACAAATATGATCCCTCAAACGTTCGCGAATGCGTCCGGACGCATCCGCGCGCAGTGTCCGGGCACTTCTCAAATTAACACAGCTACATCCGAACATCTCATACTAGATTATCAAATCCATACAAATCATGCAAACTAAAAACCTACGTAGTACGTAGATGATCTAGTTACTCCTCGTTGGAGATGTCGACGATCTCCGTGCCTAGCTCCATCTCCGCCGGCTGCTCCACTCCGACCTCCTCCTCCTCTACCTCCGCGTCGAGTTTGGCAAAGAGCGCATCAGACGCCGCCTGCTCCTGCCAGAGGAACTGCCGCTTGGCCTCGACATAGACCTCAGCCTGAATGGACTCCAGGATGGCCAACTGCTCCGCATTTCCGTGGCTTGGGCGACGGCGAACTCCGCCTCCGCCTCCGCCATGGTGAACCCCGGAGCAGGCTGCTCCGCCTCCTTCATTGGCTCCGGTTGCTCCACTCCATCCTCCTCAGCTGCTGCTCCTCGTCCTCCTTCGGCTCCGATGAGTCCAGAGGCAGCCCGGCAGCGACGCGGGTGGCGCGCCTTGCCAGGATCTCCTCTGCATCTACCTCCGGCGCTCCGATGTCTGTTGTGATCTTGCACTGGACCATGGCGATTCCGAAGAGCGTGGGAAAGGAAGTGGACGGGCTCCGGTGGCGGCGCAGAGAGGGAGGAGGTGGATGGGCTAGGGTTGGGGGACGCTGGCCGACTTAAATAGCCGGATTTGGCCTCGGGCGACGAGCTGAAGCGGCGCCAAGCATGTTCACACCACGGCGACGGAGGAGGCGTCTGTCGGACCGCCTGGTTTCCGGGCGTTTCCGCGTGGGACCCCGCCGTCAGTCCTACGTGAAAGGCGCTCATATCCGTTTCATATTTGGGCTGGATATCAAGGGTGCCGGTCAGCCAGAGCGTTTGAGGCCCGTTTAAGACGTCCGTCTGGGTCAGATTTTCGTGACCGGTTAGTGACTGGGTGGGCCGCCCAAATGTTTAAGACCAGTTTGGTGTGCCAGGTTATAGATGCTCTAAGTTGACCGATAAAACACCCCAAACCACACAAACGGCGTGACGTGTAAACGGAGTCACGTGCAAGATGTACTTGCTACTCCTAACAAGATATGAGGACACGCCTAACAAGAAAAGGTGATAGCGTGTTAAAAAAAGGTGATAGCCAAAAATCATGCTGCGTGTGACACTTGATCGGCCATGGTATGACGTGCAAATGTTCATGTGGTTATCGGTACATGGCAAGAAAAGCATTTGTCGCGGTGGCAGTGCACGTTTAATTCCCTCATAAGGCCATGTACCTTCCGTGCTGTACCCTAGGTGCTTTGTTAGGTTGCTTTGGTAGTGTGAAGCACTCCAGCTTGCATGCATATATGGCACATAATGTTAGGCACGAAGAAAGAGCGCCCCTGTAGAATTGCTCGTTTTAGCCGGCCGCAACGGTTTTATAGACTAGACTCGTCACGACGTACCTTTACACTTGTGTCACGTGCACGCATTCTGCACCGTAGACTCGTGAGAGCTGGCTATAGCTCGATTGGGTATCCTCCTTTCTATTAAGTTTTCATCCGTTTACCAGTAGTACGATTATTTTCCCAAAAAATCATGAACAGAGTATTTAATTGCCTCCGCTCCTCTTTCCCCCCTCCTGCCGCCACCCGAGGCCACGCCGGTGTTGCCTGGACAGTGACGGCGGCGCGGGGCCCTCCCCCTCGCGCGGTGGTGGCGATCTCCTGTCGGCGGCGGTGGCTCATGGATCTGCGGTGCACCGGCGGCAAGGAGCAGCGGGCGCCCGACGGCGAGTGTGCCGGCAACGACAGCGCAGGCGCGTTCTCCTCGCGGCTGAGGAGCACCTGTGGTGGCGGCCCAGATCGAGGGCCTTGTCCACGGGCCGGCAGATCTGGAGGGCGTCTACAGGCGGGCATAGTGGGCCTGACAGCGCCGGCTTACGTACCGTGGTGGTGCCGTGGCCTGTCAGGCGGCGGCGGCCTGGATCCATCTTTGGTGGAGCGGTGCTTCATCCTACACATTGATGGCGACGGATCTCGACAGCGTGGCGCAGTGCAGATTCGGTGTCCAATGTGCGAGGATGGACTCGCGCAGGAGGACGACGTTGTCTGGCGTCATGGTGGCGTCGATGGTAGAGAGACCTGGCACGGTAGATGCAACAGTACAACTCTGAAGATGGATTAGTGGCAGGTGGCTGCGGCGGCCTCATCCCCGGCAGGCGTCCTGGTTGAGGAGTGCACCGAATTGGTGGGTGCCCCATACCCGGCAGGCGTCCTGGTTTGGACCTCAGGTCATAGATGTTAGGTTTGGTTGCGAGGTCTGTTTGGTATTAGGTCCGGACTATCAGCATCCCTACATCAACTGGATAGGAGTAGCGACAGATGTTGCCTAGACGGTGGCTTTAGCCTTACTGTTGTATGACTTTGTAAGGTCTTATGTGAATGATTAATCAGTTTTGCTAGAACTCATCTAGATGAGATATAATTTGGTCTCATTCACCTTTTATAGCCATTGAATGTGATGTTATAAGATGCGTGTGTGCTGACGTGGGTTGTATCTGTTCTTGTTTCCAAGTGAATGAGACCAAATTATATCTCATCTAGATGAGTTCTAGGTATTTCCTTAATTAATAAAGTGGCTGCATGCATCGTCCAGATGCAGAGGCCGGGGTTCCTCCTCCATTTCTAAAAACTGTGTGCTTGACATCTGTTTTGCAAATGCATTATCGCCGACCTTCGTATGTGGACTTCCTTTTTTTCTCCTCATCTAAACAAATACCATTTGAGATGTATTTTTATCCCAAAGTCAGCGGGCCATGCTGTGTCTGCTGTAGCTGAAAAGAAGAGATAGACTGCAATGCTTAATCTAATATGTGAAGCATCTGTTGTAAGCAATCCCCTCCGCCAACACTAATACATTCCGTATAAATTGGAAAAAGGATAGGCGGAGTTTTAAATGTTGCTGCCTTTCCCTCATCTGCAACCATCGAGCAGATGATGCCTGCGAGTGGCATGGCAATTAATCGAGCCAAGTGTGTTGGCACCTACTTCAAATCCAGATGCTCTCTACGCGAACAAACTTTGTGACTTACTCGCTAGCGTGAAGGTTGCTAGACATGATTTGGGCAGGTCGATTGCTTGCCTCCTGATGGGAACACCAATAAGGGACAAACAAAAGAAGATGAACAAAAGCAAGAGTGACGTCATAGGCAAAGCGTCTCTGGTTGCTTGATGGATGATCTTCGGTCTCTCGGCCTGTCCATTTGGATTGGGAGGTGCATGATGTCTTATGTCAAGGTGTTCTTGTCGGGATTCAGTTGGCGAAGTAGCAGTGTCGAGGTTTATGGATGTTGTGCATTCGAAGATTTTGACAAGGGCCGACTGTGCGGTTGTGGGGTTTCTTGCCATGTGAGTAGTTAGCTCGTGCCTCGTTTGTGTAGGTTTTCGTCCGGTTTTTCTTAAATTAACTGAGCAATTATATTTTTCTTAATTAATTGATGAGGCAAAAAATTTACATCAGTTTTGAAAAATGATTAATTACGATGGAATAATTGGAGTTGACATGGGCTTCGAATGATCGGCCATGTTCATGGAGCCAGTGGGACCTTGACTTTGAACAGAATGAACTAGAAACGAAAACCCTTCCACTGACGCTCTTGAACAAAGTCTGCATAGAAATTCTTCCATAACTACCTTTTGAAGCGAGGCGAGCGGGGGTCGATCTCCTGCCTTCTCTCAACGCCAGCAACGCCACGGTCCTCGTCCTCTCTGTCTGCCGCTCCAGCGGCGGGAGCGAGCGGGGACCCGGTAATCTTCTTGGTACGTATATAGGATAGATATAGTTTTCTGAGTTGCTGCATCAATGATGGAGACGGCGCCGTGTCGAAATAATCTGTTTCTGTTCTTCCTCTATCTCGGTGAGGTACTAATGGGCGGCATCAAGGAGCAGGTGGCTCGGTCTTCTTGCCGGTCTCTAGTTTCAGTGAGATTTTTGTCCGATGGTCGACGCACGACACTCTTGCGGGTGGCGTTGGTATTGACGGTTGTGGTTATGTTTCGTGTCTTGCAGTGGGGTGTGTGGATGGCGGCAAGCAGTGACGTTCATCTTCTTCGACCACGTCAGATGAAGTTGACAACATTGGGATCTAGCAGACACGGCGAAGAACCCCAGCGACGTGCCACAAAGTCTCGGTCTCGTCGCTTGCGGCGGTCCGGTTCATCGGCTCGAAAAGCATCCTTGTATGTGAAGGTACTCCTACAAATTTGGATATAACGGCAACTGCCCTTTTTTTTTAGTGTTGCCTCGGTGACCGCGGAAGATGAAGGTGGACGATGTTTCGGCATGGCATAAGATTCTGCTGGAGTGAAATTTTAGTTTTACTTTTTGTGGAGTCTTTGATGCAAAACTGCAAGACATTTATGTATTTCTCTTGTGGTGACATTGTGTCTACTCTTTATAATCCAATTTTTCTTATCAAATATATGTGGTTACTTAAAAAAAAAAAATTGCTTGGCAGTACTATATCACACCGGAATTACACAAGTAATAATGCTACAGCCCTAGCCTGTTCAGATCCATTGACGATGCATGGAGTAGAATGCACCCGGAGAGCACGCGTTCGGTCCCTTGGAGACAATCCAGACGACGTGCCCCGCACACTGCGGAAGAAGAAACAGGAGATGCCGTCGCACAGACGTAGTACGTCCGGGGTAGAGCACCACGGCTAATACCTACTGGTACGTACTCAAGCTAGATTTGCGTAACGTAACGGCGACGCGACCGGCCGGGGAGCCGAAGCTGGAAACCGTGACGGCCCTGGGCCCACCTCACCTGCGGCTGTGTCCATGCTCGCGCGCCTGTGTGGCTATGCATGCTCCGGTCCATCGTTGTCGCTCGGCCTTGGCCCCGACTGGCAGCGAGGCTGCGGGTGGGCTGCCGTGCATGGAGGGCCACACAGTGAGTCGGTGACACGGAGAGGCCTCTGCATGTACGCCGTCTTGGTGTGGAGTGCATGCAGTGTTCTGCGGCGTAGGCTACGGAGGATCTGTGTGGCTGCCGTGATGCTGAAGCTGAAGCTGAGGCACTACTGTGTCCAGGATCCGACACGAGGGGCCGGCGCACGGGATGGATGTCAACATCAGTGCAGGGAGCAGTCACTGTGTTGCACATGGCGTCGTTAATCATGGTCCTTGCTGTGTGGTAGGGTAACGTGAGAGCAAGTCGAGTGAGCCCTCGCTGTCTGTCTGTCTGTCTGTCACGGCCTGTCTCTGCGCGCGCGCACTGGCTCGGTCCCTTGCTTGCAGCACCTTTGGAGTGTAGAGAATGAGGAGGAAGGAACCCGTCCCTTCAATATGCACTTTTCTCTGCCAGCTGGAGCACGTAGCGCTTTTGTCGGGCCCGGTGGTAATTCAAGTTCGTAATGGCTACTGTATCGATCAGCAAGTTTCAGGGGTCACTTGACAGCGCCACACGAGGCCTCGTACCCTCGACCTGTCCGGTCTTGTCAACAGCCAGTGGCCACCTAATCGGATCCGGCAAATTCAGCCTCAACTTTCGGTTGACCGACATCTCTCTCTCTCGGATCAACCTCATCTGTGGGGCGGATATGGGGAACATGTTTGTCATGTCAGATCCGCTCCAAGTTGGCCCACCCAGCCCCATAAAAAAATCAAAAAGAATAAAAATTAATAAATTAAAATAACAACATAAACGCAGCAAGAATAATTATGCAAGAAGCAGGCATGCAACATCCGTATCAGGAAAGGTCAAGGAGAGGAGTTAAGCTAAACTCCTCAATCAAGACAAGACCTTTCATCCATGTTAAAATATTGGGCCGTGCATGAAGACTGAAATATTCAGCCATGCATGGATGACTCATACAACCGTACATGCAAGATTTAGAATTAAATATCATGGCAAGAGCTGCAACGAATACAAGAGCTTCAGTCTAGGCAAGATCATCTATCAAGACAAGGTTTCCAGTCTGGACAAAATCATCTGTCAAGACAAAGATTTCAGTCTGGACAAAATCATCTCTCAGGATAAAAGACTTCAGTTTGGACAAAATCGTCCGCCAGGACAAAAACTCAGTCACGCATCGGAATCATGCACGGGTATGCAAACAAATATGCTTGACTGTGCAAACTACTCCTTCCGTTCTCAAATAATTGTCTTTTTAGCCATCTCAAATGGACTACAACATACGGATGTATGTAGACATGTTTTAGAGTGTAGATTCACTCATTTTGCTCCGTATGTAGTCACTTGTTGAAATCTCTAGAAAGACAATTATTTAAGAACGGAGGGAGTACAAGACAAATAAAATATGGGGTTGTTTCATTAGCTCACCCAAAAGAAAATGAAGACGTTGAAGCTGTTTCAAGTTAGGCTGTAGTACACCAGCAAGAGAAGAATAAAGGCAGTGACCACGCAGTGCCACTTGCACGCTATAAAAGGAGGAGGACTGAGCACTGCGAAACACACACACACACACACACACACACACACACACACACACACACACACACACACACACACACACACACACACACACACACACACACACACAACACCAGACTCCAGAGCATCGCAGCATCCGAGCACCACAGCCCTCACACTCCTTAGTAGTCGTAGTAGTAGTAGTAGTAGCTAGCTCTAGTTGTATAAAGCCTTTGAGCCATTGTATATCCCCGAGGTGCAGGTAGGCAGAAGGTACTCTTCTTTTCTTTTTGTAATCCCTTCGGGGTCTCTCGAAAGGGAAATCTGTATGTAAATTATGTTCTTGAAATGAAGTAGTTTTCTGTTTCACTTGGTCTTTCTATTATGAATTTATGAGATGAGTTCTTATGCTAGGGATACTATAGGAGAGAAACCTCTGTTGGTAGTTCTCTGTTTAGCCTATCTGGCGTCTATTGAGAACCTTATAGCCGTAGAGAAGTATTCCCTTCAGGTGGAACTGTCTAGGAAGACGGTAGGAATTTATTCCATAAATTCGCAATATAAACATCAAGTGGAAGAAATTAGCTGCTTCTAAAGCAACATAGTGATAAATATGGAGAGTATCGAGTAGAATTAACACAACCGCTGCATACCCATGGGTAGAATAAAATGGACACTTTTCTATCTAAAAAGAAAATGCAACTTGTAGAGAGAAAAGAAATTTTTTTGGTCATGAAATAGGAGGAAGGAAAAATATATTTAGAAGAACATATTGCAAAGAAATTTTTGCAGTTCCCTGATAACATGAATGATAAAAATGTTTTGCAACAAAAATAGGAATTGTGAATTATGCAACGAATTATATAGAGAACTTGGCAAAGCTTGGTGGACCTTTATATGCTAAATAAAGAAAGATTGGTCAAAAGTATTTAAACTCAGAAGATATAAAATTAGTAAGTGGCATTAAAGACAAGGTCAAGAATTTGAAACCTTTAGAATTACCATCAGAAGACTATTACTTCATAATTGAAACTGATGCATCTAAAGTAGGTTGGTGTGCTATATTAAAGCAAAAACCCAACAAATATTTTCCGAAAGCTGGGGAAAAAAATATGCAGATATGCTTTAGGTAGTTACAAATTAAAGACAATAAATAATATTGATAGAGAAATTCTTGCGGTGGTTCACGCAATTAACGCTTTTAGATTATACTAAGGGTTTAATTAATTTATAGTACAAACAGACTGTGAAGCAATATGTAGATATTATAATCAGATTAATAGTTGTATAAGTTCAACTAGAAAACGGGTATTATTCAAAGATACTATAGTAGGGAATGGTTATAAAGTAATATTTGAACATATCAAAGGGAAGGATAATAGTTTACCATCATATTCTCTCGCTCATAAATTTTGCAGAAATGAAGAAAGGATCGCTTCCCGGAGGATATGGAGCTTACATATTTGGAGAAGAAAATTAGTTCAAAATATTTGCACCAGGCATATTACACTTCAAGGCCAAAAGTCATATCAATATTAATGACATCCATAGGTGCATACAAGATAATTTCTGGTATCAATACACCAATAAAAGAGAAGACAAAGGGTACATGCTGGCAATTCTTAATAGCCTATCAGAATACTTTAACTTATTTAACAAAGGCACACCAAAGCAGCATAAAAGGAAGTGCAAAAATAAAATATGCTATATATAATATTTGATGGAAGTAAACCAAGAATATATATGAGCTTTCAAGATGTTTTAAAAGAGAAATTTGATGCAAGGCGAAAGAATGAAGACTTATCATGGAAAAGACATGATGATTACATTGAGACCCTAAAATGGGCAAGAAGCTTAATAGGGCAAAATTATTATATAGACCCAAAAGCTAAAGAATATATCTTAAGTTGGAGAGGCATATGTAGCAACATGACCACTCCATCTTTTCCTAAATATACATAGGGAGAAGCATAAAGCTCCCAGAAGGTTAAAGAAGAAGATTCCACTAAATATGAGCCATACAAAGAATGCCTTGTCAAAGGAGTCGATCCTTTAGATGGTGAATATATAGACTCAAAAATAAATGAAAAATTTGAAGAACTTGCAAAATCAATGAAGGAAGAACTTAAATAAGAAATTATAAAAGAATTAAGATCAGAAGTGAATGGAAAATTAGAAGAACTAAAGAAAGAATATGATCAAAAATATGATTTCAATATTTCTGAGATACACCATATCGACACTGCTGGACACGGGCAACCAATTGAATAAAAGAGGTAAAATAATAATAAAATATATTCGAATATGAAATCATATGAATATCAATTATACGGGCGCGGAGGACCTATACTAGAATATTTATAGAATTCAAAATATTGATAAAGTATTATCAATAATATGGGTTGGGTAGACCCATACCCAAAGAAAAAAATCAAAAAGAATAAAAATAAATAAATTATAATAGCAATATAAATGTAGCAAGAATAGTTATGCAAGAAGCAAGTATGCAACATCCGTATCAGGAAAGATCAAGGAGAGGAGTTAAGCTAAACTCCCCAATCAAGACAAGACCCTTCATCCAAGTTAAAATATTGGGTCATGCATAAAGACTACAATATTCAGCCATGCATGGATGACTCATACAACGGTGCATGCAAGACTTGGAATTAAATATCATGGTAAGAGTTGCAATGAAGACAAGAGCTTCAGTCTGGACAAGATCATCTATCAAGATAAGGTTTCCAGTCTGGACAAAATCATCTATCAAAACAAAGATTTCAGTCTAGACAAAATCATCTATCAGGACAAGATTATAGTTTGGACAAAATCGTCTGTCCAGAGAAAGCCTTCCTTGAAACAACTTCAGCGTCTTGCATGTTCCTTTGTGTGAGCTGATGAAACAATCCCATATTTTATCTGCCTTGTAGTTTGCACACTCAAGCATCTTTTTTTTTGCATAGCCATGCATGATTCCGATGCGTGACCGGGTTTATGTCCAGATAGACGATTTGTCCAGACTGAAATCTTTGTCCTGACAGATGATTTTGTCCCGACTGAAGTCTTTGTCTTGACAGATGATTTTGTCCAAACTGGAAAGCTTGTCTTGATAGATGATCTTGTCTAGACTAAAGCTCTTGTCTTCATTGCAGCTCTTTCCATAATATTTAATTCCGAGTCTTCCATGCACCATTGTATGAGTCATCCATGCATGGCTGAATAATTTAGTCTTCATGCATGACCCAATATTTGAACTTGGATGAAGGGTCTTGTCTTGATTAAGGAGTTTAGCTTAACTTCTCTCCTTGACCTTTCCTGATACGGATGTTGCATGCCTGCTTCTTGTTGCGTCTATATTGTTATTACAATTTATTTATTTTTATTATTTTCGATTTTTTAGGTATGGGTCTACCCAGCCCATATTATTGATAACACCTTATCAATATTTCGAGTTCTATCAATATTCGAGGATAGGTCCTTCGTGCCAAAATAATTGATATTCATATCAATTCATATTAAAATTATTTGATTATTATTTTCACCTCTTTTATTCAATTGGTTGCCCGTGTCCGGCAATGTCCACATGGTCTGTCTCAGAAATATTGAAATCGTATTTTTGATCATATTCTTTCTTTGGTTCTTCAAAACTTTCATTCATTTCTGACTGCAGTTCTTTTATAATTTCTTCTTTCAGTTCTTACTTCATTGATTTTGCAAGTTCTTCAAAATTTTCATTTATTTTCGAGTCTATATTTTAACCATCTGAAGTATCGACTCCTTTGACAAGGCATTCATTGTATGTCTCATATTTAGGGGAATCTTTTTCTTTAACCTTATGGGAGCTTAATGCTTCTCCCTTTGTACATTTAGGAAAAGATGGAGTGGTCATGGCGCTACATATGCCTCTCCGACTTTGGATATATTTTTTAGCTTTCGGGTCTATATAATTATTTTTTCCCTATTAAGCTTCTTGCATATTTTAGGGCCTCATTGTAATCATCATATATTTTCCATGATAAGTCTTCGTTGTTTCGCCTTGCATCAAATATCTCTTTTAATACATCTTCAAAGCTCATACATATTCCTGGTTTACTTCTATCAAATATTTTATATAACGTCTTTTTTTTGCTCTTCCCTTTGTGCTGCTTTGGAGGTGCTTTTGTTCAATAAATTAAAGTATTCGGATAGACTATTAAGAATTGCCAACATTTACCCTTTGTCTTCTCTTTTATTGGTGTATTGATACCAGAAATTATCTAGCATGCACCTCTGGATGTCATTAATATTGATATGACTTTTGGGCTTGAAGTTGAATGTGCCTCGTGCAAATATTTTGAGATTATTTTCTTCTCCGGATATGCAAGCTTCATATCCTCCGGGAAATGATCCTTTCTTCATTTCTACAAAATCGATGAGCGAGAGAGTATGGCAGGTAAACTATTATCCTTCCCTTTGATATATTCAAATATTACTTTATAACCATTCCCTCCTATAGTATCTCCGAATAATACCCATCTTCTAGTCGAACTTTTATTACTATTAACTTGATTGTAATATCTACATATTGCTTCACACTTTGTTCGTACTATAAATTGCTTAAACCCTTAGTATAATCTAAAAGCGTTAATTGTGTGAACCACAACAAGAATTTATCTATCAATATATTTTATTGTCTTTAATTTGTAACTCCCCGAAGCATATCTGCATATTTTCTCCCCACCTTTCGGAGAATATTTGTTGGGTTTTTTGCTTTAATAAACCCCAACGTACTTTAGATGCATCTGTTTCAATTATGAAGTAATAGTCTTCTAATGGTAATTCTAAAGGTTTCAAATTCTTGTCCTTGTTTTTAATGGCCCTTACTAATTTTATATCTTCTGAGCTGAAATACCTTTGACCATTCTTTCTTAATTTAGCATATAAACGTCCAACAAGCTTTGCCAAGTTATCTATATAATTCCTTGCATAATGTACAATTCCTAAGAATTGTTTCAAAATCTTTTTATCATTCATGTTAACAAGGAACTGCACAATTTTCTTTGCAATGTGTTCTTGTAAATATATTTTTCCTTCTCCTATTTCATGACAAAGAAAATTTACTTTCTCTCTACAAATTTCCATTTTCTTTTTAGATAGAATGAGTCCATTTTGTTGTACCTTTCTAAAGAAGACCAATATGAATGCCTGATTCTCATTGAATATGTTCTGCATTTTTCTGTGAAACAATGCAGGTGCATTCTTTATACCCAATGGCATTACTAGCCATTCATAATGGCCTCATGGAAAAGTGAAAGCTTCCCAAGGGATAGATTCCTCTTCCATTTTTACTTGCCAAAATCCAGCTTTTAAATCAAACTTTGAAAAGTATTTGCTCCCTTGTATTATATTGATCCATTCATGTTTATTAGGTATTGTATGCATCATCTATCGTATTCTCATTAAGTCTTTTAAAATTAATTACCATCCTAGACTTACCCCTAGCTTCTTTAGCGTGATTTCTAACTATGAACGCAACTGAACGGTGAGGACATTTACTTTCTCTAATTGCTCTTAATTTTAATAAATCTTCAATATGCATTTTCAATTTCATCTATATGTTTTGGTGTAGCTTCAATTGGGCCTGATTTTATTATATAAGCTGGGTTTATGATGTTTATCTTTCAAATTATGGAGTTCTTATCCCAATGCTTCATTGGTATTTCTCCAATAATTTGTATATCTTCTAACCTTTGCGCTATCTTGTCTATATCCTTTTTGGACTTCATATCTCTATACCAATGTGGTGCAAATGATTGCAGTCCTATGCACTCTGTGGAAGTATTTTATATATTATATTCTTTGATAGCTTCACTAAGATCTTCTTCATTAAAGGTTTCAGGAAAATCTGGTATAGTAATATATATCTTTTGAGTTAGATATTTCAGCTAGTTGTACGACCTTTCTTTGTTTTCATACCTCAGATATGTATGGAACATTATCTTGGTAGGGGACAAATGTAACACGTTCTTCAGGTATAATAGTGGTCTGAGAGAATGTTGTAAATATCTTAATCCTAATATTATGTCATCATTTATAACAGATAAGTCTCTGATTGTAATTTCGTCTATTATGTATTTTGTACCATTAAGATATGTTTCTATATTATATGCTAACTGATTACGAATTTTCTTTATACCAGACATATCCGTAGATACCTCAGCTTTATTATCATCTATAGTTTTAACTATTTCATGGCACCTAACGAAATACTTGTCACGAATGATATTTTTAGTGCAACCTGTATCTAACAAGGCTAAAATCTTATAAGTATGTGGTTTAAAAACTATTCTAACTAGAATCCTTATTCCTAGAACTGCTTACAATGGCAGTCTTACTATATATTTATTCACAAAATTGGTTGTAGCATCTTTTAATTAAATTAAGCTATCTTTATTTTTATCTCTGACCATTATCATTTTCTCTTTCATTCCAGTGCTTCTAACTATAATGTTGTCTTGCTCTGCATTTGCGCTATTTTCTAAATTAGATTTTAGATCTTCTAGTTTTGCTTCTAATTTATTTAGTATATTTTCTATATTTTTAACTCTGCTAGATAATATTCTTTCTTCGGGTTCATATTCTATTTCTTGTCTCCACTTTTGATTAATTTATTTTAGGCAGGAGTTACAAGCTTGTCTTAAACACAAACTACGTGTGTATCTATTCTCTTGACTGGGGTAATATATGCAAAAGGCACATTTTATAATATAATCACCCTTTCCCCTGATCCAATCATGTCCACAATCTACTTGGTTCATCATCTCTATTTTTAGTCCTGATAAATCATCTATTAAATCTATTTCATCTTCAGTAGATTCTTCTTCTAGCTCTTCATTTTCTACTTCATGTGTTTCTATAATGGAGTATATTGACTCTTCATCTTTTATTTCAACATCGCATACTAATATATTCTCATTAACACTATCTATAATTACTTTTTCTTGCTCTTCATATTTACTAGAGTACCTCTTCTGATCTTTATTAGGGCAAGTTTTACTTAAATGATCGGGTGAATTGCATATGAAACACCTACATGTTTTATCGTAGGATTTTGTAGGATTATATCTTCTAACATTTCGCTTATGCAAGAATGAGGCTCTATTGTCCGATCTCCATAAGAAATATCTTTTCTTTGTTCCAAAATTTCTATTATCTCTCCTGTGTGGTTTATAATATTTCTTATTCTTGTGTCTTTCTTCGCCATATGTTAGTGCTATTTGGACGATTTTATTACAGAAGTTATAATCTGATTTCTTCATAGACCTCTGGACTTGTATACTTGTACATACCTTTCTTAGAGGTTTAAACACGGAAGTTACAGCTTGGGATATGTTTATATCTATGGCCGCAATGTCTTTCTTATATTCCTCAAATATTATTGACCCTAAGGGGTTCGTAATTTATTGAAATACCTTCCAACGACACCTTTATTGTAGCCTTGTTTAGCTTTGGTAGCATTATATAAATAATTTTGAGGAATTCTTTTATATCTTTCCAACTTGTTAAAGTTAATTTTTCCATTTCTCTCAACCATTCATTTTGCAATGTCGTATGACCCAATTCTGGATGTTTTGCTATGACCATATTTGATATGACGTTAGCAGAATTATTAGGATTACTTCCAGCCCTTTTTAATTCTTCATATTGTTCGGGATATGTCTCTACCCATTGTTCTCATAAAATTTTATGGATTCTCCTAAATATGTTTCGAGATATTTTATCATATCTTCTACCTATTCCCTATATTATATTGATTTTGTATATATTTTTGAACTATTAATCCTGTCGACACAATAATTATATTTGGCCAATCTACTTGGTCATGGGCTGCCAAATTTAGAATTGCACCATCGTTCCTAGAATTTTGGAACTGCACTACTCTTTCAAAGCCTTTTATTTTAGAACCCATAAATGTATATTGTCCAAGGATATATGTAGGTTGATAATCATATTTTTCAGGAGGCCATTTTCTTGCTGATTCAGTAGGTCTCTCTCTTTCTCCTTCTCTCTTAACAGAAGTCTCGCCATATTCTCTTCTTCTTTTATTATTACCCCAATCTACTTCCATAGCTTACATCGCATTTTCTAAGTTATGCAGACTTTCGTCGTCTAATGAGTTTATAAAGTCAAAATTTTCCTCAGAATAAATTTTGTTTTCATCTTCATATCCATCCCATGGTTCTTTTTCTTCCTCATAACTTTCTAATAATTGCTAATTATTGATATCCCATTGCTCTTCTTCACTTATGGCTTTCTCCTTTTGACTTTCGATTTTGTTTTTATTGTTCATATTTTTTTCTCGTTTTATATTATCCTTTGGCACCACTAGGTTACTAATGGCCGGTTTTTTATCCTTTATTAATATTTTCAACCTCACGATTTCTCTAATAAAGAATAATTCCCTTTCTCTTAATTTAGGCCAATCTGATGTCATCTTCTCAACCTCACGATTTCTCTAATAAAGAATAATTCCCTTTCTCTTATTCTTACTATCACTCCTCTCTATTTCTGACATAAAAGATTCTATATCATCTAAGGCTACGGATTTATAGTTCGTCAACCTAATGGTACTACTTCCTTCTCTATTTTGATAGCTTATATAATTTTCTGGCTACTTCAACTCTTTCTTCTCTATTAGTTCACTTATATTTCATTCATCTCATGATCTCTCTTCAGAGCCAATTTTAAGAGGGACAATAAATTTATACCTTTAGATTGCATGCTTTCTATTACATCATTTACATTTACTTTGTATCAAGAGCTGCTTTTATTAGTGAATCTTCCTATGAATTCAATGCTTACTAATAAATTTAATCCTTTAAAATGTTCATATCCTTTGGTTTGGAAACCAAAGCTCATTTTTTAAATAAATTCTTTGACAGGCATCCTTAAGTCTGGAACTACATATGTTATTAGTCTATTTTCATTCATATATCCTTCCATAAAGCCTAAGGATGCTTTATCTTCCGACTCCCATCTTTTATCTAGTAATGTAAATTAGTACATTCGTTCCTAGTTTCTTTCTTATCATTTCTTTGACTCCTATAATATACATTCCTTGGCGAATATGTTTATAACCCGAATATTTGAGTTCATTCTCAATATTTTTGCTAACAATCCTTGAATCGACTGGATGCGTTAACACTCTTAATTATATTTCTCTAGATACTCTATATAATCTGTTTTTACTTTCAAATATACCCATGTGATATACCAGTTGTGGTCTTATTTTCCTTAAAGTGTCTAGCTGGTATCTTTTTAATTTGCATTCCATGTCTATAACATCTTCTAAATTATATATGTCGTCACCCTTGCATGATATCCTATTTATCATAGTTAGCGGTCTTGAATCTTGCCTTATTAACTGGATGATGTTGTCTCTTCTAGAGGGGCTTTTAGATAGTTCCATTTTTCAGAATTGATATTTTTAGAGGATGGGACTATTCCGGATGAAGATAATACCAACTCGTTATTACATCGTTTAGTATTGAGCTTCTCCAAAATCTGGACTAGTAGCTGCATAATCATGTTATTCTGCCTTACAATTATTCTGGAGTCTTCTTTTGGTGAATCGTGATATGAAAATCCAACAGTAGGTGTTTAGTACTTTTTTTACTTCATTTAATGCTTGGCTATATTCACTCATGCAAATTATGATATGACTAAAAAGGCTTTACATCTTGTACTAACTTTTTAACTTCAAGTATATCACATCTTATTTCAGCACCTGATAATGAATCTTTACTTTTATTTAGGACACCACTTAGATTCATTCCTATGGATAAAACTTCTTCTTTAATATAATCATTATTCTTACAAACTATAAGATTATTTCCTTTTGATTCTTCTAATTTCTGAAGAAACAGATCAATTTTATTATTCATACTTGCAATTTTTCTGCTCATTTTTATGTTCTCTTAGCTGACTTTCAAATTTTTGGTCTAAATTATCTTGCCTTTTCCCCCAAGATATATAAAAGTTATGAATTAGGTCAACAATTAAATTTAGTTGGCTATTAGAAGTATGCCACGTATGTTCTTCAGAAGGATTTATTCTGCACAGTATGCTAATATTTTCTTTAGTAGAAATTACTCTACCTGAACTAACTTCTAAATTCGAAAACTTTAGTCTATCAATGATTAAAACTCTGGTTGAGATACCAACACACAAATATTTAAAAGAAAATTATTAAATATGCAAAATCCGAGATTGTTTAGTATGAAAACTTAGTTAATTAAAAATTTCGAAATTATTTAATATTAAAATTTATTTAATTAACAGATTCGTAATTAACTTATTTACTATTTATTATATTTTATGTGTTTATGCAGGATCTTTTACGGTTTGGCGAAATCAACGAGACGGCCTATGGGTATGCAACGGTTGTGTTAATCCAACTTGGTACTCTCCTTATTTATCACTATGTTGCTTCAGAAGCAGCTAAGTTCTTTCACTTGATGTTTATATTGTGAATTTATGGGATAAATTCCTACCGTCTTCCCAGGCAATTCCACCCGGAGGGAACAATTCTCTACAGCTATAAGGTTCTCAATACACGCCACACAGTCTAAGCAGAGAACTACCCGCAAAGATTTCTCCTATAGGATCCCTAGCGTCAGAACCCATCTCATAAATTCATAATAGAAAGACCAAGTGAAACACGAAACTACTTCATTTCGACCACATAATTTACATACGGATTTCCCTTTCGGGAGACCCTGAAGGGATTACAAAGAGAAAAGAAGACTACATTCTGCCTAGCTCCACCTCGAGGAGATACAACGCCTCAAACGCTTTATCACAACTAGAGCTAGCTACTACTACTACGAATACTGACGGGTGTGAGGGTTGTGGTGCTTGGATGTTGCGATGCTCTGGAGTCTGGTGTTGTGTGTGTGTGTGTGTGTGTGTGTGTGTGTGTGTGTCTTCACATCGCTCCTTTTATTGTGTGCGAGGGATGCGAGATGCTCCCTTCTTTATTCATCTGCGTCATATGCCTTATGCACCGCTAAAGTGCCTGGAGTATCCCGTAGCTTGACACGCCTTATGCACCGCTAAAGTGCCTCAATGTTTGCACAATCAGGTCTTGCGTGACTCCGATGCTAGACGATATTTTTGTCCAGACTGAGAACTTTGTCTGGACTGAGAATTTTGTCCAGACTGAGAACTTTGTCCAGACAGAAGACCTTGTTGTCGCTCAGAAATAGGCTTCCCGTTGGATGGTAAAATATTGTTATGACATGGCCGGGTATACAAACCAGCCCAATATATTAATTCTGTTGCTTGCAAGCAAAGCTATATGCATTGTTATTTACACAAGCCAACACACTTTGTGTGCCTTGTTGTGTGCCTAATGGAGCCATGCATTCTTTATAGTCTTGGCTCTTCTTGGCTGAAATCTTTAGCTATACTCTTGTGCTCTCTTATGCGCACATGCATACCATGGCTAGCATATTTTTTGCCTTTTTTTGTTGCCGTAGCACTCTGTCGTTTCCGGGAGAAAATCCCAGCTTCATAGTTGGAGTCGCTCCAGCGGGAATTTGTTGCGTCCATGCAAATAGCGCTTGGTCCCAACGGCTCGAGGTGCATGATCATGGCCTGGCCTGATGCTGTGACCATGACTGGAGGTACTGCGATGCTGGACCAGACATTCCCAGGAGTCGGGCTCTGATTGTGAGGTCAACACCAACAACGGACATGATCCAACCCCTGCGAAGGCCCGACGTGCCCGCCATGCGATGACGAAGGAGAGGCAAGCCGCAGAAGCCCTGGAGGCCGACTCAGGCATCGCTTCGGACGGGAACAAAAAAGCCGCCAGTGCCCGCATCCTCGAGAAGCGGCAACGGAGGACAGTGCGTGCCCTCGCGAAGGAGCAAAATCGGGCGGTCCATATCCTCGCCGGGTTGCCCCCCAAAGAGGAGAAGGAGGAGGCCAGTGACAAACCGAAGAGCTCCAGAAGTGAGGGGATTCGGTGATCCGTATTGCGTCTTTGACCGTAGCTTCCGCAAAGGGCGACAGTGGGTGAACTTCCACAATTGGCATATCATTCATAGCTAATAGAACATGTCAATTTTTCTATATGTGCGTCTTCAACTAGTTGTGTGTGTGTGTGTGTGTGTGTGTGTGTGTGTGTGTGTGTGTGTGTGTGTTTTAATGTTGCATGACATTAGTATGGATTTCATAATTCTCTTTGAATGGCACGGTTGTGGACATAGACTTTTGAGGGGTGGCCGGTGACCCTTCGCGGATGCGTCCGCGGACCAGATTTGTCTGATCTGACTATGGATGTAAAGCACGTCTAACAATGTTGACCATTGCAGCATGACTCGATTGCAATATATGTACCTTTGTGGGATCTATTTGCATAATAAAAGAACTAGCTTATAAGAACAACTTCTAGGATCTCGGGGCCCCTTCCCATTGCTGCTTAAAAGCCACCCCCGCATTATACATCCGAGAAGATAGCCACGGCCTTGTTTTTACTGTGCCAAGATGAAAGAAAGAAGTGTGAGAAAGAGCGAGAAAAACGCGTTCGCATCTACCTTCCTGAGTAACACCTGCGCTGGGTAAACCTTTTTTTCTTTCCTTCCACAAGTCCAGTTACAAATTTTTAGTTACTTTCATTCACACCATAATATGGTTACATTCATTTAACACCATAAATTTAGTTACAGATTTTTACCAAAGCTTACTGAAATGAAGTTCAGTTCAGCAGACCATGTCTACTGGAAGGAAGCAAGTTTCATGCCTTCTGAATCATACGAGCCGTCATATTTTATTTCAGGCCCAATCATCCCAGCTCAGTGTATCCTGTTAACAACTACAACCCCTTGATTAGTGCGCACAATCCAGCCTGGCGCCCCAGCCATTAGTTTAATAATATAGTGCGTATAGTTGTTTTTTCAAAAATCAAACCTTGTAAAGTTTGACCAACTTTATTATAAGAAAAATATCAACATAAAAATACCAAATAAATATAAATATATGACAAAAAGGGTTTCCTTGGTTTATATATTATAAAGCAACCATCATCACATTACATCCAAGCATACCGATGCAAACACACACCATCACCGCACACAACACACACACCTAAGGCGAGATACAAAGGTGCCGTGCACCGTCACACCGCCCCAATGACTACCAAGCAAATTACAGATGAGCGAAGAAGAATCACATTGAGCTGACGGAGACCACCACCATGAGCGACCCACCGAGGAGAGGGTGAGACGGCCAACGCCAGAGCGAGGACTCCAATACGATGCCTCCGAAAAGGGAACGAACAAGAATAGCCGTCACCATTCGATCCCTGTAGATCAAGTTTTCACCCGGAGCAACACAAAAGGAGTGAGAACACCGCAATGAGGCCTGCATGGAGGAAATGACACACATGCCCTTGAAGAAATATACGTGGTCTTCTTCCTGCAATGGGGACACGTCCGGGAGCCAAGCTCGATCCGTCCGTAGACCTTCGAAACACCATCGGAACCCCCGAAATGTTGTTGACACGACGGTCAGAAGTCGCAACACCATCCACTCTATTGGAAGACGTCTTCTAAAACCGAGTAAATAGCATAAAACTACTAATTTACAGGCTAGGGTTCCAAAAAACTACCGGTTTTTAATTTTTCTCAGATAACTACCAAATGAGTGGTTGGCTGTTTCAAAAAACCCAAAAGGCCACATGATTTAGAATTGATCCGGCTTATGACAGGCCGGGCCGCCTATAAGCAAACCGTTTGTTTGACCGTTAGTTGATCGTTAACGACATGTGGGGCCCACATGTCACCATGAAGCAAAAATCAAAGCACCCAGCGAGCAGGGGAGAACAGATCGAGGGAAGAAGGATGCTCGCCCGCGGCGGGCGATCACCGGGCTCAACTCCGCCCACCTCCTACTCACCCTACCTCTCTCGCCGCCACGGGCAAGTGGCCTCCTCGTGTTGCGCCGGCCGCCGACGTGGACGGAGCAGCCCAATGGCGCGAGGCGGACCTAGCGGCGACCCGGGCGGCGACTCCAAGCGGCGCCATGGCGGTGCGGCGACTCGAGCGTCGCCATGGCGCCCCACCAGCGCGCGAGGGACGAATCGGCGAGCCCCATGTCACGGTGTGGCGGCCACGCGAAGCCCCATGGCGGCGCTGGCGACCACGGCGAGCCCCATGGCGGCGGCGTCCCACGGCGAGCCCCATGGCGGCGCTGCGACGGCGACCACGGCGAGCCCCATGGCGGTGCGCGACGGCGACCACGCGGCGGGCCATGGCTGGCGGCGGCGAGCTCTCGATCCGATGCACAGCCACGGAGGACCCGATTGCTTTTTCAAATTTGTTCAGGCCAGATTGCTTTCGAAAAATTTGGAGGACCCAATTGCTTTTGTAAAAATATATGAGGGAGAGACATTGACATGTGGGCCCCGCATGTCAGTTAACGGTCAAACAAACAGTCAAACAAATGGTTTGTTTAGGTGCGGGTCCAAACTGTCATAATCACGATTAATCGTAAAGCACTCGACGATTTGGGTTTTTTGAAACAGCCGACCACCCATTTGGTAGTTATCTGAGAAAAATTAAAAACTGGTAGTTTTTTGAAACCCTAGCCTGTAAAGTAGTAGTTTTATGCTATTTACTCTCTAAAACCATCTACATAACATAATGACATAATCAGATCCACCACTTCAGAAGAGCAACAAATAGACGACCCCATCCTTCATTACACTGGCGACGAGGTGGACTAGAAGTCGGGGAAACATTATTCATGCTGTGCACGGCTCTATCATCGGCACCACAACTCCGCAACGTAAATCTGAAGTCCCTGTCACCTCCCACCACCAGAGCGGCCGTTCGCACGGGTGGACTGGTGATGGTTGTTCAGATTTTTGGGAGTGGGAGGGGCAGGCTAGTGTGTCCGGTAAAATTCAGCATTCACAGATGGTAGATAAATACATATTTTTCTCTATAAAACTTGATTAAAATTTTCGAAGTTTGATTTTTATATACACATGTACTCTCTCAATATCAAAATATAAGACGCATTTTAACATGGAGAGAGTAGCACACAACAACTACATGGCGTTAATTCAGCTAGGGTCCGGCACTCCGGCCCGGACGATTAACACCGGTGCCTGAACATGGCGAGTTCGCGGCCGGCCGCGCATGTGCCAAAAGCTAGTGTCGGTGCCGGGCGGCCGGTGAGCTGGGTTGGTCCAACGGTCCCTGCAGCTAGCTTGCCCACAGCTGCACCCGACCGAGAACAAGATCGCAACCGATGCATATCACGGAACGGATCGAATGGAATGGAATCGAAACCCCCGATCGACTGAGCTCCGTCCATGCACTGCACATGCCCGCATTCTGCTCCACAAACCTAGCAATCAAATCCAGCTTCACGCGTTCGGCGCCGTCCGTTGCGTGCAGACGTCCAGTCGTCTGGCACCGCATGCATCTGCCCTTGCCCACGCCACGCCACGCTCACGTCGCATCAAGGAATTGAGGCCCGAGTCGAGTCAGTCGATTGGTGATCAGTCTCATTGCAAACCAGCCGGGCCGGCCGCGGCATGGTTGGAAAAGGGCGCGTGCGGTCGCCCGTCTCCCGGCGGCCGGGGCCAGCGTTAATTTTCTGCCGGTGCTGGCCGAGCACACGCGGCTACAAAACGCTGCCTTCAATGGATTATTATCGTTGCCAGCAGCTGGTTGAAGACGTACACCAGCCCACGTGACATGCTAGTTCTGGTTGCCTCTTTCTGATCGCTGTAGAATCGAGCTGGGTTGTTTCCGAAAGCGGACGCCGGCCCCATGCAATGCATGCATGATTGATGTACTCTACGTGCGCAACCAGCCAAACCGGTGAACCGCACGCCGCCAGGTTTCGCCTACACCGGGCAACGCGAACGTGCATGTAAAGCTACGTTCTACTTCATTTTTCGATTGTTTGTTGTTTCCTCTTTCGGATTTCATCCTGGCCTAAGAGCAACTCCCAACCCGATGACCTAAATGGAACGTCGATTTTGTCCATTTGGGTTGCCCGTCCGTGTCTGTTTTTTCATTTGAGTCGGCCGATACGTCCAAGGGAGCCGGACGCATTTTATGGCATGTCTGCCCCGGCATTCGGTCGAATACCTGGTGGGCGAGCTTCCTTGCCGTGCCTCGCCCCGCAGCTCACCCCGCCATGCCCTGCTACTCAGTCCCACTCCACCCCGCACCTCCCGCCCCGCCACACCCTCCAGTTCGGTCGCGCCCCACTCGCGGCGCCCGCGTCCTGCCGTGCCATATCCCGACGCTCGCCGCTTCCTGCGCACTCGCCCGCAGCGCCCACCCACGGCGCCCTCGTCCCGTCGTCCCGTGTCGCCACCACCGCCGCCCGCCGCTCGCCTTCGCGCTGATGCCCGTCCACGTACTCCCGTAGCCTCGATCGTGGTGTAGGCGGCAGGGAGAGGCGGGTGCGGGAGCGAGATGGCGGTGCGGCACAGCGGGCACGACGACGCAGGAACAATATCCGAAGGGGCAGCGTCGACCTCCTCTGTCGCTGCTGCCGCTGCGGGTCTCGTCGAAGGGGCAACCGTCTCGACGTTGGGGCGGGTGTCCCTTGGAGGCAGCTACAACGCTATGTCGTCCTAGCTGCTCTGGCGCGTGGTAGTGCACGTCTCCGGCGAGGCGACCGGGCGGCGCGGTCGTGCACGTCTCCGGCGCGCGGCGGTGCCGCGGTTGGCATTCGGCAGAGCGGCTCGGTGGGCAGGCGCGTGGTGGGCCAGTGTGTGAGAGAAAGAGAGAAAGGATGGATGGGTGAATGCAGGTGGGCCAGGGGGACGTGCTGTGGACAGAGATAGACGAAGAGGACGCAGAATACATCTGCTTTGTGTTTGCTTCAGACACAAATTTAAGCCGGAATTGGGTCCCAACAGACATGAAACGGGCAGGAAATAGAAATTGGCGTGCGTGCGTTGGGCATCACTTTTGTCCGCGTAGATCCGAACGGACGCAGGCGGACAACTTGGGTCGTTGCGTTGGAGTTACTATAACACCTTCTTTCTAAAAGCTCATCCTTTTTTTTAGCAAAAGGTGTTTCCCCGGTTCCCCCATTTTCCTTAAAAAAACCATGTAGATGTTCACAACTTTTTGCCCGTCAGACTTAAGTGTGCTGCAACAACAGCCTAGCTATATCACTGGTTAAACCAGAGACTAGACGCGCGACTAACTTCCAACTACAACGCTGACATCCAACAAAGGAGTCCCCTGCATACCAGGTCAGAAATGCATATGTAGTGGCTGCGATGATTTCGTAATGAAAGAGCCGAGACGTCCTCGTCAAGCAAAACAGCTTATCTTTATATAAAGAAGCACATACGTACACGCAAGAAGCACATACGTACACGCGTGTCCTTTGAGAACACGCGTGTACGTATGTGCTTCTTTATATAAAGATAAACTGATACTAGTACTCTGGTGGAGTCAAGTCATCCCGTGTGCAGCAAACGCAAGGTCAGGTCAAGCTGGACCTACCTTAACCGGCACACATGCTGTGTTTAATCTTCACCGAATAGCAGTGCAATTTCGAAGAAGAACGGTGTTGTACTACTCGGGCCAAGTCGGGCACAGTCACCAGTAAGCCTTTGTGCTGACGTTCCTGCCAACAGCTCAGTTCCTGAATTGTGGAGTGTCAATTGCGGACATCTCTAATTAATCGATGCGCACATTGCACCGCTGCCTTGTTGTTTAAGGGTCCACTGGTCAGTCAAGGTAGCAGGATCAGTCACAGTACTGCATGTATCACGCAACATACACACGCCACTACATCCCACTGAGACTGAGCTTCCGCAAAACCTGCATGCGTGTGGACTAGGACACGATCGTGCATGTTTGTGTGGCAACCGAGAGAGTTACGGCCGGTGTCAATTCAGGCTGCGTTCGGTTCACAGGTTTGGTGCAGGATTTTCGTAGGAACACAATTCCTACGGTATTCTTTCCCTTTCAACCGTTCGGAACACGGGAGAGGTGAATATCGTTTCATAGGAAAGCTGGTCTAGTAGTACTGATTTCATAGGATTAGAAACATCCACGCGCTGCTTATTTTTTGGGCGGAAGCCCGAGGCATGCGCTCGCTGCCATGCATTAGACAGGTTGCTGTGCTGTGTTTGCCGGAATAAAAAAATCAACCTATGTATGGTACGTGAGGTAAGGACAAGAGTAATCATTGTGCAGCTGAATAAATAAATAGCATCTCATACTGCCAAGCATGCTACTCTAAAAAAAAATCTATACATTTCATAGTCTATCCGAACGCATTCTCTTGAGAGTTTCCTTCGGTTCGCTGTTCCATAGTTTTATACCTACATTTCTTTCCTATTCCTCTATTTTCATCAAGACCTATGTTTTTTGCCCCTTTATTCTGAACGGAGCCTCAATTGGCAGAAGACCACACGATCCGCAGATGTGAATGGATAAAAGGCGCAGGAGGTCGCCTTCGTGCATGTACATATCGTGGTGCACACCAACGAACCGTGGAAAAAGTGCAACGTACGTGTTCATCCAGTTGTGCGTGCGTGCTGTGGTAATCGTGCTAGTGGCACCAAGTAGGCTAGCCTACGCACGCAGTGAGAAGAGCACGCACGCTCACAGCCGCTGAAGTGTTTCCTGCATTTTGACCAGACTATATGTACATGCGTCCGGAGCAGAGTGTGCGAAGCTTTGTGTGTTTTCTCTACGAAGTGACGGCGTGTTCACAAACGCAAAGACGGATGGTTGGCTGCCAAACGTCCCACGGTCTATTTCATTCTATCGTGGAAGCGTGGGATGGGGTGTGAAGACTAAGAGTACTTCTAGAAGGTTCCCAAAATTCTGTAAAAAAAATTTAGAAAAGGAGGATGACCCCCAGCCTCTGAATCTGGAAGTTGCATGCGGCCGTTTTATTGATTATAAACCTACAAAATTTAGGAAAGAAAAAAAATCCAGTCAGGAACCTTCTAGAACCTGCCGAAAACTAGATGCACTGTTGTGGGTTCGCTATCTAAGTGGGCCTGCCCATTTACATCGTTGGCTCTCCCTTGTCCGTGTGAACGACGATAGATTGACGCTTAATGCATCAAAGAATGAATACCCTCCGTGGTGCATAGTGCGACAACAGGCGAGCAAACACATACCACGATCACTGTAGTGATGCTTAATAGGATGGCACATTAAGCTTTACGTTGGTCAATGACTGCTATCTTCCACTTTGACTTTATAACCTGAGCCATCGCCTTAGATCATCAAAATTTTGTAATTTTAAAAATGTTTGTGAAGTAAAAAAATGTTTGTGAATTCGAAAGTTCACCAATTAAAATAATATTCATGAAGGCAAAAAAGTTATGAGCTTCAAAAAAAGTTCATCAATTAAAAATAATGATCATGAATTAAAAAATGTTACAAAATTTTCAAAATATTCATGAATGCAAAAATGTGTTCACAAATTAAAAAGCCATACAGATATAAAATAATCTCAAATTTGATAAATGTTTGTAAATTGATTTTTTTGCGAACTTAGAAATTGTTTTGTAATGAATTTTTTCGCAAGTTTTCTTTTGCTTTCGTGAGAGGCGCATATTTGCTTTAGGTGGAGGCACAGTTTTGCTTTTGGAAGAGGCATAGATGTTCCTCCCAAAAAAGGGGGAAAAGTGGGGAAACCCATGCTTTTGGCTCGGTCTTTTTTTTTCTTTTTTGTGTGAAAAAAGTTCATTGAAACCAATCAACATGGGATCTAGTTTTGAAAATCTCGACGCAAGGAACTGAACGGTGAAAACGGTTCGAGATTTGGATGTACGGTTTAATAGATAAAATATTTTGAATAAGTGAATCTAAAAAAAAAGAAAAACTCCCAAGTCGCAAAAAGGTGTCGCACATTTTATGCATCACTTGTCGCCATGTAGAAAGGTAGGAGTGACCTTTGCAAGAGGTATCCTTTAACTGGTAATTTCGGCCAAATAGGTGTGGCCCTATACTACACGTGGATACCAGATAGGCCTAGGGCATCGCCTCTCTGGCCGTCCAGCAGAGCCAGCCCTTAGTCAGGTACAAGTATGTTGAGACGCATATGCATATGCTTGGTATCAAAGAAATCCAACTTAATATGAAATAAGTAAATCTTTGGACGCATCGAGCTACCAATCGACAAGTTAGTGAATGTGCTGCATTCATGTGAATAGTACACGTTCATAAACATCCGTGCACATAACGTTGATGGCCAACCCTCCACGAAATGGGTCCGAACTAATTATGCACATGCATGCTGGTGACCGAAGTAGATTATAAGTATCCCATCAAATTTTAGGGTTCTCATCTCCAGTTCTTGTATCAACTGAAGATTGACCAATCGATCCTCAGTATTCACATAGTGACCGCATGAAAACCGCTCGGTGAGTCGCTAGGGATTGGGAGGTATCGGGATATTAACTCAACGGCAAAGCTAAAAAACTACCGACTGGTGGTTTGCAACATGTGCGTACGACTCGCGTGACGTGAGATCCGAATCCTGCGCGCCTGCTCGTTCCTTTTTTCCTGCTGGATTTTCTATTCACGCATGCAGGTTGATCGCTAGGAAGAAAAAATGAAGTGTTTATAGTGGGATTCGAACCCATATCGGGATATTAACTCAACGGCAAAGCTAAAAAACTGCCGACTGGTGGTTTGCAACATGCGCGTACAACTCGCGTGACGTGAGATCCGAATCCTGCGCGCCTGCTCGTTCCTTTTTCCCTGCTGGATTTTCTATTCACGCATGCAGATTGATCGCAGAAAAAATGAAGTGTTTATAGTGGGATTCGAACCCATGTCGCCTAGGCTGCTAGAAAAGCCAGCAACCAAGTCAGCTAACTCGACTTTGACGACAAACTACTTCCTGTTATGTAAATAAATCCAATTTTTTGGCATTTTAATTAACACATGGCATTTCTCATCAAAAATAAAAGTTGACGCATTGCCTAGTGGTTGTTTTCCCACTTCTTAAAAGTCTACTATTGTTAGGTTGCATAATAGCTCACATTAGTACAAGGTATTTTTTCTGTCTTTCACTCACGGGTGTTGACATGTTGGTACACATTGATTCACCATGACGAAAAGTTATTGCTCCATCGAGAATGGAGCCAACACCGTGTTTTGGCCCACAAATAAAAGTTGTTGAAACCATACCTCTGCAATTTATGTGGAAATAATATGATATTATACGCACACCGAAGCCGATAAATCACGTACAAGCATTATGGAACCTTTTTTACCGAAAAATAAATAAATTAATGTAGCCGATAACTTGTGTGTGTAAAAAACATGATAATATAGACACAACAAAGGTGATAAGCCACGTACAAATAGACGCTGGCCCATTCCCTCTTCCTTTTTTCCCCGATGCAGGCCCGTTCCCACTACTTTTTTTCCTCACATCATCACATCCCATCGGCCCATGTTCCTAAATTAAGAGGACCATTTACCGATCGCATCCTTGCCCACGTTTCAAAAAAATTGATAGCTTCCTGTGCTGGATAAGAATCAAACCCTGTTCCTCAAGTAGTAATTTCTACGACACAAACCACTAGCCCAGCTTCAGACTTGCTGTTTTTTAAACAAGTTTACATGATACTTGTTCTTGGTTAATACGAATTTGAACATTAAAAAATAATGGTCCGGTCAATGATTTCCCCACTAACGTGATTCTTTTGACCTCATTTTTTTGTTGAAACATCCCGCAATAATGTTGTGTGAATAACGTGGTCACTAACGCACCGTGAACCTGATAACTTACATACAAACACCCCGATAACTCACACATCACAGACCTGATAACTTATGTACTCGGTACTGATTACTTTGGCGATTGTGAGGAAGGCGTTGATGAAATATTCCGGGTCATTTTTGTGTGAATATCATGATAACTCACACATCACATACCTGATAAACTTATGTACCTCGATCCTGGTAACTTTGAGGGAAGTGGTGTTGATGAAATATCCCTAGTTACTCTGATGTGAACAACATGGTAACTCAGACATCAGAGACCCGATAACTTATGCGCCCCGGTCCTGGTAACTTTTGGCGAGAAGGGGTGCTGAAATATACCCCCAATAATTTACGCACCGCAAACATGATAACTTTTCCCTCTGCCGGAGGGAGGGGTTTTGATGAAATATACTCTCGATAACTTATGTGTAAATATGATGATAGTTTACGCATCACTGTCCTGATAACTTTTTATGCAAATAACATGATAACTCATACATCGTAGACATGATAAATTATGTACCCAGTCCTGGTAACTTTGTCGGTGGGGGTATGGGTGGAGGGAGTCGTTGAAACATACCACGGTAACTTCCATGTAAATAACATGATAAATCACACATCATAGACATGATAAATTATGTACCCAGTCCTGGTAACTTTGTCGGTGGGGGTAGGGGTGGGAGGAGTTGTTGAACCATACCACGATAACTCTTATGCAAATAACATGATAACTCACACATCGCAGACTTGATAACTTATGTAGCCGATCCTGATAATATGGCGACTGTGGCGGGGGTGATGCCCGCTAATTTTTATGTAAATAACATGGTAATAGAAACATACAAAATTGATAACTCCCATACAAATGCCACTGTAACTTTTGACCTGAAACTTTTTTGTTGAAAAACATACACCCGATAATTTTGTGTAAATAACATGATGATGTATCATCGCAGACTTGATAACTAATATTTTACGTTTAAACACCATGGTGTCTTTCATTCAAGGGAAAAAGGTTTTTGAAACATTTCACCGGTAATTTCTATGTTAAATTACCATATTTTCCCATGCTTTTAACCTTCTCGTACTGTAGTTACCAGCCTTATCATGGTATAGTTATCATGTTACTCAGACCATAGTTATCACGCTGGTCATTGCCAAAGTTACCAAGCCAAACTTTATTTTTTCTTTTGATATGGCAGAAATAAGAAAGATTCAAATAACATTTGTCATTCTACAATAGACAACAACAAAAGGTGGCTTAGTTGGTTATTAGGCTCAATAGGTATTACACAGACCTGGGTTCGAATCCTCTTTCAAGCACTTTTATTTTCTTTTCATATTATGCAGCGAAAAACCAGAAAAAACCACTAGCGATTTACTACGGTTTTTGAGAGAAGGAAAAAAATCAGTGGAAGCGGGAGCAACGACGCAGCGGGACGAGCGGAGCGGAAGGATCGATCGAAGGTCGTGCGGATCTGTTGCTAACCACCAGTCGACTGGTGGTTAGCACAGTTCTTAACTCAAACAATGTTCATACATATTTTGGAATGGAACGTACACAGTATTGTTCCACGCATTATGTGTAGAAGGATGTCTTATCAGCAATGGGCAAACAAGGATTTCAATGGTGCTCTCTACTTAATCTTGCAGCGGGCCAACATTATGTGTAGCCCGTGTCGCATCTCCACATTAGTCTCATCTTGCATCTCGAATGAGGGCTAGTTTGTAATATTATGGTGACGCTACTGTGCTAGAGCCTGGTGTTTGATGGTATTTTGTCATCTTTTTTTGTCGATCTCAAATGTCATGCGCAAATGACACAAAATGTATCGAAGTGCAATATTTACATGGGCACGTAAAAAGATTTTTTTTACTAAGGTCTGCACGTGCATATACAATTCTTTCAAAAAGTCTAGACAGATCTCTTGCTTAAGAGCATCTTCTATAGCCGGGCACCCCAAACCCTTCCCAAATGTCAGGGCGGGCCGCTCGGGCACTGACCGATCACGAAATTTTGATCCAGTCGGGCGCCTCAAACGGGCTTCAAATGTCCGAGCTTACCAACACCCCTTACATCCAGCACAAAATATGGTGCGGATTCCCGTACGCGCCCGCCATGTCGGAGCCGGTCCACAGGAGCCGGTCCAGCCGGGTTCAAATGTCCGAGCTTACCAGCACCCCTTACATCCAGCACAAAATATGGTGCGGATTCCCGTACGCGCCCGCCATGTCGGAGCCGGTCCACAGTGGCCCACCCGACCCTACATATATTCCTTCCCATCCGCTCGCTGGACCAAACCCTAGCCACTTCACTCCACTCTCTCTACTTCCCCCGCCATCCAAACTCGTATCCGGCGGCGTCCGGCCGTCTCTGGCATGACGGGCAGCGGATCTGAGTCCTTCACCTTCAGATCCGTGGACCCCTAGCTCATCCCACGCAGCCCCGAGGAGGAGATGGTCGTCCGGCTTGCGCTTTGCCGCTCTCGGGAGGAGGCCCATGCACGACAGTGCTCGGACTCCTTCCATCGGGAATCCATTGTGTCCGCCCAAATGACGCATAGATCCGGCGCTAGGGCAATCGTCGTTGCCCCACCGGAGGCGGTGCGGTCCGTTGGAGTCTGAACGCGATGGCGGACGAGCAGCCCCCCCGTTGGCGCACCGAGGCCATGGACGCATCATGGGCGACGTCCACTGCAAACATGGCATGGTGTGCCCACCGTGCGAGGCAGCGGGCGCGGGAGGCGGCAGCCCTCATGGCGGTGGACGTCGGCGAGGTGGAGTCGCATTCTCCGGCGCCCCGTATGGTGGACCAGTCCGGACGCCGCAACCGCGTCGTGGTGGATGTCACCGGCTCGTCCCATGACGTATCCATCATCGATCTGACATCCACCGACATCCAACGGGTTCCGGGGTCCAACGAGGAAGAGTAGGGCATGGGAGATGGTGGTAGCCCTCTCGGGCGATGGACGTCGCGAGGCGGAGTCGCATTCTCCGGCACACCGTATGGTGCACCAGTTCGGGCACCGCAACCCCGTCGTGGTGGTGTCGCCAGCTCGTCCCAAGACGGATCCATCATCAATCTGACGTCCATCAGCACCCAACGGGTTCCGGGCTCCGACAAGGAAGAGTAGGGCATGGGACACGGCGGCGCCTCAAGCAGCTCGTGTCCCATGCCCTACTCTACCTTGACGGCAACCGAACCAACATTCTGGGAGCGCAACCGGTCGCCGGACATGGCCACGGCGACAGGACGAGCTCCGCTTAAAGATCGTCATGTTGCATGTAATAATATGGATTTGAGATTTATTATTTAAGGTATCCGGATGTAGGTTAGCATTATTTGAGGCGTGACAGGTTGTCCGCGGGCGTTGTAGGGCCCGGATCCGGATTTGCTAATCGCGCCTGTAGGAGCTATAGTGAGGAGTGAGGCCAACTCAAAGAAGCCCACATATTGATGTACGCATGAATCCCTACATAAAATAAAAGGGAAACACTTTGTATCAGTAGTCTGATACGAAGCATTCGCCAGACCACTCGTGCACCATCGATTTTGCTTGATCCCACGGACGAGGACCTCAGGCTTAATTAGTTGCTGACCACCCGACTTTAATGCATGCTTTCATAACCCCTCCCCTCTAATCATGCACCTGTTTCATCTCTCTCCAATCCCCCTTTCCTCTCTCGTGCCTGGCCGCCCACCGACGCAGCCCACCTCCGAGCTTGCGACATCGCCGCCCAGAATCGAACCCCGTTCACCAGGATCCCAACCCACCTCGCCCCAAGCTCGCCGTCGCCCGCAACTGGCAGATCTGATCCCCTGCACTGTCCCACTGAGTGATGCTACCCGGGGACCTGGTCTCGTGCGCTACCAGATTTAGGCGTTCGTGGCTGCCATCCCCACCCTGTTCCTCACGTCGCCAGCTACCCAGAGCATCACCCGTCCGCCGGATAATCGAAGGTGAGGAATTGCGTCAACCCCCCACCACCCTCCACCATCAATCATCATAGCCATAGGTCCTGATTATTCTCAGTTTGATAATCTTAATGCCAGCGATGCAATTAGGTTTCTAATACATTGTGTGCCCACTATTCATTTGTAGATATGCCCATTATCTGTCAAGGATTGGCTGTTCTTGGGTGTCTGACTTGCATTTCGTGAATTGCCCACCATCATCACTTGTGCCCCCACACACATATTATTCTTTCTTTTTTTGAGAATACACACATATTATTCTCAATTCGATGGTTCTAGTAACCATGTTTCCTAAGCATCAGATATATGCTTCGGCATTCAAGTTTGTTTGCATCGATGGACGAAATTGGTTTATAGATCACAAAATGATCAATACGCATACATGTTTTCTTAGATGATGCAGACACATGTTGGGAACATTCTTTGCTAGTTCGAGTTACAAAATTATGTGCTTCCATTCCACTGGTATGAATTTTTTCCAGATAACAACAAATTGATGCTTCTTAGTATTCATGCTTCCTACTTTATTTGATGTTTCCTTCAGTCCAGATAGTTTGGGGCAATAGAAACATATTTCTACTATTTTCTGTAATTGCCATTCCATTCTCACGAGAATTCTTTGTATCTAACATTGAAATTATGCTTCCTATTTTCATATATATGATGATGGGGTGGACTCAAATTTGTCCTTTTCCTTGTTGAGTGATGCCAATCAAATCCAAGAAATGTCCAAAAATTCAGGATTTAGCGTGACATAGCATGTAGGAAGAGTACATGCTTCTTTACATGCAATTATTTGATTTTTCAGTACGGTCATCTTTGTAATAGCCGTTGTTGCTTCATAACTTCTACACTTACAGACCATGTCTAATGGATGTATAATTTGAGCAGTTGTGTGCTGGTTTTGGAGCCGGTGGGCGCAACCGGAGACATATATGGAGGTGACCATTGCATGCACCAAGAAGTGTGATGACAGCTGGATCGTCCCTACGATAAGGATGACCACAGGCGAAGGAAAGAGAGTCTACAATCTATAGGATACGTACGACAAGAACTTAGAAAGCATTGTACACGGTATTGGTCACTTGAAGGAAATAAACGTGTATCATGTCTGAAACTTATTGTATGAATGAACGAAGCAGCAAAGAAACTGATGTTAGGTTAGAAGCAAATTAATTTTACCACGCATACCTCTTTTTGACGAAAAGCTGTCAGCGCAGCATTTCATTGGATATATAGAGAGAGAGAGAGGAAATTTGGTACAGAGCATACACCTAAATCCCCAGCAAGGGATAAAAGATGATCATCCCATTTTAACACCCATACATACACCATCTAATGATCCTAGTCAGGTTCCCTAGGTCTGTTCATCAACTGAGCAATCTTTGTTCTCTTCGCCAATGTCCACAGCTCCAGTTCCTCGATGTGTTGGATGGAAGCAAAGTTTTCATGTGTTGAAACTTGATGAAAAGATAAATCGGACTCAAATTCTTGATATGAGAACGAATTCTTCGATGCAAGATTTTGTTATGGAAAGCAAAGTGTTTGGACACTAATGTTACCTCCAAAATTTTAAATTGTGATTGAAGCAAATTATCTCATTGGTGGAAGCAATTGTTTTTGCAATAAAAATAAGATAAAATGTTACACGAGATACTTCTTTTGTTTCATCGAAGCAAATTCGCGTGCACTAGAAGCAACTTTCATTGGGAAATACTTTCGTGCAGATGTCCGAGGGTAGCAATTCGTCGTGAGCTGTCCATGCGGTTTTCATCCCACATACTAGAAGTGCTCAAAATCCGTAGATGTGTGCGCCGTCACGCATAACAGCAATTTACTCTCTGCATCCTACCCATAACTCCTCACACATTGAACTCACCTGTCCTGAACCCACTCGCCTGTCGTCCCCATCTCCATCGATTGACTCCTCCTGAATCACCTCCATCACTGACCTCGCCAATTCCATGTCATCTCGGATCTCTCCTCCATGAAGTAGCCTTGCCCCCTGTGGTGGTGCACCATCGCATCTGGTGGCTGCGCCAGACATTAGCCACAACACGCGAGCTCGCAACCGCATCGACACCCCGGTCACCTAGTTTGTTGACTCCGGTCCATAGCGGCGGAGCTTCGTCTCGATGCTTGATGACCTAATAAGTCATGCTACCTACCCTAGTGTCGGATGCTTCCTTTCCTAACCAAAACTAAATTCATCAAAACTTCCTACATCAACTAGCACAAATCAATGCTTCACAAATCAAATTGAATCATATTCATCTATGTGCATTCATTCTTCACGGGAGAGGAAAGAACTTCATACCCTAAACCTGTACGGTTCTTAGTATATGAAGGCAGACATTGCATCTACAACTAAACGCTAGTGCATCATTCCTCAATAAACAATGCTTCCATCAAACTTACCTCGCCCTATTATGAATCTTCTCTCATCAAATGCATGTCCATGAGCTAATGTAAAACTATGCATCGGACACACCAGACATCATATCGCCCCTAATACACATCAAAAGCACTACAGAAACATTGAAAAACGCTGCAAATCATCTTTGATTTATCTGTTCGTCACCATTATGAACAATCAGGGAACTTGCGAGCTGCTGATTGGACCAATCTGCAGCCTCACCTCCTGCTTCGGAACTCATCTCAGGCCATGGACGATTTGGATCAGTGGAATCAGGATGGGGAACTGAATTGGAGAACTCATGATACTCCTCTTCAAGGGACTGGGGCACCATTTTTCCTTCGTCCGTGGAGAACCATGCAACATGGAAGCATCGTCCGAGGGAGGAGGAGACGGATGGAGAAAGAGAAAGAGTAACCCGAGCGTGGGTTACGGGAGCAGTTAGGAAGCACTAATTAGCGGCTACAACTAATCTCATGCGGACCTAAACTACCAGATCGGGCGTACATCATGCATCCAATCCAATGGTCTAGGACTAGTCCGATAGATGCAATCTATCTGTAGTCTGATGCCTAGCGGTGCCCAAAATAAAATAGGTCAATGCATGCATGGCCTGTTAGAATGGAGAGAGGGATTTGGTGGAATCTTTGATTATTGCTTGAGCCTCATGGACACATATATATGTATACACACACACACACACACACACACACACACACATATATATATATATATATAGGGATTGACTATTCGTCACTCTGGGTGAGGAATAGTTATTCTTCACCCCTCTATATATGTATCCAGGGTGCAGAATAAGTTATTCTTCACCCGAGGTAATCTTATGATCATTTTATAATTAAATTACATTTGGAATTCAAATAGTTACATTTCTATTGATTCATTACGTAAAATTTGGCCTTAGTAAAAAGATGGTCAAAGTCCTTTTGCGCCGTAAAATTTGGCCTTAGTAAAAAGACTGTAACGGCGCAAAAGGACTTTGACCATCTAGAAGAAAATAGCAAAAAAAATCAAAAAATCTGAAATTTTGTGGGAACAAAGATAGTCATGTCCGCAAGGCGCGTGCAAATTTTTGTGCCGTTCGGACACCCTGGGAGCTCGTGGCAAAGGAAATCATAAATTTTGCGCATGAACATCTTGTGCACCTTCGTGCATGTACTAGCTTAGCCAGCGCGGCGGCACGCCGCGCCCGTCGATCAGTCGCGACTATGTAGACTATGGTGGAAGCAATAGAGTAATAAATAGTTATCCGCTATCAATTAAAGAGAGGTACAATACATTATGATGAAATTTATTGTATAACTTGAGGATTTGTTGTATAACTTGAGGCTTTTAAGCAAATTGTTTTGTTCAAGACAATTTATAGACACATATATCTATTTTTTATGTAAACTTTTAGTTTATTTTGTACATAGCATGGGTCCGTCCACCAAGTTGAAACAAATACACAACATGGCCAAAAGTAAGAAACTTCATAACAGTGCTTTCGGTAGCTAAAATTTAACAAAATTACACATTTCATAACTAAAACTTACATCTGATCCCAAGTACAACCATTGAGAGAGTAAAAATATCAACTATTTTGATCATCACAAAAGAATTAATGTGCATTTCATGAAAAAAAATTAGAGATAAAATAATTTAGCATGAAAGAAACTATTTCAGATCACAAAAGGCGCTCCAAAGAGTAATTGTGTATATTATTCAAAAGAACATTTTGTTACCTTCAGGCTTTAATTAGCCGGCTGTATCTTGTGCATGCAGTGATATAAATTCTTATAATAAATAGCAAAATTAAGCATCTCTGAATATAGAAACAACCATATCACTCGGAGTCAAGGGAGCATGATGTGATGAACACATGATTACTTTGATATCTATGGTAGCATATACCCAGGAAACAATGTTCGTGGAAACTTTGTTAAACAACCCATGATAAACTTAAAAGTATTCCTTCCCGTGTCTCCACTGAAACAAAGCTTGATATTAAACCACAGGTCAGAACAATATGAGCCATTGTTTGATATTAAACCAACAATGCTTGAACATACTTGTTTTTCTACCTCACTATGTGGCGGCCAGGAAAAGCTTTAACGAATTAAAAACCACTTGCAACTTGAAGTTGAGAGCATCTCCTCTTATTTCTCAAAATGGCAGGAGGAAGGGACCTTAATTTGTCCTACTAACCCCATGAATATAATTAGCCAAATATTCGGCATTTCATCTTATTACACCAGTCATGCTGAAGGAGGGAACATCAATAAAATTAGGCATAAGCAATCCATCAAGTGAAGAGAGATGTATTTAGAAATAAGAATACCAAACTTTCTCAGATACTATGTACCTTATCCTGCCATTAAGAATATGTTCAAGAAGGTGAAGCATTCACTTTTATGTTACAACTGCTGACAGCGGACAACTGTAAATGGAAATAAAATTCTTAGCAATGCATATATGAAACTAAGTAACATGACTTAGAAAATATAATGTAAAAGATCATAATAAACTACTGCTAAGTATGTTCAATAGTAATACAACCTCGGTTTGTACCCCCGAAATTTCTATCACCAAAACATCTTAGAAGGTTCAGTACCAGTGATGTGCCCACCATAAAACCGAATGCCAATTTTCAGTTAAAAAGGAAGCGCACGACCATATTCTTCTGCCCCCAAGGGTATATGACCGAGTGGGGCCAACTAAAGACATGCCCCAGGATTCCATTTTTAAATGTATGTTTTTGCATAATGAATGAGGGGCTTGTATGATTAGATTACTATTTGGTTTTTGATGTGATGAAAATTGGAGGGAAAAATGCTGGACGGACTAATTTGACCAATCGTGTGAGTAGAAGTATTAGAGTTTTGGCCATCTCATCCATTAACCTTGGATGAAGGGAATGCATGTTAATATGATAAACATATATGCATATTGTATATGGGTTATATACATATAAAAATCAGTGCAGCGGGCCTTTTTTCTGAAACTAAACATCTTGGTGAAGAGAAGTATATCGCCGAGTTCCAGTGTAAAAATATTGGTTTTAGTTCCTGGTCCATTTTTCCAGTGTGAAAATATTGGTTTTAGTCCCTGGTCAAGTGGACCGATGCATATTATGTTTGGTTGTACCATGAAAAATAATTTGGTTGCTTGAAGATATTCAACTGAGGTAGATGAGTGTAATTTTGGCGGACATGAAGTTCTACGATCATCACTACAGCAGAATATGCAAAAGATGGGGTAAACCGGTAAAGCAAGTCAAGCATAATATCTAGTTTCTTTATTTGCTTGAGGAACACATATTTGCTTGGGGAATAATGAAGTGTGCTTGCACCATTAGACATGAGATGAACTTGAAAAAAAAATCTGCATTCATATATGCATTGTACCAGAAATCACTGCTGCTCTGACTTGCCTCTGCATTGCCTTTGAACCAGTGCTGCTCTGTACCGGAAATCAGGAATTTACTCATCAGGTCACTGCATCTACTTTGTCGCGGTTAAACTACGAAACCCAAAGAAATACCTGCAATTTCTTTAATAGTCGTATCCGATTTTTTGTTCAGAATGTGTTAAACTATTTCTTTTGCCGAGCTATTCTTGTGCATTGGATTCTCAAGGAGCATAACTTGCGAGACATGCCTTCGCATACTACCATTTCAGAACACACACTCCCTTCACGCGCAGGACATACAGGTTCTACATCCACCCCTCACACTCCTAATTTCCAACCGAGTTGGCAGGCTATTGTAAGGCAGGTAAGCAGCCTTCTAGATAGAATGTTGGATTTCACTCTGGCAAGGTAGGCCTTGAACAGATTATCATCTGGCTATCTATTGTCTGAGCTCCCCATGCTGCTAACACCATCAGATATTGTTTGAGCTCCTCATGCTGCTAACAGCATCAGATATTGTTTGCTCTGGACATCTTCATATGCCAATTTGACATTTTTTTTATAGACACAGTACCTCAGAACATCTAAATTGACTCCTTGCACATGCCTCTGAATTGACACAAACAGAAGGATAAAACGATCGCTAGAGCTCTTATAGGCAGTCACCCATCATTTGACTTAGACTGAAGAAGCTGTGTATCAAAAAAAAAAAGGAAGAAAAAGTAAATGTAAAGAAACACATATAGGGTTGCACATAATTTGTAAGAGATGATCAAGGCATATAGTTGCGGCAAGTAGCAAATGGCATGAATTTATTCATGATGCACTCACGTATCAAGAGTGTAAATCACTTCTTTAGTTAGGTCCAAATGCGCATACATACAATACATGAATGATGTGTGATACAGAGTATGTCATTGTAGGTTTCAGGCCTGATGAAAAGTTTATTACAGTACAGGAAAAAATTTATGGGACAATTATACAGAAGGAATGATGTGTAATAAAATTCATGAAAAAGTTAATGTTCAATGAAGATGCAGAATGTCTGAAACTTGTCAAAACCGGAAACAATTATACAAAAGCCACCTGATAGAGCATACACATCTAGGAATCTGCCTAATTCAGTTTCTATTATAGCCCACCAACGACCACGACGTAATCACCGTCACTGCGGCTCAACCAGAATACGATCGAATAATACGGAGGCAAATGCAGTAGTTAATACAGTATGGCGTAAATGCACACTAACTTGGCAGCAAGAGCAGATGGGCCGTAAGCGTCTTCAATGATCCTACAACCTGCAAATGACAGTATACAGACAACACGCCTGTACTCTGAATAACCGAAGAGGAGCTGTTTTTATCCTCCACTCAAGCTACTTACAAAGTTAGAACTGTATAAAGTATTGAAGCGTAGCGCTGTGAATGGATCACACGTCCAGCAGCCTTCTGACACATAAAATAGGCAGAGGGAGCATTACCAGGTCCCATAACTCGGGGTCAGGCTTCTCGAGCACGATGACGCCAGGTTTTTTTTTATCAAAGAAGGGCTTATCTCCCTTCCGATTTTCATTACTGAAAACCAGACTAACAGAGTTCACAGAGTACCAGCAGCAAAAGACAGGTTCCACACCCTAACGCACAAATACAGAGTCTCCAGCCACCACATAGGGCCAACACCGACCAACATAGTCTGATCGACGACAAACTAAAGAGGGATAAACTGAAAAAGCTAGCTACTAGCAGGCCTAAACAGACACCAAACAGCAACAGAAAGAAAGGTGTCGCAGCCATCATCCAGGGAGTCTTGCCACATTAAGTCGCCACCCCTGCCCTGCTGTGTATACCTCACTTGCTGCCCGTTCTAGTGTTCTTGCCCCCTAGTTCCAGCATTTTTTTTCGCGGCTCCTTTGTCTGCAAAATAGACCAATCAAGCAACCATCAGACCATTAGTTTGATAATCGGCAAAGGATCATTAATCCTTTTTTTTCTCAAAAACAATTGCATTTCTGCTTTTCCAGATAGCCCAGAATAAAGCAGAGACACCAATCAGGACCATTTTCTTGTCTTCCTTATTGAATTTGTTAATCCACCCTCCAAAACAGTCTTTCACATTTACAGGACTAGTTTTTAGGCCACACACACATTTAACCAAGCCCCACAGCAGGGACGCCGCAGAACAAACGAAGAACAAGTGATCAATTGATTCAGTTTGTCCACAAAAAACACATTCTTTTCCTCCTTTCCAACCTTTTCTAAGTAAAACATCCCTAGTTAAGATGCTTTTTTTATTCACTAGCCACAAGAAAACTTTTATTTTGGCAGGGACTTTGATTTTCCACAAAAAATTCTGTGGAAATTTAATCCCAGCCGCAATCATTTCCTTGTATAACGATTTAACAGAGAATTTTTTATCAGCAGTGAGGGTCCATTCAATCTTGTCTTTCCCCCCATTCATTTCTATCATTTCACATCTACTTTTCAAAGCATTCCACAATTCTAAAGTTTCTCCATGCAAAGTCCTCCTGAATCTAAACCCCTTCCATCCTTTTTGGATGGCCTCATATACTGTTATTTTATGATCAAAATAGATGTCATATAATCTAGGATAAGCATCTTTCAGGGGCTTATCATCCACCCATGTATCCTCCCAAAACCTAATATTCTTCCCCTCCCCAGGTTTCTTTTTAACAAATCTGTAAAAAATTTCCTTAATATTCAGAAGACTAGTCCAGAACTGAGATTCTCCTGGCTTTTTTTCTAACAGAGCCAGGCATTCGTTCCTCCCATATTTTCTTCTCAATACATCTTGCCACATCCCCTCCTCTGTTTCCATTTTCCAAAACCACTTAGCTAACAAAGCTAAATTCATGATTTCTAAATTCAGAATTCCCAGGCCCCCTACTTCCCTAGGCAAGCAACATTCTTTCCAATTGACTAAATGATATTTCCTAACATTCTCATCCTCTTGCCATACCAATCTTGCCCTGTAGAAATCAGCTTTTTAAATAATTCCTTTTGGAACAGCATAAAAGGACATCATAAACAATGGAATATTGGTCACTAGTAGAAAAAGGGCCTATTGTCCCGGTTGGTAAGGGCCTTTAGTCCCGGTTGGTGAACCGACTAAAGGGTCGATAATAATGTTTCCCCTTTAGTCCCGGTTCAATCCGAACCGGGACTAAAGGTCATGCGCCACGTGGGCTCCACCTTTAGTCCCGTTGGTAACACCAACCGACTAACGGAAATTTTATGATTTTTTTTGAAATTTTTTGAATAATTTTTATTTTCAAATTTCTGAATTATTTTAACCCCTAATCTCTAATCAGCACCCTCATCACCGCTCAATTTATCCTCTTCTCTAATCACCCTCATCATTCCAAATCACCTAACTTCCCGAACGGTCACCCATCCTCCCACTCCCCCAGCCTGAGCACGCTTAACTTCCAGGTTCTATTCTCCCTCGTTTCCAAGTCTGCACTTGTTGTTCCTGACAATAGTAAGATGTCAATCCTATTAACCCTCAGGAATTTTGCTTGAGCATGAATTGACACATTTTACTGTTTGAGTTTCAAACTATTGTTTTCAAAAACAATAATTATTTAGAAAACAATAGTTAACTTGAATAATTAGTTTGACCATGGTTTGACCATAGTTTGACCATAGTTTGACTACAGTTTGACCACAGTTTGACCAGATTTGACCAAAATTCAAAATAATTGAACAAATTATTTAGTAACTTTAATATTCTAGAATAATTAGTTTGACCATGGTTTGACCATTGTTTGTCCACAGTTTGAAATTTTTTCGATTTTTTCCACTCTAGATATTGAAAGCCCCGTATCTTTTTTTCTGTTAGGTTTTTGAGGATTTTGAAAATGTTTAACAAAGTCGAAATTCACATTTGCAAATTTTCCCAACAACTAGACCACATATCACATGGGAAACTTATTTTCTTTTATTTTTTTGACATTTCCATCATTTTCTTTTATTTTTTTAAATTGAAAAGGCGATCCACGGGGGTAGAGTTTGAAAATGGGACCTTTAGTACCGGTTCGTGGCACTAACCGAGACTAAAGTCTCAACCATTAGTCCCGGTTCGTGCCTCAAACCGACTAAAGGTTCACTCTTTAGTCCCGGTTTGAGGCATGAACCGAACTAATGGTATCGCATTTTTAGTCCCGGTTTGAGGCACAAACCGGGACTAAAGGGCACAGGTGAACCGGGACTAATGCCTTAGCCGCACGAACCGGGATAAATGCTCACATTAGTCTCGGTTCTGGATTGAACTGGGACTAATGGGCAAAACAGGCCTCAACGATAGCCCCTTTTTCTACTAGTGGGTCAAGCAGGCTTGTACCAGGGTAATCCTGCCAGCAATCGATCCTAACAGTTTCCCCTGCCAACACCCACACCTCTTCTCAATTTTATCTGTAACACAACTCCAATGAGTGTTTCTGATCCTAGAGTCAGACACAGGCATCCCCAAATATCTAATAGGCAAATCTCCCATTTTGCAAGTTAATATTTCCTGATAAAGTAATTGTTTATCTTTAGCTTTACCAAACAGCATTAATTCACTTTTATGAAAGTTTATTTTTAACCTAGACATCTGTTCAAAGGCCCCCAAAATAAATTTGAGGTTTCTTACACTAGTTTCATCATCTTTAAGCAAAAAAATGGTGTCATCAGCATATTGCAACATATTTACACCTTTGTTTTCATTATCCCCAAGGACTCCCTTGACAATATCCATATTTAGGGCATTATTCATTAGAACTGCCAGAGCATCCGCAGCCACATCAAACAGTAATGGTGACATAGCATCTCCCTGTCTTAAGCCTTTATATGTTTTGAAGAAAGGTCCAATCTCATCATTAACTTTGATTCCCACACGTCCCCCTCTCATTGTTTCCATTACGCAATCACACCATTTATCAGGGAACCCTTTCTTTTTTAACATTTGTATAACAAAAGGCCATTTGATTTTATCATAGGCTTTTTCAAAATCAACTTTAAAAACCAAAGCATCCTCTTTATCTTTATGAAAAGTGTTCAAGGCTTCATGTAGAATAACCACACCCTCCATAATATATCTTCCTTTGATAAATGCAGTTTCTGTTCTGGATATGACAGGTGCAACACATTTTGTCAGCCTGTTCATTAGAACTTTTGTAATTATTTTGAAACTCACATTTAACAAGCAAATAGGTCTGAATTTTTGTATTTGTTTGGCATCACTAGTTTTCGGCACCAAGGTAATGATGCCATAGTTAATCCTAGCAATGTTGATATCCCCCCTAGCAAAACCTTCAACCAAAGCTTTCAGATCCCATTTAACCAAATCCCAGAAATCTTGGTAGAAATCTGCAGGGAATCCATCAGGTCCAGGGCTTTTATTTCTTTTCATCCCCATAACCACTTGATGGATCTCATCCAAGGAGAAGGGAGACAGCAAATCCTCTTTATCATGTGAAGATATTTTTTCCATTCCCATATCTCTCAAGGATATGTTGGATTCCTCAGGATGCCCAAAAAGATTTTTATAAAAGTTGGTGATATATTCCATCAGATTATCATCCCCTTCAATAGTCCCTTCATCTTGTTCTAAAGCAATTATTCTGTTTTTCCTTCTTCTCCCATTCACCTTAGCATGATAATACCTAGTGTTTCCATCTCCATCTTTTATTTCTTTGTCTTTATATCTCTGAATCCACTTCATTTCTTCTTGTGTCATAACTCTCTTCAGTTCTAATCTAAGCTCTTTTTGCTCAGTTCTATCTGCAGCAGATAGCCCCATTCTTTCTGCTTTTTATCAATCTCATCTAATTCTTTTATGATTTCTATTTTGATTTTTTGTACCAAGCATCCATATTTTGTTCCACCTTTGGCTTTCTTCCTCAACTCCCTCATCCTTGCCTGCCATCTATCCAACACATCTCCCTTGAAATTTTTATTCCAGGTTTTATGAATTAGTTCTTTGAAGCCCTCTCTCAAAAACCACCCATTTTCATATCTGAAAATGTACTTGGTAATATGTGTTTCCCCCGTATCCAGGAACAGGGGAGTGTGGTCAGAGATCTCCCTAGCCCAAGCTTGCAATATAGTAAAAGGATATTTTTCCTCCCATGCAGGACACATCAGAACCCTGTCTAACTTCTCAAAAGTAGGGTCCTCCTGATTATTAGCCCAGGTAAATTGTCTACCATTCAGAGGAAGTTCTCTCAACCGAGCTTGTTCAATAATAGCATTGAATAAAAAAGGCCATTGCTCATTTATCATAGGTTTGTTTTTCTCTTTACTGCTTCTAATAATGTTGAAATCCCCTCCAACCAAACAGGGCAAAGGATTGTCATGATAAAGTCTAGCTAATTCAGCCAGGAAACTAGCCTTCCCTTCCTTCTGAGCATCTCCATAAACTGTGACTAAATTCCAATGCATTTTAATATTCTTGTCAAAGACTAGAGCTCTTAGGAAATAATGTCCTTTTTCAATGTGTTCAACATCAAACATGTCTTTATTAATGCCCACTAGTATTCCCCCTGACATTCCTCTTGGGGGGTTCCAACACCAATGGTAATTTTTCCCCCACACAAATTATGCAACTCATTTTTGGTAAAATTTTGCTTAATAGTCTCAGAAATCCCCACAAAGTCCAACTTATGATCTATGATCATTTCTCTAACATATCTTTTTTTGTGATCTTGCCCAATGCCTCTAACATTCCAAAAAACCCCCCTCATTTGTAAGTAGTATTTAACTGTCTACCCAAAATCAATAACCCCTATTTAAAGGATTGAAAGACTAATCAGTCCTCTTCCCTTTTTTCCTTCGCAGAACCCCAATCCCAACAGTCTGCTTCACACAGCTCAAAGCTGGTGAGCTTTTTCTACCTCCTTTTTTTTTTCCAAAAAAAGACCTTTAATATTTTTATATTGCATTTCTTCAATGTCAGCATCAGAGTGTTCTAAATCAGAACATAACTCATCAACCTTCACATCTCCAGTATTTATAAATACTGGTGTGTCACCCTCTTCTTCCATATCTCTTTTTGTTTCACCCACCTCATCTATTTTTTCTCTTTTAACATTTTGGAAGTAAATCTCCCTTCTAGCTCTCTCCATTTTGTTGATAGTATCAACATTCTTTTCAATCATATCAATAGAGCATCCTAAATCAATCCCCACCAGAGAACTAATTTGCAGCAATGAGGGGTTAGCAAATTCAAAAGTAGAATCCTTACCATAATTATCCCTTTCTTCAGCTCTGATCTTAGCCATCTCTTCTATTTTCTGATCTTCTTTTCCTTTGTTTCTGAGGCTCCTTTTAATTTCCACTTCTTTTTCCTCTCCTTCTTTTTCCATTTCCTCCACCCCATGAAGGTCTGCCATCTTCTCTCCTAGAGTGCCAATTGATTCCTGACTAGCATTATAGTCAGTTGGTTCATTGTACTTCCCAGATTCAGATCCACTTTTCCTGTGCTGGTTTTCCTTGTCATAATCCTCCAAATCCATGTTAGCTAGCTCCCTCTCATATTGCTCCCTGTTAACTGCTTCTTGGACTAGCTTCTGAATCTCCTCTTGTTGCTGGTTCAACTTTATCTGCATATTACATTGTTTATCTTCTAGCTCCTTAATTTTCTGCTCATTTTTAGCCCACAATGCTTGATGTCTAGCTTTATCTTCTTCCAGGATCTTGACTTTGTTGAACAGAATGTGATTTTCCTTTTGCCACTTTCTCTTCTCATTATACATCTCATCCTGCCATTGTTGCATATTCTCCTCCATAAGCTTCTTCAACTTGTTCATTTTCCCATCCACTTCCTCACTTTGTTTGAGTGACAAGCATCCCAGTGAAATGGCCCTATGATCATAATCTTCCACCCTGGTTCTTTTCATGTTGTCTGCCTCTCCTTCTCCCTCTTCTGGGTTAAGTAAATTTTCATTCTTCCTCTTCTCCTCCTTGTACCAACCCACTTCAACAACCATCTCTAGCTCCACACAAACCCTGAACATGAGCAGATCAGGGGCAGTGATTTCCACCTGGGGTGGGATTTTCTCCACATCTCTAACCTCACACTTGACTCTAACTTTTTCTTCATTGATTGTGTCCATGTCTACTTCCAGCACAGGCCCCACTGCAGCCGAGACTTCACACATACCCAAAAAATGTCTGAAGCAGTCAGGCACCTTACTTATCCTCACCCAAACAACATGCATTTTCCCCACAGCTTGATGATCCAAAGACCAAGGCTGGACCTTGATGACCACCCCAGTACCCAGCAGGTTAAAGTCATTGAATTTAGCCAGCTCTACCAATTTGGCCTTATTGGGGAATCTCATCATGAAACCAGCTTGTCCAAATTCCTTAACTCTCCACTGCCACCCCCAATCAAACATCTCTCCCAAGGCCTTAGTAAGTTCAGTTTCATTAATTTTCCCTTCTCTAACAATCACCATACCTAGGGGATTGGTATGTTCAGCAACAAGCATGTCTTTATAGCTTTGAACCAACAGAATTCCCAGCCCTTTGGCAGCATAACCAACATATTTTGGGACTGGTTTTATTTGTTTTAGCAAGTTGCATTCACTGGTGATGTGATTCTCCCTACCACAAACCAGACAGTGCCCCACTCTACACTCTCTGGTTGAATGTCTTGGATCTTTGCATTTGCCACACACCTGCTTATTGAATCTCTCCCCTCCCCTTCTACTCTCATCTAAATTTATCTGCCAGTTGTTTTTTCCACCCATTTTCTTCATATCCATAGCAGGATCTTGGTCCCCTCTCCTATCAGCTTTCTGCAGATTACCACTCTTCCCTTCCTCTCTCCTTAGGGGCTCCTTACCAGGCTGGCTTTCCACTGCTTTTCCAACTGATCTTTCAACACTCTCTAATTCTCCCCCTTTCAATCCCTGAACTAACTGAGACAGCAGGGTTGCCAACAGCTGCTGTTGAGCACTCTGATCCTTCTGTGTCAACCCCTCTTTCTCTTTCTCCTTATCTGCTTCCGAGCTCTCTGCCCTGCCAATTTCCTTCTCACTTCTGCTATCCATCACCTCTTTCTTCCCTGTCTTGGCTTGCCACCTCAATGTCTCGTCCTTATCTTCTGCATCAAAATCTGCTTCCTCTCCCTCTTCTCTGCCACTCCCATTATCTCCGCCAAATCTACCAATACCTCTTCCCAAGCTGCCAAATCTGTCAGTCTTCGCAAACCTCCCTCCAAACCGAAACCCTCCTCTTTCGCTGTGGTTGAATCTTCCTCTAGCGAAACCTCCCTCTCCACCATGGTTAAATCTAGGTCCGCCAAACCCTCTGCCTGGGTATCCGGCCATCTTTTCAGTTGGTGGCGGCGCGGTGGGGAGGGGGGGAAAACCTACCTGATGAGGTTGACTAATCCCATCTCCCTCATCCCTTTTTATAGCATCCCACCCACCCACACCTTCCTGGGCTGTGATGTCCCTCAGCCCACTGGGCCCCCATCCCGCCAAGCCCAACTCCAGGTCCACATTGACATCATTCCCTATTGAGCCCCCAAAAATAATTAGGGGTCTCCCCATGGTATTCTCCTCGCCTCTCTTTTTTGCTTTTCCCATTGGGATGTCATGAACTCTAATTGGATCCCCATGAATCACTATATCTCCAAAATCCACCCCAACATAATCAAACCACGGGGGAATAGGATGTATAGCATCCTTATTCATATGCTCACAGATTGTTTGTGCATCAATTCTGACATCTCTACCATTATTGTCAACAAATCCCTTTTTAAGCTTTTTTTTGTTGATCTTATGTGACCTATGCCCATCCCTCTCCAACCACTTTTTGCAGTCATCTGCAAATTGGGATTTTAACCCTTTGTTCTCATTATCTCTCCCCGAATCTAGCAATCCTTTGAATCTTCCCATTTTAGCATCACCCACCTCAATTGAAGCAAGAGATGCCAAGTATTTGGGATTTGGACGATACCTGAATTGGAGAAGATGGAGTCCCTCCTCCTCCGCCTCGAGTCCTCACCGCCAGCAACCAAAACGATTCCCGCCGGGCGAGAACCCCATCGGCGGCGGAGAGGGCCAGAGGCGAGATGAGCGCCTCGGGAAGCGAGGGAGCGCCGAGGAGAGTTGTTGGAGCCGCCATCGCCCTCCTGCGTCTTGGCGTTGTCGTCCCCGCCCTCTCCTCCTCCTCGTCCTCCTCGATCTCGATAGGAGTCCATCTGGACCCCGGGGCTGGAATCCCCATCACCGCCTCCTGCGGCTGCGCCTGCTGAACTACCTGCGGCTGCAGCACCGACCCCCCCTGCGGCTGCATCGGCGGCGGCGCCCTCGGCTGGATCAGGCGATAGCGGAGGGAGCGAAACACTTCCCACTTCTCCCGCTGCACCGGATCTAGCGATTCCGCCTCCAGCATCGCCCAGAGGAGGACCCCCATCGCCGGCTGTGTGTCGTAGTTGGGGAAGCAGCGGAGGGTCTCTTCCCCCCTGAGCATATCCCGCACCATCTCGGAGGCGTCGTTGAGGGCCTTCGCCGTCGGAAACCACCGGTCTATCTCTCGCAGCCTCCCCATCAGCACCTCGTCGCCGGCCGCCAGCGCCCACATCTGCTGCTGGCGTGTTGTCATCGAACCCTAGCTGCGCAGCGTCGAGGCGATTTTGGAGCGGATCCGCAAGAGGGGAGGCAGTGGAGGAAGGTGGGAAAAGCCGATGCGTCGGCTGGTAGTAGAGCGCGGGCCTCTCGCACTGGGTTGTGCGCCAGGGGCTTCGTGTTGAACCCGCGCGCCTTGTAGTCCGCGCTCCGGTACCAGTTCATGAACGTACGCGCCGGCATCTCCATCTCCCGCGCCAGCACGACCCTCTCGCCACTGTCACCACGAACCCCTACACCATTGACACCGTCCACTGGTTCACCGCGATGTAGCATATCGACTGCTGAATCACCCCCGTCGAACACACTCCGCAGCGACGCCGGGCGCGAACGCACGTTGGGGATCAACGGCCACACTATGTCGAGGTGGTGCAGCAACACCAGTAGCGCCACCTGATGGGCGGCCAGGAGGCCCAGGAGATCACCGTACATGTCGTAGTGGTGGACGACCCGGAGTGTCGGCAACGCCCAGCTCCGCCATGCACGATGTGGTAGTGGTAGGGACGGTGAGGAGGTTGTCCGGGAGGAAGACCGTGTCGTCGTCGCCCATGACGAACCAGCGTACACCTGGAGACCGAGGCGGAAGGTCTCGGAGACGATGGTCGACGTATAGAGGAAACCGGAGGTATCCGAGAAGATCTTGATGGACGGAAGCTCCTCCGGCTTGCTCGACTCCCGCACCCATCAGTCCAGCCACACGAACCCGGCGCTACCAAGTCTTTATGTACTCCTTCCGCTTCTCCAACAGCAACAGGCACGCCAACGTTGTGAAGCCGAACACTACAGCGTTGTACGCCGTCGTCGTCGACACCGTGGCCGTGGCAGGTGGTGGTGGTGGCGTACTCGCCGTTGACACCACCGTCACAGTGGCGGGTGGTGGTGGCGTCCCCATCGTCGACACCACCGTGACCGTGGCGGGTGTCGGCAGCGGCAACATGACTACTAATCAGGAGGATAGCATTGTGGGCTTGTTCTTCTGGGTGGAGGCAGCCGGGCGCTCCCGCGCTGGGCAAGATGCGAGTATGTACGAAGAAGAGCCGTTTTATAGCACTAGTAGAAAAGGGGCCTATTGACCCGGTTGGTGAGGGCCTTTAGTCCCGGTTCATGAACCGGGACTAAAAGGTCGGTACTAATACCTGGCCCTTTTAGTCCCGGTTCAATCCAGAACGGGACTGATGGGCCTCCACGTGGCCTGTCCGCGAGCCCAGCAGGAGGGCCTTTGGTCCCGGTTGGTGGCACCAACCGGGACCAATAGGCATCCACGCCACAAGATTTCTATGGCTGTGGTTTTGTTTTTTTTTAAGGGGGGTTGGGGGTTTTGGGGGTTAATTTAGGTGTTTCATATATTGTGCTATAGCTAGCTAATTAATAGAGAAAAGTGTCTTCTCTTTTGTCCGTGCTTGGTCGACGCTACATACTATACATACGATAGAGAGGACTAGCTAGACACGCTAGCTAGCTAGTAATTAAGCAAACAGAAGATCCTCATGAACATATATGCATACAGAGAAGTGATATCGACCACCTCTCCTTCTCCGAGAGATTGGTCGAACAACAAGTTCTCGTATATCTATCCAACACTACCGCTACATATATACAATAATTATCTTTTACAATACGGACGCGTGGTCCACATAGTATTCTCCGCCTTCAGCGATCACGTGGTCAAGAAAGAATGCCGCCAATTCCTCTTGAATTGCTCGCATGCGATCTGGTGCTAGGAGTTCATCCCGCTTCCGAAACATCTAATTTTAAGAAAGGGGTCAATACATATATATATATATATATATATATATATATATGAATGAATGAAACTCAACACAAATGATGGTAATAAAATAAAATTGTGAATATTTTTATTTACGCACTTCATATTGTTTGTCGGAGTAGCCCCTCTCACAGGTCGTGTGGCGGATGGACTCGCAAACGTAGTATCCACAGAAATCATTCCTTGTTCCTGCCACAACCACTTTACAAGAAACAGAGGTCAATCAAACTGATAATTAGCAAGCATGCTAAATGGTATTGATGAAACTAGCGCTTGAATCACTAGGAGATGCGCGTGAATATGCTACTATATAGTACTTACTGTATCTAAATTGCAGCTTCTTCGGTAGTCCCGAGCTTTTGGGTGAATTTTCTCCAAACCCTGCCATACAAAGAAAACAATTACTTGATATCAGAAATGAACAAAGTTGCTGATATGGTGGATAATGATCGATTTAACTTACTTCTCGAGCATTTCAGTCATGTCCGCATACTCCTTGGGATCTTTTCGTCTCGAGTCTAAGACAGTTACTACTCCCTGCTCAAGCTTAATCTCTAGGAGAATATAGTGGTACCTGCATGCATTTATGCATAACTCATCAATATTACATTACTATAACCTGGACTAATAAGGAAACCGAATATGCCACAAGACAGTAACACTCACTTGTAGTTGTAAGGAAAGAGTATTATATTTTTTGTTCATTTATTTCCAATGATCGTAGCAAGTTGGCCTCGGTTTCTTGGCACGATATTTAACCTCATTTGCATCTATGAGATATGTGTTAATGAACCCAATATCACCCACTTGTCTTTTCTTCATTTCGTGATCTTCAATCTGCATAATATAGTGAGGATATTTATAAATACATGCAATGAAAGAGCTGAGTTATATAGAGATACTTAATGACAGAAGTAGTACTACTTACGCATACAGTAGCAGGTGACCGTTGCTTTATCGAGGGCCAATTGATTGAAAAACTGATAGAACTCCTCAAATGGAATAGGCAACAGTTCAATTCCAAGGAGGTCATGCTCCTTTTAACTCTCACATACAAAGTACTCCTCCCTCGGACTCTTTGCAGGTTTTCATGTACCAATCATGCAATCTTCGCATCATCGTTGATAGAGAGCTTTCATCTTTGACGAGAGGCTTCCCGTATCGTATCTTTGTATCTGCACCTCCAAGAAATCATAATGTACATCGTCAAGGGCAGGTAATCTGCAGGATTGCCATAACCGGCACCATCCTCGGATCGACGATGTCGCTAGCGTGCACCTTGAGCGGGGGCACGATTGCCCGGCTTGTTCGCCGAGCTGGGCAATTTGTTTCCCAGCTCGTCGTTCTTTCATCCTTTGATCACTGACAGTACTTCCCGACCTCTCCGCTTCGGCAAATGCCTTTCCAATAATGCGCTCATAGTTGCCTTTCGGCGGAGACTTGGGTGGTTTTGTCAGGGCAGCCAGAGTGCGCTTCGCTTTCACCGGATCTACCTTCTCCTCCGGAGGTGGATGTCTCTTTGCTTTCAACCCTTGAAACCAGTCATCCACTTCGGTCTGCGCGATCTTCGCGTTTTCCTCCTCGCTCCTCTCGTACGGTAACTTCTCTGAGTCTTCAGAGAAGGACCGATCAGATCTCCTCCCGCCTTTGGCTGTACTGCTAGACGCCGCAGATCAGACGGAGCGGATGTCTTCTTTCCTTGCTTACGAGGCGGAGGAGAAGGAATACGGCGCCGGAGCAGCCGGAGCGGCGGCGGGTCTCTTCCGCCTTTGCCGACGAGGCGGAGAAGGAGGAGGCTGGCTGCTCGGGCGCGCCGGTGCAAAGCGGAGAAGGAGGCGGAGTGCCGCCACACGCCGGAGAAGGAGCCGCCGAGTGCCCTGATCATCACTCGCGGAGGAGGAGGCGGTGGAGGAGGCGGAGTGCCCGACTCGCCGGAGGAGGAGGAGGAGGCGGAGGCGCCCAGTTCGGAAGGTTGATGAGATCCTTCCGCCATAGGCATGGAGTCTTGAGCAGAACCCAGCCGATACTCCCTTCACCGGTAGGGTGGTAAAGCCGAGGTCCTCAAATCCTCCGTTATTTCATCGACCATCACCTTAGCATATCCTTCCGAATCGGCCGGCGGTGAAAAGTTGAGTCGGGTTTAGTAGGATAAATAGAGCCAACAGCCGCCTTGACCTTCAAATTGCTCCATTGCGCCATAAGGTGGCAATTTTCAAAATCCGTGATAGCATCCATGGGATAACTGGCAGGAGCCGTCAAGGCATGCTGCTCGGCTGAAGCAGCTCGGTGGAAGCCACGCTGCTTCTCCGCCGAGATGGCGGGGTAGCCGGGGAAGCTTCGCAGGTCGTTTGTTGTGATCTGCTGCTTCGCTCCTCTTCTCGCTCCTCTAGCCCCATTACCCTTTCGTGCAGCGCCTGCATTAGGCTCGCTCCAGCTTCTTCCTCCTCTCATGGGTTTTGTAACCCCTGCGTCCGAAATCCAGCCTTCCACGAAACGGTGCTCGGCGTGCCTCGTGTCCGTCCTGTGGTGCTCGAGATTCCTGAGGGCCATTGTGAGCTCGTCCTTCTCCCCGTCTGAACGAACTTCCCTTGCTGCGCTGCTTGATATATTATTGAAGCCTCTTGACTGGTATGTCCAATTGTTCGTCCGTCCCAAATGCACTTCCTGTTATAGGGTCCAAGGATCCGCCGCCCCAAGAACCAAGTCCGCAACGGTCTGCCAGTTCATTGTCTCGGTTCGATCCCTTTATCAAGCAGATCATTCTCAGCCTTGGCCCACTTAGGCCGGGCTACGAGGTAGCCACTGACCCGTCGATGGTGAAGCTTCTTCTTCACAACATTTGTCTTGTTTGTCGCCGACATCTTTTACTCTTTCCCGATGTCTTGTAGGCCACAAATGCGGGCCACCATCTCTGATCTTCTCATATTTGCCCTTGAATTCTGGTGTCTCATTTTTTCGACATACGTATTGAGTTCTTTCTTCCAATTCCTGAATAGTTCTGCCATCTTCTTAAGAGCAAAAGACTTGATTAATGGCTCTATTATCGGCTTCTCCGGATCATCCTCTAGCGGTAGGGTAAAATTTGACTTCAGCTCAGGTCCAAAGATCATTTTTATGCATATCATTGACACAAGACACCTCGTGGTCTTCGTTCTTAGGCTTATACCATTGGTGGATGCTGATCGGTATCTTGTCCCTAACCGAACCCCACACCGAGCAACAAATGCCTTCTTTGTCCGTAGGGTTCTATCGGTTGGCCGTCATTGCGATTTGTATGATCTCAAACTTTTCATCCGAGCTCAACTTTTTCTTCGGCCTCGTCTCTTTCTCGGTTGTGCTCGATCCGGAGGGCTAGAAAAAGAACAAAGACGAGAGTTAATTAATATGTGTACATACCAAAACAAAGACGAGAGCTAGTCAAGACAGGCTTAACTAATATATATACCTGGCCGGACTCGGTTTGGTGATCACCGGAGCCGCCCTCACGGTCTACTTCTTCACCCTCTCCTTCTTGCACCGCATTGGGTCATCGAGCCATGTAAATCATAGCCAGCTGCTTCTTCACCCTCTCCTTCCAGACCATCGTTGTCGTTGAGAAACATCAACGAAGCGATCGGCATCACTTCCTTGTGCGATTATGTCCCTCAACAACGCTTCTTGTGCTTCGTCTCGGGGGTGTCCATAGTTTCTACAAATATTTACAACATGGCAATTATTATTCAAACATGACAGATATGGATATATTTGAAGGAAATATGCCCTAGAGGCAATAATAAAAGTTATTATTTATTTCCTTATATCATGATAAATGTTTATTATTCATGCTAGAATTGTATTAACCGGAAACATAATACATGTGTGAATATATAGACAAACAGATGTCACTAGGTATGCCTCTACTTGACTAGCTTGTTAATCAAAGATGGTTATGTTTCCTAACCATGAACAAGGAGTTGTTATTTGATTAACAAGGTCACATCATTAGTTGAATGATCTGATTGACATGACCCATTCCGTTAGCTTAACAGTTGATCGCTTAGTATGTTAATGCTTTCTTCATGACCCATACATGTTCCTATAACTATGAGATTATGCAACTCCGCTTACGGAGGAACACTTTGGTACTACCAAACGCACAACGAATCGGGTGATTATAAAGGAGTACTACAGGTGTCTCCAAAGGTACTTGTGGGGTTGGCGATTTCGAGATTAGGTTTTGTCACTCCGATTGTCTGAGAGGTATCTCCGCCTTCTCGGTAATGCACATCACTTAAAGCCTTGCAAGCATTACAACTAATGAGTTAGTTGTGAGATGATGTATTACGGAACGAGTAAAGAGACTTACTGTAACGAGATTGAACTAGGTATTGGATACCGACGATCGAATCTCGGGTAAGTAACATACCGATGACAAAGGGAACAACGATGTCGTTATGCGGTTTGACCGATAAAGATCTTCGAGAATATGTAGGAACCAATATGGGCATCCAGGTTCCGCTATTGGTTATTGACCGAGAATGGTTCTAGGTCATGTCTACATAGTTCTCGAACCCGTAGGGTCCGCACGCTTAACGTTTCGATGACAGTTCATAATGAGTTTATAAGTATTGATGCACGAAGGTTGTTCGAGTCCCGGATGTGATCATGGACATGACGAGGAGTCTCAAATGGTCGAGACATAAAGATTGATATATTGGAAGCCTACATTTGGACATCGGAAGTGTTCCGGTGAAATCGAGATTTTCGAGTACCGGAGGTTACCGAACCCCGGAAGTCTATGGGCCTTAATGGGCCATGGGAGAAGAGGAAGGGCAGGACAAGGTGGGCTGCGCCCCCTCCCCTCTAGTCCGAATAGGACAAGGAAGGGGGGGCGGCGCCTTCCATCTCCCCTCCTCCAATCCTAGTCCAACTAGGAGGGGGGAGTCCTACTCCTGGGAGTAGGACTCCTCCTTGTCGCGCCCCCTAGGGCCGCCACCTCCCCTTGGCTCCTTTATATACGGGGCAGGGGCACCCCAAGACACACAAGTTGATCTACGGATCGCTCCTCAGCCGTGTCGCGGTGCCCCCTCCACCATATTCCACTTCGGTCATATCGTCATGAGCTTAGGCGAAGCCCTGCGCCGGTGAAGTCATATCGTCGCGAGCTTAGGCGAAGCCCTGCGTCGGTGGAGCATCATCATCGCCACCACGCCGTCGTCTTGACGGAACTCATCCCGACACTTTGCTGGATCGAGTCCGGGATCGCCATCGAGCTGAACGTGTGCAGAACTCGGAGGTGCCGTCGTTCGGTGCTTGGATCGGTCGGATCGTGGAGACGTCGACTACATCAACCGCGTTGTTATAACGCTTCGCTTTCGGTCTCACGAGGGTACGTGGGCGGACACTCTCCCTCTCGTTGCTATGCCATCACCATGGTCTTGCGTGATCGTAGGAAATTTTTGAAATTACTCGCTCCCCAATAGTGGCATCCAAGCCTGGTTTTATGCGTTGATGTCATGTGCACGAGTAGAACACAAGTGAGTTGTGGACGATACAAGTCATACTGCCTACCAGCATGTCATACTTTGGTTCAGCGGTATTGTGAGATGAAGCGGCCCGACCGACATTACGCAGACGCTTACGCGAGACTGGTTTCACCGCCCGAGCACTCGTTGCTTAAAGGTGACCGGCGGGTGTCTGTCTCTCTCACTTTAGTTGAATCGAGTGTGGCTACGCCCGGTCCTTGAGAAGGTTAAACGGAGTCTATTTGACGAAGTATCGCTGTGGTTTTGATGCGTAGGTAAGAACGGTTCTTGCTCAGCCCGTAGCAGCCACGTAAAACTTGCAACAACAAAGTAGAGGACGCCTAACTTGTTTTTGCAGGGCATGTTGTGATGTGATATGGTCAAGACGTGATGCTATATTGTATGAGATGATCATGTTTTGTAACCGAAGTTATCGGCAATCGGCAGGAGCCATATGGTTGTCGCTTATTGTATGAAATGCAACGCCATGTAATTGCTTTACTTTATCACTAAGGAGTAGCGATAGTCGAGAAGCAATAGTTGGCGAGACGACAACGATGCTACGATGGAGATCAAGGTGTCGCGCGGTGACGATGGTGATCATGACGGTGCTTGGCGATGGAGATCACAAGCACAAGATGATGATGACCATATCATATCACTTATATTGATTGCATGTGATGTTTATCCTTTATGCATCTTATCTTGCTTTGATTGACGGTAGCATTATAAGATGATCTCTCACTAAAATTATCAAGAAGTGTTCTCCTGAGTATGCACCGCTATGAAAGTTCTTCGTCTGAGACACCACGTGATGATCGGGTGTGATAGGCTCTACGTTCAAATACAACGGTGCAAAACAGTTGCGCACGCGAATACTCAGGTTAAACTTGACGAGCCTAGCATATAACAGATATGGCCTCGGAACACGGAGACCGAAAGGTCGGCGTGAATCATATAGTAGATATGATCAACATAGTGATGTTCACCATTGAAACTACTCCATCTCACGTGATGATCGGACATGGTTTAGTTGATTTGGATCACGTGATCACTTAGATGACTAGAGAGATGTCTGTCTAAGTGGGAGTTCTTAAATAATATGATTAATTGAACTTAAATTTATCATGAACTTAGTCCTGGTAGTATTTTGCAAATTATGTTGTAGATCAATAGCTCGCGTTGTTGCTTCCCTATGCTTTTATATGTTTATTTTGATATGTTCCTAGAGAAAATTATGTTGAAAATGTTAGTAGCAATGATGCGGATTAGATCCGTGATCTGAGGTTTATCCTCATTGCTGCACGTAAGAATTATGTCCTTAATGCACCGCTAGGTGACAGACCTATTGCAGGAGCAAATGCGACGTTATGAACGCTTTGGCTAGCTCAATATGATGACTACTTGATAGTTTAGTGCACCATGCTTAACGGCTTAGAATCGGGACTTCAAAGACGTTTTGAACGTCATGGACCATATGAGATGTTCCAGGAGTTGAAGTTAATATTTCAAGCAAATACCCGAGTTGAGAGATATGAAGTCTCCAACAAGTTCTATAGCTAAAAGATGGAGGAGAATCGCTCAACTAGTGAGCATGTGCTCAGATTGTCTGGGTACTTCAATCGCTTGAGTCAAGTGGGAGTTAATCTTCCAGATAAGATAGTGATTGACAGAATTCTCTAGTCACCATCACCAAGTTAGTAGAACTTCGTGATGAACTATAATATGCAAGGGATGACAAAAGTAATTCCCAAAGCTCTTCGTGATGCTAAAATCGACGAAGGTAGAAATCAAGAAAAGAGCATCAAGTGTTGATGATTGACAAGACCACTAGTCTCAAGGAAAAGGGCAAAGGGAAGAAGGAACTTCAAAAGAACGGCAAGCAAGTTGCTACTCGAGTGAAGAAGCCCAAGTCTGGACCTAAGCACGAGACTAAGTGCTTTTGCTACAATAGAATTGGTCATTTGAGCGGAACTACCCCAAGTGTTTGGCGGATAAGAAGGATGGCAAGGTGAACAAAGGTATATTTGATATACAGGTTATTGATGTGTGCTTTACTAGTGTTTATAGTAGCCCCAGAGTATTTGATACTTGTTCGGTTGCTAAGATTAGTAACTCAAACAGGAGTTACGAATAAACAGAAACTAGTTGAAGGGAAGTAACGATGAGTGTTGGAAGTAGTTCCAAGATTGATATGATCATCATCGCACACTCCCTATACTTTCGGGATTAGTGTTAAACCTAAATAAATGTTATTTGGCGTTATGCTTGAGCATGAATATGATTTGATCATGTTTATTGCAATACGGTTATTCATTTAAGTAAGAGAATAAATTGTTGTTCTGTTTACATGAATAAAACCTTATATGGTTACACACCCAATGAAAATGGTTCGTTGGATCTCGATCGTAATGATACACATATTCATAATATTGATGCCAAAAGATGCAAAGTTAATAATGATAGTGCAACTTATTTGTGGCACTGCCGTTTAGGTCATATTGGTGTAAAGCGCATGAAGAAACTCCATGCTGATGGGATTTTGGAATCACTTGATTATGAATCACTTGATGCTTATGAACCATGCCTTATGGGCAAGATGACTAAAGACTCGTTCTCCGGAACAATGGAGCGAGCAAATGACTTATTGGAAATAATACATACTGATGTATGCGGTCCGATGAGTGTTAAAGCTCACGGCAAGTATCGTTATTTTCTGACCTTCACAGATGATTTGAGCAGATATGGGTATATCTACTTGATGAAACACAAGTCTGAAACATTTGAAAAGTTCAAAGAATTTCAGAGTGAAGTGAAGAATCATCGTAACAAGAAAATAAAAGTTTCTACGATATGATCGCAGAGGAAAAATATTTGAGTTACGAGTTTGGCCTTCATTAAAACAATGTGAAATAGTTTCACTACTCACGCCACCGGAACACCACAGCATAATGGTGTGTCCGAACGTCAGAATCGCACTTTATTGGATATGGTGCGATTTGTGATGTATCTTACCGATTTACCACTATCGCTTTTGGGGTTATGCATTAGAGACAGCTGCATTCACGCTTTAATAGGGCACCATCTAAATCCGCTGAGGCGACACCGTATGAACTATGGTTTAACAAGAAACCTAAGCTGTCGTTTCTTAAAGTTTGGAGTTGTGATGCTTATGTGAAAAGTTTTCACCGATAAGCTCGAACCCAAATCGGAGAAGTGCGTCTTCATAGAATACCCAAAGGTAACTATTGGGTACACCTTCTATCACAGATCCGAAGGCAAGTTTTTCGTTGCTAAGATGGATCCTTTCTAGAAAGAAGTTTCTTTCGAAAGAAGTGAGTGGGAGGAAAGTAGAACTTGATGAGGTAATTGTACCTTCTCCCTTATTGGAAAGTAGTTCATCACGAAATCAGTTCCATGATTCCTACACCAATTAGTGAGGAAGTTAATGATGATGATCATGAAACTTCAGATCAAGTTGCTACCAAACCTCGTAGGTCTTCCAGAGTAAGATCCGCACTGAGTGGTACGGTAATCATGTTCTGGAAGTCATGTTACTAGACCATGATGAACCTACGAACTATGAGGAAGCGATGATAAGCCCAGATTCCGCGAAATGGCTAGAGGCCATAAAATCTGAGATAGGATCCATATATGAGAACAAAGTATGGACTTTGATTGACTTGCTCAATGATTAGCAAGCCATGTAGATAAATGGATCTTCAAGAGGAAGACGGACACTGATAGTGGTGTTACTATCTACAAAGCTCGACTTGTCACAAAAAGGTTTTCGACAAGTTCAAGGTGTTGACTACAATGAGATTTACTCAACTGTAGCGATGCTTATGTCTCTCCGAATCATGTTAGCAATCGCCACATTTTATGAAATCTGGCAAATGGATGTCAAAACTACATTCTTTAATGGATTTATTAAAGAAGAGTTGTATATGATGCAACCAGAAGGTTTTGTCAATCCTAAAGGAGCTAACAAAGTGTGCAAGCTCCAACGATCAATTTATGGTCTGGTGCAAGCCTCTCGGAGTTGGAATAAACGCTTTGATAGTGTGATCAAAGCATATGGTTTTATATAGACTTTTGGAGAAGCCTGTATTTACAAGAAAGTGAGTGGGAGCACTACAACATTTCTGATAAGTATATGTGAATGACATATTGTTGATCGGAAATGATGTAGAATTATTCTGCAAAGCATAAAGGAGTGTTTGAAAGGAGTTTTTCAAAGAAGGACCTCGGTGAAGCTGCTTACATATTGAGCATCAAGATCTATAGAGATAGATCAAGACGCTTGATAAGTTTTTCAATAAATATATACCTTGTCAAGATTTTGAAGTAGTTCAAAATGGAACAGTCAAAGAAAAGTTCTTGCCTGTGTTGCAAAGGTGTGAAATTGAGTAAGACTCAAATCCCGACCACGGCAGAAAATAGAAAAGAGAATGAAAGTCATTCCCTATGCCTCATCATAGGTTCTATAAAGTATGCTATGCTATGTACTGACCTATTGTATACCTTGCTCTGAATTTGGCAAGGAGTACAATGGTGATCTAGGAGTAGATCATTGGACATTGGTCAAGAACATCCTTAGTGAGGACTAAGGAAATATTTCTCGATTATGGAGGTGATAAAAGGCCCGTCGTAAAGAGTTACATCGATGCAAGCATTTTACACTAATCCAGATGACTCTAAGTCTCAATCTGGATACATATTGAAAGTGGGAGCAATTAGCTAGAGTAGCTCCGTGCAGAGCATTGTAGACATAGAATATTTGCAAAATAGATACGGCTCTAAATGTGACAGACCCGTTGACTAAGCTTCTCTCACGAGCAAAACATGATCATACCTTAGTACTCTTTGGGTGTTAATCACATAGCGATGTGAACTAGATTATTGACTCTAGTAAACCCTTTGGGTGTTGATCACATAACGATGTGAACTATGGGTGTTAATCACATACAGATGTGAATGTTAGTGTTGAATCACATGATGATGTGAACTAGATTATTGACTCTAGTGCAAGTGGGAGACTGAAGGAAATATGCCCTAGAGGCAATAATAAAAGTTATTAATTATTTCCTTATATCATGATAAATGTTTATTATTCATGCTAGAATTGTATTAACCGGAAACATAATACATGTGTGAATATATAGACAAACAGTATGTCACTAGTATGCCTCTACTTGACTAGCTTGTTAATCAAAGATGGTTATGTTTCCTAACCATGAACAAGGAGTTGTTATTTGATTAACAAGGTCACATCATTAGTTGAATGATCTGATTGACATGACCCATTCCGTTAGCTTAACACTTGATCGCTTAGTATGTTAATGCTTTCTTCATGACCCATACATGTTCCTATAACTATGAGATTATGCAACTCCGTTTACGGAGGAACACTTTGGTACTACCAAACGTCACAACGAATCGGGTGATTATAAAGGAGTACTACAGTGTCTCCAAAGGTACTTGTTGGGTTGGCGTATTTCGAGATTAGGTTTTGTCACTCCGATTGTCGGAGAGGTATCTCCAGGCCTTCTCGGTAATGCACATCACTTAAAGCCTTGCAAGCATTACAACTAATGAGTTAGTTGTGAGATGATGTATTACGGAACGAGTAAAGAGACTTACCGGTAACGAGATTGAACTAGGTATTGATACCGACGATCGAATCTCGGGTAAGTAACATACCGATGACAAAGGAACAACGTATGTCGTTATGCGGTTTGACCGATAAAGATCTTCGAGAATATGTAGGAACCAATATGGGCATCCAGGTTCCGCTATTGGTTATTGACCGAGAATGGTTCTAGGTCATGTCTACATAGTTCTCGAACCCGTAGGGTCCGCACGCTTAACGTTTCGATGACAGTTCATAATGAGTTTATAAGTATTGATGCACCGAAGGTTGTTCGAGTCCCGGATGTGATCGCGGACATGACGAGGAGTCTCGAAATGGTCGAGACATAAAGATTGATATATTGGAAGCCTACATTTGGACATCGGAAGTGTTCCGGTGAAATCGGATTTTACGGAGTACCGGAGGTTACCGAACCCCGGGAAGTCTATGGGCCTTAATGGGCCATGGGAGAAGAGGAAGGGCAGGCCAAGGTGGGCTGCGCCCCTCCCCTCTAGTCCGAATAGGACAAGGAAGGGGGGCGGCGCCTTCCCTCTTCCCTCCTCCAATCCTAGTCCAACTAGGAGGGGGAGTCCTACTCCGGTGGGAGTAGGACTCCTCCTTGCGCGCCTCCCCTAGGGCCGCCACCTCCCCTTGGCTCCTTTATATACGGGGCAGGGGCACCCAAGACACACAAGTTGATCTACGGATCGTTCCTTAGCCGTGTGCGTGCCCCTCCACCATATTCCACTTCGGTCATATCGTCATGAGCTTAGGCGAAGCCCTGCGCCGGTGAAGTCATATCGTCGCGGAGCTTAGGCGAAGCCCTGCGTCGGTGGAGCATCATCATCGTCACCATGCCGTCGTCTTGACGGAACTCATCCCGACACTTTGCTGGATCGGAGTCCGGGATCGCCATCGAGCTGAACGTGTGCGTAACTCGGAGGTGCCGTGCGTTCGGTGCTTGGATCGGTCGGATCGTGGAGACGTCGACTACATCAACCGCGTTGTTATAACGCTTCGCTTTCGGTCACGAGGGTACGTGGACGGACACTCTCCCCTCTCGTTGCTATGCCATCACCATGGTCTTGCGTGATCGTAGGAAATTTTTTGAAATTACTACGTTCCCCAACAATATTAGTGGAAAACGTAGAACTAGCTAGCTAATCACAATAAGGAATCATATTAGTGGCCTCGACGTTGCTTCTCTAGGGTTTCGGATGGCCTCGACAACGCTTCAAGGGTTAGGGGGTGGCCTCGAGAACGCTTCAATCTAGGAGGGGGTAATATCGACCCCCCCCCACGTGTTGAAGCTATCGGGAGGGGGTCGGCGTTGAACACTACATCTATGTCCCACAAGTGACGTGGGCATCGGCGCCTGCATGATAGGGTAGAGGTCGTGGATTGCCGAGCGAGAGGTCGAGGGTCGAGGATCGCCGAGGGTCGGGAGGTTGCCTAGTGTCAAAGGATTCAACAAAACCATGTCTTCATCATTAGGCGAAAATGTGCATGATGGTGCAAGCTCTCCAAAGTTATTTTGGAGCGGAGTCCCGGATAGGATAATTAGCTTTTTGGTACAAAGTTCAGCAAGAACCTTCCGAATATCGTTATTTGGAAGGCCTTTGCTGAAATTGCATAAAAGGCAAATTATCCTATCCGACTCCATTCCGTATAACTTTGGAGGACTTCGCACCATCATGCCATGGTTACTTCGGCTAATGATGAAGCCATGGATTTCTTCAATACTTTCACACTAGGAACCCTCTCGACCCCTCGGCGATCCTCGACCCCTTGAACCCTCAACGACCCTGGAACCCTCGACCCCTAGACGATCCTGGAACCCTCGATCCCTCGACCCTAGAACCCTCGACCCGGGATAATATCGACAACGCTTCAAGGGGGTAATATCGACAACGACGAGATACATACACGGGAGAAATTAATGTTATCGGGAGGGGGTATATGGACCCCCCCCCCTCATGTTGAAGTTATCAGGAGGGGTATATCGACGATGACAGAGGAGAAGATCGAAGAAACAAAAGAAGAAAAAAAAAAGAGGAGAAGAAGAAAGGAATAGAGAAGAAGAAGAAAAAATATAATATTTTCTATTTTTTCTTTTTCTCCTCTTCTTTTTCTTCTTTTTTCCTCTTCTTATTTATTTCTCCTCTTCTTCCTCTCCTCTTCTTCTCCTTTCTTCCTCTTCTTATTTTCCTTTTTCCTCTCCTTCTTTTTCTTCTTCTTCCTTCTTTCTAGCTAGATATATAAAACTTTTCTAAAATTGTAACTTTTGCATATATAAAACTTTTTCTTCTTCTTCCTTCTTCATTCTCTTCCTTCGTCCTAAATATATAAAACTTTTCTAAAAATGAAACTAACCTAAAATTAATGTACTAAATCAGAGAACAATTGAAAACACCATGCATATTACAATTGAAAAATACATACATTCATACAAAAATATATATAAAACAAGCATATATATATGAAAAAATATGAAAAGGAGGATACCGGCGGCGGACCAAGCTCGGCGAGGATGGCGGGTCGGGCAGAGACGCGATGACGGCGAGGGCGGGCGGGCGGCGGGTCAGGGCGCTGGCGACGGCGACGGCGGTGGTGGGGGGCGAGCGCGAGGCAGGGGGGCAGGCGCGTCAAGCAGGGGCGGGCGACGGCGAGGGCGCGGCGACGCGGCGACGACGGCGCGGGCGAGGCGACGGCGACGGCGCGGCGTCGGGCAGCTGGCGGCGTCGATGTGCTCGGCGTCGTCGGGAAAAAGCTGGCGAGGGAAATCTGAAATTTCCCAAGTGGTTTCTTATATAGCAAGGGCATTAGTCGGTTCGTGCCACGGCCGGGACTAATGCCTGCTAGTCGGTTGGTGCCACCAACCGGGACCAAAGGTCGCCGCTTCCGCCCTTTGGGCTGCTGAAAATTGGCCTTTGGTCGGTTGGTGGCACCAACCGGGACTAAAGGTGAGCATTAGTCCCGGTCGTGGCACCAACCGGACTAAACCCCTTAGTCCCGGTTGGTGCCACCAACCGGGACCAAAGGCCTGTGCTGCCTCACGCCCAAAAGTTTAGTCCCACCTCGCTAGTTGTGAGAGCTCGAGAGTGGTTTATAAGCGCTGCTGCCCCACCTCTCGAGCTCCTCTCAACTGCAGGCTTCGGGCCTAATGTGTCACTAGCTATGTGCATGTGGGCCTACTTGGCCTTCCGAGGGCCGAATCTCGGCCCATGTAGGGTTTCTAGTCGTATTCAGGCCGTGGGGGCCCGAGGGCGCACTATTTTTTCCAGTTTTTGTTTTGTTTTCTGCATTATTATTTATTTTTGTTGTTTTTTGCTTTATTTTTTTAATTTTTTGCTTTTAGTTTTATAAAATTATAAACTTTCTGTAGTGCCATTAGTTTTCAAATTTGAAAACTCTTTGTTTGTTTTCTTTTTTCTTTATTTATTTTATTTTGTTTCTACTTACAACAAAATACTTATTGTTGCTATTTTTTTTCAGTTTTTGTTCTGTTTTCTGCATTATTTAGTTTTTTTGTTTTTTGCTTTATTTTTAATTCTTTTTGCTTTTAGTTATAGAAAAATTATAAACTTTCTGTTAGTGCCATTAGTTTTCAAATTTGAAAACTCTTTTTTGTTTTCTTTGTTGCTTTATTTATTTTATTTTGTTTCTACTTATAACAAAATACTTATTGTTGCTATTTTTATTTTTTTCAGTTTTTGTTCTGTTTTTTGCATTATTTATTTTTTGTTGTTTTTTCTTTATTTTTAATTCCTTTTGCTTTTAGTTTTAGAAAAATTATAAACTTTCTGTTAGTGCCATTAGTTTTCAAATTTGAAAACACTTTTTTTTGGTTTCTTTGTTGCTTTATTTATTTTATTTTGTTTCCTTACAACAAAGCGGTGTGTAGAGGGACGGGCTTATAAACGGTGTGGCGCCCTTCGTTGGCGAGGTTTTCAAATTCATAGTTTTCAAATGAACTCTGAAAAGTTGGCATAGCATGTGCATGTACAAAGCGGACAATGGTATCATACTAAATCATTACAAAGTTGGCATGGTATCATCATAATAGTTGCGGAGAAAGTCTTCACTTTTTCTTCGCTTGTGTCGTTTGCTTATTGCGCCAGTAACCATGGATAATCTTCATCGTTTATCAGGATGCTTGGGTCAGCCTTGACTTTGAAGGGGAATTTCATGAAACTTTTCATACTCTTCGACATGTCATCTTGCCCTCCACTCTCGGGATGTCCCTTTTCCTGAAAGAACTATGTGGCGCTTTGGCTCATTGTATGATGTATTCGCTTCCTTATCTTTTCTTTTCCTCGGTCTGGTAGACATGTCCTTCACATAGATAACCTGTGCCACATCATTGGCTAGGACGAACGGTTCGTCGGTGTACCCAAGATTTTTCAGATCCACTGTTGTCATTCCGTCTTGTGGGTCTACCTGCACCCATCCTCTGACAGATTGACCCACTTGCACTTAAACAAAGGGACCTTAAAATCTACTCCGTAGTCAAGTTCCCATATGTCTACTATGTAACCATAATATGTGTCATTTCCTTGTCGGTTGCTGCATCAAAGCGGACACCGCTGTTTTGGTTGGTGCTCCTTTCATCTTGGTCAATCGTGTAAATGTATTCCCATTTATCTCGTATCCTTTCCAAATCATTACAGTCGAAGATGGTCCCTGGACAACAAGTACAGCTCATCACAAACAGTGCTGTCACCTCGAGACGTGTTTCCAACCAACTGCTGAAAGTCTGATGTGTTCACATGTAATCCGATCGTCGCCCGCTCCGGTGTTTGGGCGCAGACTGTTCTTGTGTTCATCGACATACGGGTCACCAACGAGAGTTCAGTAGAACTGTGTAGTGTGCTTGAGACCAAGAATATCCGTCCTGCAATTATTGAGTCTCTTCCAAGCGTGCCTTTTCGAGTCAGTCTCCCCTCATACCGCGATTTAGGGAGACCTATCTTCTTAAGGCCAGGAATGAAGTCAACACAAAACCCGATGACATCCTCTGTTTGATGGCCCATGGAGATGCTTCCTTCTGGCCTAGCGCGGTTACTAACATATTTCTTTAGGAATGCACATAGCTTCACAATGGCTAATCGGACGTTTTCCGGTAGAAGCCCCCTCAATGCAACCGGAAGCAGTTGCGTCATAATCACGTGGCAGTCATGAGACTTTAGGTTCTGGAACTTTTTCTCTGGCATATTTATTATTCCCTTTATATTCGACGAGAAGCCACCGGGACCTTCATCTTGAGCAGGCATTGAAAGAATATTTCTTTCTCTTCTTTAAATAAGCGTAGCTGGCAGGACCTTCATACTGCTTGGAGGCATGCCCTCTTTTTCGTGCAAGCGTTGCAGGTCCTCTCGTGCCTCGGTGTATCTTTTGTCTTCCCATACACGCCCAAGAAGCCTAGCAGGTTCACGCAAAGGTTCTTCGTCACGTGCATCACGTCGATCAAGAGCGGACCTCTAGGTCTTTCGAGAAGGTAGGTCCCAAAATATAGATTTCTTCTTCCACATGGGTGCGTGATTCTCAGCGCCATTCGAACAGCTAGTCCGCGGGACCCTTTCCAAAGATTACGTGTAAATCATTGACCATAGCAAGTACGTGATCACCGATACGCATGGCGGGCTTCTTCCGTGATCTGCCTCGCCTTTGAAATGCTTGCCTTTCTTTCGACATTGATGGTTGGTCGGAAGAAATCGACGATGGCCTGTGGTACACATTCTTCCTGCAGCTTCCCGGTATATACTATCGGTGTCAAGTAAACAGTGCGTGCATGCGTGGTATCCCTTGTTTGTCTGTCCTGAAAGGTTAGTGAGAGCGGGCCAATCGTTGATGGTCACGAACAGCAACGCCTTTAGGTCAAATTCCTCCTTTTTGTGCTCATCCCACGTACATACATCGTTTCCATTCCACAGCTGTAAAAGTTCTTCAACTAATGGCCTTAGGTACACATCAATGTCGTTGCCGGGTTGCTTAGGGCCTTGGATGAGAACTGGCATCATAATGAACTTCCGCTTCATGCACATCCAAGGAGGAAGGTTATACATACATAGAGTCACGGGCCAGGTGCTGTGATTGCTGCTCTGCTCCCCGAAAGGATTAATGCCATCCGCGCTTAAATCAAACCATACGTTCCTTGGGTCCTTTGCAAACTCATCCCAGTACTTTCTCTCGATTTTTCTCCATCTGCGACCCGTCGTGGGTGCTCTCAACTTCCGTCTTTCTTACGGTCCTCACTGTGCCATCGCATCAACTTGGCATGCTCTCCGCTTCGAGCAGACGTTTCAACCGTGGTATTATAGGAGCATTCCACATCACCTTCGCAGAACCCTCTTCCCGGAGGCTCGCCGTCAACATCACCGGGGTCATCTCGTCGATCTTATATCGCAATGCACCGCATACCGGGCATGCGTTCAGATCCTTGTAGGCACCACGGTAGAGGATGCAGTCATTAGGACATGCATGTATCTTCTCCACCTCCAATCCTAGAGGGCATCGACCTTCTTTGCTGCGTATGTACTGTCGGGCAATTCGTTATCCTTTGGAAGCTTCTTCTTCATTATTTTCAGTAGCTTCTCAAATCCTTTATCAGCACAACATTCTCTGCCTTCCATCGCAGCAATTCGAGTACGGTACCGAGCTTTGTGTTGCCATCTTCGCAATTGGGGTACAACCCTTTTTGTGATCCTCTAACATGCGATCGAACTTCAGCTTCTCCTTTTGACTTTCGCATTGTGTCCTTGCATCGACAATGACCGGCGGAGATCATCATCATCGGGCACATCGTCTGGTTCCTCTTGATCTTCAGCAGCTTCGCCCGTTCCAGCACCATCGTGCACATCGTCAGTGCATCTTGATGTTCAGTAGCATCACCGTATTCAGGGGCACATAGTTGTCATCGTACTCTTCTTCCTCGCCGTCTTCCATCATAACCCCTATTTCTCCGTGCCTCGTCCAAACATTATAGTGTGGCATGAAACCCTTGTAAAGCAGGTGGGTGTGAAGGATTTTCCGGTCAGAGTAAGACTTCGTATTCCCACATATAGGGCATGGACAACACATAAAACCATTCTGCTTGTTTGCCTCAGCCACTTCGAGAAAATCATGCACACCCTTAATGTACTCGGAGGTGTGTCTGTCACCGTACATCCATTGCCGGTTCATCTGCGTGCATTATATATAATTAAGTGTGTCAAAAATCATTACAGAACATCATGAATAGATAATTAAGTGACCAAATTAATAGAAGTTCATCATCACATAAAAACCAAAGTACATACATAGTTCTCATCTAACAACATAAAGCTCTGCAGAGCATCTAAATTAATTAAACCATACATTGAAACTATGTAAAACATTTCAATACGAAAACAAATACGATTATAATCGCAACCAAGGTAACAACTGATCCAACGGCATAATGATACCAAGCCTCGGTATGAATGGCATATTTTCTAATCTTTCTCATCTTCAAGCGCATTCAATCCATCTTGATCTTGTGATCATCGACGACATCCGCAACATGCAACTCCAATATCATCTTCTCCTCCTCAAGTTTTTTTATTTTTTCCTTCAAGAAATTGTTTTCTTCTTCAACTAAATTTAACCTCTCGACAATAGGGTCGGTTGGAATTTCCGGTTCAACAACCTCCTAGATAAATAAAATCTATGTCACGTTGGTCGGCATAATTTTCATAAACAATAAATGAACCAATAGTTATGAAAAGATAATATATACCACATCCGAATCATAGACAGGGGCGAGGGCCGACGGGCGGATACCAAAACCATCGCACTATATAAGATGCAATAATAAAAGTAAGAAAATAATACAAGTATCTATCTAAACAAACAAGTAATAATATTTTTTTTCGAAAGAAGATAAGAACAAGAGGCTCACCACGGTGGTGCCGACGATGAGATCGGCGGGTGATCGACGGCGATGAAGACGGGGACGAGGCGTGACGGACCGCTAAACCTAGATAAATATTGAGGAAAATGGAGCTTGGCGGTCGAGCTTGGAGAGGAGAAACCTTAAGTAGTGTGGCTCGGGCATTCCATCGAACACCTTGTGTGCATAGGAGGTGAGCTAGAGCACCACCAAGCCCTCTCCCTCGGCCGAGAAAAAAGCAGGCGGTCGCCTGCTCTTCTTGCGAGGGGCTATATATAAACAGCACCATTAGTCCCGGTTGATGGCATGAGCCGACTAAAGAGAAGCTTTTGGTCCCGCTCATGCCACCAACCGACCAATAGTGGTGGGCCAGAGTCGGGACCATTGGTCCCGTTTCGTCCCACCAACCGGGACTAAAAGGTCCGGACGAACCGACCAATGGCCCGTGGTCCGCCGGCCCCGGGCTCATGAACCGAAAGCAAATAGCTTCATTGGTCGGTTACGGATTGAGCAAGGAACCTAACTAATAAATTAAACCTACCTGACGAAAGCCCTATTTTGTACTAGTGTAGGTGGCTGAGTTATGCACAGCATTATTGGAGCAGAGTTCTCGGGAGCGTCTAGAACACACGGCTGATGCACACAGCACATACGTGCCAACCCACAAACAAAAGATGTAGTACTAATGGATGACGTGGAAATATCTCAAGCAGTACAACACACCTGATGTAGATCGACACGTACATACTCCGGAAGCAGCCGGTGTGTTGATCCATCCAAACAGGAACAAACAAAATTAAACGGGCGTAGTCAACTTGGATATAAGTAGATACCATGCAGCACATGCCGAACAAAAGGGATGTCCTGTTTACGACGCATTATTACTAAATCCAACCCAAAGCGTACCCTCCCTGACCCCCCAGTAATTATCCTGGCAGCACCTCATTGGTCCGATTTTTACTGCAAGAAAAAGTCAAAAAAAACAAGAAAAAAGAATCCTGGCTAGGTTTATACTCCCTCTGTTTCTAAATGTAAGTCTTTGGAGAGAATTCACTATGGATCACATACGGAGCAAAATGAGTGAATCTACACTTTTACACTTTAAAATGCATCTATATACATCCGTATGTGGTCTATAGTGAAATCTCTACGAAGACTTATATTTAAGAACAGAGGGAGTAGTATATTTATAATATATCGTGGAGCGCACCAACGAACCGTGGAAAAGGTGCAGCACACGCACGAACACACCTTTGTGTTTGCCAAAATGGGTTAGAGCTAGGTAGCGTACCAAGCAGGTGGCTAGCCTATGCACGCAGTGAGAAGAGCACGCAGGGGTGTTTCCTGCATTTTGACCAGACTGTATATGCATATTAGCTTTGTGTTTTTCTCTAGGAAATGACGGCGTGTTCACAAACACAAAGGCAGACGGTTGGCTGCCAGACGTGTCATGCATGGTCTATTTCATTCATGCCATATATCGTGGAAATGTAGGATGGGACTCCTGCTCTACGCTGATGATGATAGGATAGGATATGCCTTATCTGAAAACGAAAACGAAGGAGAAGGAATCCTCATCCAGTCGTCCGTCCATTCCATGCCTCGGCGTGCTCTGGCTGGCACGACGTGTAGCATGCGTGGCATCTCCTCATCAGATCCGTTTTGTATCTCCAATCAGGGCTTGTGAGGAATTTCGCAGTGACGCTGGTGTGCTGGTCAGGGGCGGATTTGCGCATATGGCCACTGGGCTATAGCCCCAACTAGCGCTATTACTTCCAGTATAAAATTTTCATATTTTTTGAGATGCAAGGAGGCCTAGCTCCAGGCATGAATACATAGCTCCAAGCATAAACAGCCAGGTGCGACTATGTCTCGCTTGACATGAGACGGCGCAGGAGATATATCTCGCCTACAGCAAGGTGGTAGTTCTCCTCGTCTGAAGCACCCCGCAGTGGCCATGCGTGTGCCGGCCCAGTAGCGCGTTTTCTCAGTTGTACATACCTTATTTTTCTTTTTCTGATTGCTGTTTCTTTCTTTTTCCTTTTTTACTTCTGTTTTTTATATCTTCACCGATTTTCTTTGGTTTTTTCTTTGTTATGCTTTTTTTTTGTCTCTTTCTTGGTTTACGTTTTTTTTCTTCTTTGTCCTTTTCTCTTTTGCAATGTTTTTTCTTGGATTTATTTGTTTTCCTCTTCTTTTTTCCTGTTCTCTCTTTTCTTTTTTGTTTCATACTCAGCTTTCTTTGGTTTTGTTTGTCAAACCAAGTCTACATATTTCATATAAATCAGGTACTTTTTCTAATACACATTTAACAATTTTTAAATATGTGTTATGATGCCTATTTATTTTCATACACATTATAAAATTTCATACATCAGGAACATTTTGGATACACATAATTAACAATTTTGCAATTTGTTTTTTATGTCTACATTTTTACGTACACTTTCTAATGATTTTGCACATATTAGGAACATTGTTTTATACACGTTTAACATTTTTAAATACTTGATAAACATTTGTTAATATTTACATTTTGATGTCTACTTTCCTACATACACCTTCTATGTTTTTGAATACATTAGAGCATTGTTTTTTACATGTTTCAGATTTTTAAATACATGATAACTTTTAATTATATTTATATTTTGATGTCTACATTTTCAATACATGTTATAAATTTTTGTGTACATTAGAAATATTAATTATACATGTTTATTTTTTTCAAAATGCATGATTAATATTTTCATTTTATGTTTATATGTCTACTTTTTTCATGCACATTGTACATTTTACACGCCTTGTGCATTTTTTATATACACCAGGAACATACATGATTAACATATTTAAATACATGAGTAATTTTTTTCATTTTTATGTTTTGATATTTAGTGAGAGCGTTTCCCGACGTGTTCACTGGACCAACGCACCAGTAGCAGAATATGCCAGTGGGGCTGATATTTTGGGATGCCAACGGCCTGGCCTAGAACTGGAGCGCCAATGCACTCTAACTGTGGCACATGCCTTTTTTCAAACGTCGTTGGTATTTTCTGAAAATGCTAGCGGCGATTGAAATGTCAGCCGCACCACTAACTTACTACAGAGTTTTCCTATTAGTGTCATGAATGTACTCCTCGGAAGCAACACACACGTGGCCCCCTCCCCCCCCCCCCCCCCCCCCCCACACACACACACACTTCCACATGGTTTCCACAACTTGTCTTTTTTAGTGTGATTGTGGTGGTAATCATGGTCTATGGGAAAATATCGAGTGATACGGCTCACCACATGATACGCTGCTCCAGGATTGTGTATTGCGTTGGATCTACATGCAACTGACAAGATCAACTTGCTCACCATTTACACATGCCCCCTTGATACATTTGCATCCGCACCCTCAGAAAATAGCCTGTCTTTGCAAACTCAGAACAGATTTCCACATCTCTCCTCACGATCCCAATAGTTCTGAGTTTTACCTACAAGTATTGAATATTGTAACCCGGTTGGTCTTATTTGAACCAAACCAAGAGGGGTGGATTGATCAAACTCAAATCACATAATTAGGCCATGTTCGGTTACTTCACAGGGGATCAGTCAACAGAAAATGAATCAACCAAGAAATGTAAAGATGAAATGCCCGGCTGAAACAAATAAGCCACAGTATACCACATGCTAAAAACTGGTACATCTAAAATAAGCAATCATCGGTACAACAAGCGACAACAAAAATCAAGTATGGCTAAAGTGAGCACTTTGTTTACAAGTTCATACAGATTCAACAATGTTTCTCTTATTTATGGCATGACAGTAATCCAAAGCCGATATCCCGCAAGTTCCTCTATGGTGGCGTTGAGGGAACCAGGTTCGGCCTTGTGCGCGAGCAGCTTGACCACCTGCACAACCAACCTCTGGTTATAGCAATCTGGAGATTGGAGTCATAGCGGCTGCCCCCGAGCTTGCGCCGCTGCAAGAAAACACTTGCACTTATAGTTTTTTCAAGCAAGATCCAAAGCCATGAAAGCAAGCTGCTAAATAGTTACTACATTATTTGGGTAAGATAGAAGCTCATAAACAAGAGCGTATAATTAAGTAGCAGCATGAACCAAAATGAGTAGAGTATCCACATATATGTTTTGATTAGTACAGAGTAAGCAATATGTAAATTCTCTTCCATGCACAAGAGTTCGAGTTGTAGCAAATTCGCTTCGTTAAGTTTTCTCGAGAAATAACTAAAAGATACATGTAACAAGCTCAGACAATTTCTAGAAATAACTGTTCCAAATCAAGTAGTTATACTAAATTTTAAGATGGATAGGTAGCTGACAAAACACATTTTTCTACTAGCATGCTTTTGGACTTTCAATGTGTGACACCATTTTGCTTGCATCGAGGAAAAAATGAGTATTGGATCAAGGAAAAGGGAGTACTGGACTATGCATAGGAAGACAATAGAATTGCTTCAGGACTGCTTTTTTATTAACTGATCATAAGATAGATGATTATCGGTACAACCCCCCAGAAACACATCAACGGACGAGATCTGTCCATACCCCTTCATAATAAAGGGTAGGATGGTCTTTCTAGAAAATACGTCGGAGATCTAGCCTGTTCTGAGTCCGCTTTGGGCCGGCCCATTAGTGATTGTGTACTGTCCCACGTACCGATCGAAAATCAAAAAAAAACAATGCTACTATTAGGCATCGAACACAAGACCTCCAGGGTTGTGTGATTGCTACTAGCCACCAGAACCATAAGGAGTTGGTGATAATTGTGTGGCACAGTTGTTTATCACCTAGAATTGCCGTACTGTAGGTGTTTTTTTATGAGGAATACTGTAGAAGATCAAAATTGGTATACAACCGGACCTGACATTCTAGCTAAAGCGTCTTTTATTGCTAAAAAAACTAATGTGTTTTTTCAACTTTTCGATTTATGAAAAAATATGAAATGTTTTTCAAAATTTGAACTTCTTTTGGAAACATGATTTTTTTTTCAAATTTCTGAACCTTTTTTTTTGAAAACTACTTTGATATTGTGAATATTTTCCAAATTTTGAGAACAGTTTTTCAGAATTGTAGACATTTTTCTGAAACTGTAGATATTTTTCAAAAGATTAATAATTTATCAAATTTGTCAACATTTTCTTGAAAACATGACAATTTTTCAATTTTCGAACATTTAAAAAAATGCAAACACTTTTTCAAATTGGCAAGCATTATTGGAAAACAAAAACACAAACATTTTTTCAAATTGGAAAAAAGGTGTTCAAGTTAGTACAATTCTCATACCCCTCTAGGCATCCATGCCATGTTTGAAGCAAGTTGCGATGCGTCCAGCCTTTTTTTGCATTTTTTTACTGAGAAAACTCTAGAAAAATGCAAAACTTGTCAAAAACCAAAACAACTTGTCATGGTGCCTTGAATTGGTCATACGAGGCCATGAAAAAAATTATGCCCATTTCAAGAATATCGAAAAACAACGTGCTCTATGACAGACCCTTCTGGCCAACACGAACACCCTCCATTGAATATGGTATTTTCGTGGACATCCATGAAATTACGCAACGTTTTTCCACTAGGTGGACATGCCCATCGTAGGCATCCATGGAAGGTTTGAACTACTTCCGACACCATATGCAAGTTGCGACACGTCTAGCCATTTATCGACCTTTTTTGACCGAGAAAACTTTAGAAAATGCAAAACTTGTCGAAAATCCATGCAACTTGGATTGGTGCCTTGAATTTGTCATACAAGGCCATTGAAAAAATATTGGAGGCATGGATGCCTACCATGGGCATACCACCCGTTGGCAAATGTTTAGTTCATTTCAAGAATGTCCAAAAAATACACCATGTTCAACATAGCATGCCCAAGTAGTCATCCATGCCAGGTTTGAAGGAAAAATGTATTTAAAATCATAATTTATACAGATACTTAAAATTGTCATTTTAAGTTTCTAACATAACTAATAAATACAAAATGATAGAATTGAAAACAACAAATGCTTTTTAAAAACATTTAATAAATTAAACAAAAAAAGAATTAAAATCATGATTTAAATTAGTTACTTTAAACTGTAACATTGGTATTTCAAGTTTTGTACAGGTTTAAAAAAAGTTTAAAAAGGGAAAAAAGATAAATTAACAAAAAAAGAGAAAAAAAATAGAATAGAAAAGAAAATCTTAGGCCTTGCCCAACTAAGCGACGACATCGCTCCTGTTAAGCGACTATTGAAATTTGTTGGGAAATAAAAAAAATTCTCATTTTTTTAAAAAATTCACAAATCCAAAAAATGTTCCGGCAAATTTAGAACAATTTTTTGATATCATATATTTAGTCTCATTTCTGAAAAATGTTTTGGAATTTAATTGTTTTTCCGTGCTCTGAGAAAATGTTTGTTTTCACAATTTTGTTTGTGATTTTCAAAAAAGTATTTGAATTTTGACGTTTTGAAAAAAGTTAAAGACACAAACATTTTTTGAAATTACCTTACAATTTTCAAAAAAGAAAATAATTGTTAATTTATGAATAAAATTTGGAAATAACGAACCTTTTGAAATTTTGGGCAACATTTTGAAAGCATTACCATTTCTTGAACAAGAAAGAAGAAATGTAACAGGAAAAGGAAAGTAAATAAATAAAAAGAAATTATGGAAAAATGACCAGTTCAGAAAGTGTTCGTAAATCTTTTTAAAATTCCCAGCCGGTTGCTTACTTAATGAACCTAGCTTTAAATTATCAACCAAAGTCATGTTGTCGCAGTGGTTGTGTACGCACTTAGTGTTTTAAGTGGTCGTGGGTTCGATTCCCGGCTTGTGCGATCGTTTTTTGCCATTTTTCATCCGCATGCCACCGCAAGTGGGCCGGCCCAATTAAGCTCCCTGGTGTATACGTTACTACAAAAATATATACAAATTGCGAAATGTCTATATTACCCTTTATACGTATTGCGAGGGGGTTGTACCGAAGCAGGACTCTTATCGCTGCTGATGCTTGCCCTTCACATAATAGGAGCTCATCTGTGCAGCTCCAGCTAAAGTAAATCTGCTTATTACAACGTAAATAACTTATTTTTAGCCTTCAAAATTTTCTAGTTCATGTTGCTGAGAACTGAGAATAACTTCAGTTGTCTTTGAGTTTGAATTAGTTAGCCACATCAAGTGTAAGTGTTGTGACACTCCAGTCATGTCTAAAACTAATCCATGACTCGCTGAAGGAATTTGCCAAAGAAAGAAGCGCATTCTTGTGTGTCTATATGTGCTCAAACTTATTTCCTACTGACAATTCATTACAACATAAAGACTTCTGTACATATTTTTGAGGATGGCTTCCACTGATTAAGTGCTACATTTATTTTGCGAATGTCACAGGAGTTACATTGTGGAGAAGAAACTCACAAAACAATCTTATGTATTCTGAAAAAGTAGATGCTGGACAATCTTATGTATTCTGAGATGAGAGGATAAAAGTAACCAGATAGAGCTCGACACCTTCGATATGCGTTGCACTTTCCAAGGAACGGATTGCCAACAAGCATGGAGTACAACTCTCGAGGATGCAGATGCCAAACACATTTGGAGGATGCAGATCGAACTTCAACCTCTACAACCGACACAGATAAGGGCATCTCCAGCCGTTGGCCCCCCCAGGACGCATATAAATCGCCCCTGGGGGCAAGCCGGCGATACACTCGGCGCTGGGGCGGTTTTGTGCCCAGCCGTCGCATATAAATCGCCCCTGGGGGCAAGCCGGCGATACACTCAAGGCCATGCGGTTTTTATGCCAAATTGTCGCCAGCGCCAAATTGGCCCACTTTGCAGCCCAATTTAGCGAATAAACGCCCATATGGGCGAGAATAGGCCCATATTCGGCGTGGTTTCACCGTGTCTCGGCGCTCAATTATCAACACAATTATTCCTTATCACATATTTCATCACAGAAAAATCAAATACTTCAACAAAATACTACAACAACAAATAGTTCAATACAAATTATATAATTCAACAAATAAAACTCGTATTTCATCACGCGGCGTCCCCCTTGAGCCTCCATAGGCGCTCAATCAGATCTTTCTGCAGTTGATGATGCACCTGTGGGTCTCGGATCTCCTGACGCATACTGAGATAGGCAGTCCAAGTTGCCGGTAGCTGGTGATCAACTTCGCTAGACGACCTGCTTGTAGTATGGTTCGATGTCAAACACTGGGTCTTCTTGCTCGCTCTCGATGATCATGTTGTGCAAGATGACACAGCAAGTCATGATCTCCCACATTTGATCTTTCGACCAGGTCTGAGCGGGTACCAACAACAGCGAATCGAGATTGGAGCACACCAAATGCCCGCCGACATCCTTCCTGCAAGCCTCCTGAAGCTTCGCAAACCAGGCGTTCTTGCCTCCTGCCACGTGGTTTGAGATCGTCTTCACAAATGTTGACCATCTCGGATAGATGCCGTCAGCTAGATAGTACCCCTTGTTGTATTGGTGCCCATTGATATCGAAGTTCACCGGAGGAGAATTGCCCTCAACGAGCTTGGCAAAAACAGGAGAGCACTCCAGCACGTTGATGTCATTGTGAGTTCCTGGCATACCAAAGAAGGAGTGCCAAATCCAGAGGTCCTCTGTGGCTACCGCCTCAAGCACCACACTGCAACCGCCTTTGGTGCCTTTGTACATCCCCTGCCAACCAAATGGGCAGTTCTTCCATTTTCAATGCATGCAGTCGATGCTTCCAAGCATCCCAGAAATCCTCTTGCTGCATTCTCGGCTAGGATCCGGCAGTGTCTTCCGCATTGGGTGTTCTCAAGTATTGTGGCCCAAACACCGCCACCACTGCCCGGCAGAACTTGTAGAAACACTCTATGCTGGTGGACTCGCCATGCGCCCATAGTCGTCGAGTGAATCACCGGGAGCTCCATATGCAAGCATCCTCATCGCTGTCGTGCACTTCGGATGGAGGTGAATCCAAGAGCGCCAGGCAATCCATCTTGCACCGAAGTAGTTGTCGAACTCCGGATGGAATTCACAATCCGAGGAAGAGCTTTCTCTCATCCGATAATGGCGCCGAATGTTCTCTCGCCATGAAGTGGAGCATCGGCGAAGTAGTCGAGTAGAGCATGCAGAGCCTTGCAGCGATGCCGGTTCTTTGCTTTCACCCGCCCGGCGCCGAGCCACCTCGACGCTGCTTTTCATTGCTCGCCAAAGAGCTGGCGAGGGCGGCGAGCACCATCGATGCTCTTCTTCCGGGCGTCGCCGCGGCTTCCTCCTCCAAAGAGCGCTGGCGAGCTCTTCCTCCTCATCCGAGTCCATCGCCGACACAGTCAAAACGCCAACACCTTGCGCTTGGTGGCGTGTACCGCCGTTAAACCGTGCCTCCGGCGCCGAAACGGCGGCAGAAACGCCACCGCTGCGGGAGGGCTGCCGCGCGGCGCCGCTATTTTCCGCGGGAATGGCTATCTAGCGGAGTAGGCCGGCGGCCGTCGCCGGATATAGCTAGTGGTGGCGAGGCGCGGGGTGCGAGGCGAGTCGGGGAAGAAAACTTGACTTTTTCCCCGCCGGTGTGGGCGGCGCTTTTCCTAGCGCCGAGCTCCCAACGGCTCCCAGCGCCGGTTCGGCCTGTGACCGCCGGGCGGAAAGAAGGTCCGAACCGGTGATTTTCGGCGTCCTGGGGGCGCGACTGGGCCGTTTTTTCGGCGCCGGCGCCGAAAAAGTGGCCTGGGGGGCCTGTTGGGGGCGCGGCTGGAGATGCCCTAACTTGCCTTGCACCAATAGATTTAGCTCAGACCCTCGTGATGATTGGACATGTCCCATGGTAGTCGGCAGCACAATAATCCTAGACGCACCGTAACTATGAGCCCGTGCGTGTAGCATTGCCGGTCGGCAGCACAAGGTGGACTTGCGCCATTGTACGCCACTCCAACGGCTCGGAGAGGAATCACCCAATCGACAACGACTCCCCCAGCGCAGACATCCAGTGCTAAAACTAAAGCAAAATCAAGAAATCGAACAAGAGAAAAATGGCCCACGATGCAACAAAGAAGACGGCGCTGCCTCTTCCCGATCCTTGCTGCGTACATTCTCCAACTACGTCGGCGGTGGAGAGAGGTTTGTCTCGGCCCGCTTAGCTTGAGAGTTTGTATCGGATATTCGGATCTGAGCAACGGACTCAGCGACCGCGCGCGAGATGAATATGTTGTGTATTATTGGGGCTAGGCTAGAAAGAGTGCATGGGACTGCCGTCATGGTGGCTGGTGGCGGTGGAACAACCCTCACGTGCCCAGCGGCGGCGGCGACGGCTGGGGAGCGAGCAGGATCGAATACGAGGCGAAGATGACGAAGGGAAACAGAGTTGTCGCTCAATTACAAGATAGTCTAGGGTGCAGTATGCATATTGTGCAATGGGATGGGAGTCTGCTCCATCCTGTCCCTCCGGTACAGATCCAACGCCCCATATAGTACTGAATCACCGTATCATGCGATGCGTCGTATCACCAGATACACACCCCATGGTCTATGTATGGATGCATTCATTTTGACAATACCTACGAGGATAAGGATCCGCGAGGAGTTATAACATTTCTTTATTTTGCATCCTAACTGTTATGATCTAGTAGGCATCTCCAAATACATGGCTAAGCTAGTGAGGTTAGTGTACTAGAATTACTTAATACAAACTCATTATAACTAATCAAGTAATTAAAGAGGAAGTATCAGGTGACTAATGATATTGTATACACTTGCTTTTGCAGAAGCACTTGTGGGACACGGCCTTGTTTGAGCGCTGCCGAACGTTCATGGTATCACATACTACTTTACTATTTGGTGCTGACAAGCAAGGAAGAAAATTGAGTAGTTGAGCAGTTGATTAGCACTCTCAGTCATCTTTTTTTCGACAAAGGGTGGATTTTATTAACTTAAAATGAGCATTAAGAGGATACAACACTATGAGTACACACCCGGCCTCTACATAGCTAGGATGCGGTTGATTAGCACTCTCATTCATCTAGGCACATGGCAGAACAAAATAAAATTAATCTGTTGAGCAGTTTAATTGATTATTAATACATTTACCTTTCACTGTTGGTATCATTGACCGCATTAACTAGCTAACATGTGTCCAACAGAGCAACATGATCTGCCTGATGTGTCATGGGCCTCATATTTGGTGCAAGCGGTTGCGTGTGCAACTCATAATTCGTGAGGTCCTCTCGAGCTGCCAGAAAAATAATAAACGAAAAAGGGGAAAGTTTGTTTTTGCCACTCTAGATTTTCCCATTTTGCTTATGCAATCTAGAATTTGACATCTCACTTTTGCCACTATTGGCTTTCGACAATGTATCAAAAATATCACCCAGTGGCAAAAGCAATAATTTTCCATTTCATTTTTGCCACTCTTAGCTTTAGACAATGTATCATAATTGCCAATTTGAAAATTTTGCTTTTGCCACAGAATGGCAAATTCGATGTATTGTCAAAGCTAAGAGTGACAAAAGTGAGACGTGAAATTCTAGAGTGGCATAAACAAAGTGGATGAATGCTAGAGTGGCAAAAATAAAGTTTTCCCAAAGAAAAAAACATATAAATATTATGTATTATATCTTGTGCACCTATAAAATGTCATTCAATAGTATGAATTTATAAACCTTATAGAATAAAGAAAGTAGACATGTCAATTGTATCATGTTAATTGGATGCACATATGCATATGCGTGCTACCATAAATGGGGTGTGCTAAGCATGTTCTTCTTTCCTCCTTGTACTCAAGGGAAAGTTACTTTTGTCACAATGAAGATAATTCTCATATTTGTATATGACCTCTAATTAACATAAAAATCAAAAATATGGAATTAGACAAATCTCTGATCTCAGCTAGCTATCAAACAACAAGTTAGTGAATGAATGTCATTGATTGCAATTTTTTTTGGTAGCTTACCAAGCAGACCATTTGGTAGTTAGTGAATGAATGTGTTCATGTGATTAAGACATGTCTACCAAACATCCGTGCACATAACGGTGATAAACTACACATGTGCATTTTGGCAATATAAGTAGATTATTAGTATTCATTGACAATGTAAACTATCGGTATTCATGGGTTCTCAGGGCATCTCCACTAGTCCCCCCAAGAGGCCCCCCAGGACCACTTTTTCACTGCCGGCACTGAAAAAAGTCCCCACTCACGCCCCCAGGATCACTTTTTCGCCGGATTTGTCAAGTTTTAGCGCCGGCAACCTCACCCCAAACCCAGCCCCCAGGGGCGCATCTGGGGGCGCCGGCGACTCGGTTTTGCATGCAAAGGCCCACATGCAGTCTCTCCTTTCTCTTTTCGCCCTACACACGAGCACTCTCTCTCTCTCTCTCTCTCTCTCTCTCTCTCTCTGTCTTTTTATTGAAAGTCGTTATATCGACTAGAGGGGGTGAATAGGCGATTTTATGAATTTACAAATTCTTCATGAGGAATTTGCGGTGAGGAAATTCCTTAGCGAAGAAATACATGCAGCGGAATAAGTACTCAGAAGTAAGCATAACAGATTACAAGCATAGTCATCATGATGAAATGAAGACAATCACAGAGTACAGAAAGCGTAATCACAGGATAACACAAGATGAAGACGAACAGACTGAAGAAATTGAACTGAGGAAATTGAGAAAGTCTTCAGTCAAAGTCTTCAAACACAGATATGACAAACACTCAACACAGTAATGAGGAAATGAAAGGGTTGAGGAAATAGAACCAGTTAGGTTGTTGAAGACAATGATTTGGTAGACCAGTTCCAACTGCTGTCTCGGTTATACGTCTGGTTGGAGCGGCTGAGTATTTAAACTCGAGGACACGCAGTCCCGACACCCAGATCATCGAGCACGCAGCTCAGGACACCAAGTCCTCACCGTATTCTCCTTGAACTAAGGCCACGCAGACCTCGTCCAATCACTCGTGGTAAGTCTTCAGGCGACTTCCAAACCTTCACATACTTGGTCACTCGGCGATCCATAATTCCTCTTGGATGCTCTAGACCGTGACGCCTAACCGTCTGGAAGAAGCACAGTCTTCAAAGGTAAAAGCGCCGGATCCACGCTGGATCAATTTCTTCATGATGCTCAATCACTTTTGGGTTTGTTGGGGTTTGGTTTTGGGATTTTCCTCACTTTGGGTTTTCCTCACTTGATGATTTTCGCCAAAGTCCTCGGAGGATGGGTTGCTCTCAAATGACAAGTGTCAAGTTCTCTCGAGCAGCCAACCAACTAGTGGTTGTAGGGGCGGCTATTTATAGCCTAGGGAGCAGCCCGACATGATAAGACATAAATGCCCTTAAATGATATGACCGTTAGGTGGAGATATTTTGGGGACAGGTGGCCAAGAAGACAAAGAACGGTCGGAAATTGGAACATCAAATTCCTCGGGGCTATCATGTTCCTCATCGTGTAGGCAATTCAGATGGCGAATTCCTAACTCCTCGATCGAACAAATTCCTCAAGGACTGTAAGAGCTTCGTCTCATCACTAAAGAAATTGACTGAACTGTATGAGATTTCCAAAGGCTTCACTCAAGGGATTGGTAGGTGAGGATTTTGAGTTGAGCATCAAATGGAAATTTCTCCTTAGTATTTCCTCGACCCCTTTAACGATGACGGTGTTTCCTATGACTCAAGAAAGAGAAATGAAACTACGAAAACAAAAGTCTTCACGCTTCATATTCCTCAGCGATTACCAAGTCTTGAAACACACCAATTTCTTCACTTTCAAAGTCTTCGAAAAGTCTTGAAATATCAAATTCTTCATTGAAGAAATTCATTTTAGGGTCGACTTTCTCTGTAAATATCAAACTCCTCATAGACTTATAGACCTGTGTACACTCACAAGCGATTAGTTACTTAACCTATAAGTCTTCAATACACCAAAATCACTAAGGGGCACTAGATGCACTTACAATCTCCCCCTTTTTGGTGATTGATGACAATACAGGTTAAGTTTTCAACGGGGATAAATATATGAAGTGTAAATACTGATAATGAGGATTTTGATTGCAAGATATAGAAGAACTCCCCCTGAAGATGTGCATAGTGAGGAATTTGCTTTTGAGGCAATGCACATTTGAAGAATTGAATCATGGAGATCTCCCCCTATATCTTGTAATTCATACACGCATTTAACATATAGTATGAGGAATTTGAAATGCATGATGAAATATGGTGCTTGATGATATGCAGAGTATGCAAAAAAATGCATCAGAGCCCAATGCGTATGAGGAATTTGAAACTGTTCATGAGAAACAGAGCATAACAAGGATCAACGCATATCAATCATAGAGCAAAAGCATAAAGCATCAAGAGTATCAAAGCACCATCGGGTTTAAGATTACAACTCGATCCAATAAAAGGTTTCAGAAAAACGAGAGTTGTAACTTAATAAAATATAGTATATAGACAAAAACGAGACCCGCTTGAAGACTAACTCAAATTTCTCCCCCTTTGTCATCGAATGACCAAAAGGATCGAAACTGAGGACTAACGCTCTTGAAGAATATCAGGTTGAAGACGGAGCGCCAGCATTGTCGGGGTTGTTCGTTGAAGTAGGACCAGCAGCAGTGTCTTCCAAATCTTCATTTTCATCAGTGTCGCGAGATGAAGAATAAGAGCTGGCCACCAAGGAAGGAACTTTGACCTTCTTGAATTTCTTCGGAGGAGGTGCAGACCAGTCAAATTCTTCCTTGAGTCCCATTGATTGCAGTTCTTCTTCATTGTATACATGTGAAAGAACAGCCCAGGTGCGCTTGAAGGTTTCATGAAGATAGTAGTGGTTTTTCTTCACTGCATTGTGAGTTGAGGTCATGTTGTAAAGAATAGTGCCAAACTGACGTTTGACCCACTTGTGATTGCGATCAACCTTCTGATGAAGACTGAGGAGTAACTCATGATCAGTCATCACCCTGGGAGCAGTTGCTTGAGGACTTTGCTTAACTGAGGTATTTGTTGCTGAGTCATGGGTGGCAGAGTCATCATTGGTGGAGTAAGATGCTGCTTTGCGAAACTGTCCATCCAATGGACGAATGCCTTCATCTATCACAGCAGTAGCCTTTCCCTTTTCATCAACTGAGGCAATTGGCCGTTTGAGGACTTCAATAGGGGGCAGGTAGCTGCAGTGGTTCAAAGTGTCAGCCTTGTAATTTAGTGAAGATCTTGACCTGATGAATCTCATAATCCAAGGCGCATAAGGCTTCAGCTCAAAAGGTGACATGGCAATGTTAGCCAGAGTCCTCATGAAGAAATCATGGAAATTGACGGGAACGCCATGGATGATGTTGAACAGCATATTCTTCATGATGCCAACGACTTCTTCATCATTCGAGTCGTGGCCCTTGATAGGACTCATAGTCTTCGACAAAATTCGATAGACTGTTCGAGGCACATAGAGCAATTCCTTGACGAGGAATTTGGTCCTTGGAGCTTGCCTTGGTTTCAATGGCTTCATCAACACTTGCATATAGTGATTTGAAAGTTCCTTTTCTTCATAGATGCGACGTGCACCGTCAACTGGAGGACTGAGTGGAAGGGCACGAAGCAATTCACTTGCTGGTGCCTTGTAGTGGGTGTTTTCGGTCATCCAATCCAAGACCCATGAAGTCACATCTTCAGCATCTCCGGTGATGTGCAGGGTTGCATAGAACTAAAGAATTAGCTCTTCATTCCAATCACAAATGTCAGTGCAAAAGTTGAGAAGACCTGCATCGTGAAGAACACTTAGAACGGGCTCAAAGCCTGGCAGCGACTCCATATCCACATGAGGAATATGAGCATGATCGAATATTTTGTCCTTGTTGAAAAGCACTGAGGAATAGAAGTTTGCTTGACTGGCAGTCCAGAAGCGCCTCTTCCTAATCCGAGCAGAGTCATAAGGATTATATTCAGTGAAGAACACATGCTCAGCAAAGAAATCCTTCGCCTTGAACTTTTGTTTGGTCGAGAACGGATTCTTCTGTTTTGGCAGAGGGGTGTCAGTCAATTGCATCACCACCTCTGGAATGGTAAGTGCAGGTTCTTCAGCTTGAGGAATTTCTTGGTCCTCAACTTGTGCAGTCTGAGGAATTTCAGCAGCAGCAGCAGCAGTTTCATCAGCGCTTGTGGCTGGAATTTCTTCATGCACAGGACTCGTGGGTTGATTTTCTTCAGAGTCGATCTGGACAGTCTGTGCAGGGGAGTGAGGAACTTGTTGAAGCGGGGTGAAGAGAGGAGTATTAGGATGTTGACTTTCCCAAAAGTCATCATTGATCACAGGAGTGGTGCATCCAATATCCACATCTTCATTTTCATTTTCCTCAGTACCAGCTTGAGGAATTTCTTGGTCTGATGAGGGAATGACTGGGGTTGAAGGGACAGCTTCCACTTCAATTTCCTCATCAATTTTCTCAGACAGAGCAGGAGATTGATGTTCTTCATCAGATCCGGTCGGCACTTCATATTCTTCTCCAAAAGGAACCACTTCCTTTGAAGGTATGGAGGAAATTGGAATAGCATCAATCGGGTTTTCAACTGAGCTGGTCATTGGCTTCAATTTCTTCGCAGCCGAAGAATCTGACGCAGCTGATGCTTTTCTCTTCTTCACAGCAGCTCGTTCCGCAGCCTTGGTTTTCTTCACATCCGAAGCAGATGGAAGAATAGGAGTTGGAGTTGGCGCAGGAGGAGCTGAGGAATTTGGAGCAGTTTCTTCAGGAGCAACTGATGCAGTTCCCCTGTCTTGAGCAATTTCTTCAGGCGCACCACTAGTGGGTGCCCTGGCAGTTTCTTCAGCGGCTGGAATTTCTTCATCAGCCCTGGAATCAGCATTCTCTTCAGCAGGCTGAGCTTCAGCGTTGCTGGCATTTTCTTCACTAGGCTGAGCGGTGGCTTCAGCCTGAGGATTTTCATGTTGCACTGGTGTTGCAACACTTGTGAGATTCTTCGTCAGATTGACGAATTTGGTCTTGACTACTTGCCAATCAGCATAGTACGTGTCAAAGTTCTTGCTGAGGTTCTGAATTTCAGTTTGAGCTTGAAGAAGTTCCTCAGGTGTCATCTTGACAACATTTTTCTTCAGAAACCTCTCCTTCTTGTATTGAGCCTTCTTGATTTCCTTCGCCTTCTCGAACTTCCATTTTTCTTCAGCAATGAAGTGAGTCAACATATGACTTTGACCAGGTGTCAAAGGAAGATCAGCGAGAGGGTATTGGGATCACAGTGCGGTCGATGAAATCGAGGACTTTCTTCGGGTCCAAAAGCAGTGGCACAGCTGATTCCTTGGCTCTTGCGGCTCTAGCTTGACGGTCTCTGATGATTTCTTCAAGTTCTTCATCAGATGCCTCATCATCAGATGGCACGTGGACGACAAGCTGTTTCTTCCTTGGAGTAGGCCGAGGACCACGTCCTGCTGTAGCTTTTGTCTTCAGCAGCGTCGGGCCAGATGAAGAATTGAAAGCAGCTGAGGAATTTGCAGAGGTGCCTGAGGCAATTGAAAATCCAGCAGTCCTTTGACAAGTCGCGAGATGCACAGGAACTGAAGGTTTGGACGGAACAGCTGAGGACTTTGATGGTACAGTAGCAGTGTGAGGAATTTGCTGCTGAGGAATTTGCCTTGAGGGAGCTGCTGAGGAACTTGGCCGTGAGGGCATAGATGAAGAAGCACTTGGCTTATTGGCAGACTTCTTTGGCATCGATTTCCTCGGCTTGGCCGAGACCTCAGAGGCAGCAGCAGCGGCAGAATCCTCATTGAATTTCTTCACCGCTTCCTTTGCTTGCTTAGCCAACTTAGCTTGGCGTTTAGCCCATTCATCAGGAAAGTCCTCACCGCGTTTGACGCTAGTGGGATCAGCTATTTGGCCTGGTGCCAAAGGAGCTCTTGGGCATGGAGGATTTAACGCGAATTTCTTCATGTACTTAGGTGTAACGTAGCGGTATTCCTTCCATTCCCGTGCCCATCTCCGTTCAATTTTCTGAAGACGCACCTTGCGCTGAGTTTTGCTTTCCTCATCTGGTGTGCAGTATTCAGGATATATTTCCTCAGGGATTTCGAAAGCAGTCATGACCTCAGGTTTCTTTCCTCCTTTCTGCGGCTTCTTGCCATCTGCCATTTTCTTCAGGTGAGGAAATTGAACAATTGAGTTCTCTGAAGAAGTGTGCAGTTTTTCTTCGAGGAACGCTGCAAATGAGTTAAGTTGATGAGAACCTAGGGATTCAGCAGCAGACATTTGTACCTGTGAACAGAGTATAGGTGCGAGGAATTTGAAGAGGTCATATGCGTTCTCAGAGGGTTTTTCAAAAAGAACATGTTTGAGGATTTTGACCAGATGAGCCTTGAAGAATTTCAATAAGCGTTCTTTGTCTTAGGTTCCAGAGTTGTATAGATCGATGATCCACACAATTGAGGAATCTTGAAGAAAATCATTGCTTAGAGAAATGAGTCAAGAGATTTGAGGTGTTCATATGTGTGAGGAATTTGAAATAAACACCTTTGAAGAATTTGAAGAAAATTTGAGAATCAAAGCGAGTAAATAAAAGTAACTTTTAATTTACCCGAAGTGAAGAACACGACGAACTGAGATGAACAGTTGAGAAGTTCGTCCGTTCAGATCTTCTCCGCCCTAACTTGGCAGAGGAAATCAGCTACGGCGACGGCGGAGTGAAGAAATTCCACGGTCGGCGCGATGCGTCGGCGAAGAGGTCAAGGCAGTGAAGCTTTTCCTCACCGGCGACGATGGAGTAGCGGCGCGCTTAGGGTTTCGAGGAGCTCGAAAGGGAGAGAGATCGAGCGGAGTAAAAGAGTAAGGAAGGAGAGGGAGGTATTTATAGCCACGGTGAAAACGGCTGGTCCAAGATTTAGGACGAACATGCCCCGACCGCTTCCCTTCTCACGACATGTGTCCCCACGTGCAGGTAGTGGAGATCGTAAAGCGATCGTGGGTGGATATAATAATGCATCGTGGGATGCGGAACGGTTTGAGCGGTAAAATCGAAAGTTTGGATAAGATTCGTTTTAAAAGTTCCGTTCGCAATTTCTTCAGCTGTCAAGGACACAGTGAAGAAATTGAACGAGTTTCAAAGTAGAACGCACATGAAGAATTTGTGAATGGATTGGGTTGAGTATAGCATAGAGGGGAAGGGTCCGATCACATTCACTTAGCAGAAAAAGCGACTTGAAGAAATAGCCATAAGTGAATGCTGTAGAGGACATAAATCCATATATATATATAGCCAATGAAGAAAGACGACGAAACAGTGAAGAATTTGCAAAGTTGAAGAATTTGAAAACTGAAGAATTTGAAAACTGAAGAATTTCAAAACTGAAGAATTTCAAAACTGAGGAAAAACTCAAATTGATAATTTTCAACTTTGGTGGTGGCGTGACCCATCAGATAAGAATGATGATTTCAGACACCGCGCACAATTGTCGAGGGTTCGAGAATCAAATTCTTCATTAATTTCTTCACATTTAGAGTGTTATTCTTCATTGATTGAAGAAAACGTTTCTTCATGTGTTGCACATCTAAGTCATCAATTTTGCATGAGTGTTAGGATGTGTGCCTTTTCAAAGAACATTCGAAGATTCTAAGATATTTAGCTCACACCGCAACTTGCTAAATCTCTTCTCATCCAAGGGCTTAGTGAAGATATCAGCTAGCTGTTCTTCAGTCTTCACGTGCTCGATGGAGATGTCGCCCTTCAACACATGATCACGAAGAAAATGATGACGAATTTGAATGTGCTTTGTCTTCGAGTGCTGAACTGGGTTGTGAGCAATCTTGATGGCACTCTCATTGTCACAGTAGAGAGGCACATTCTTCACGTTGATGCCGTAGTCCTTGAGGGTTTGCTTCATCCATAGTAATTGAGCACAACACGAGCCAGCAGCAATGTATTCAGCTTCCGCGATGGGACGGTGATACACAGTTCTGTTTCTTCGAGGACCAATGCACCAAAGATCGTCCGAGGAAATGACAAGTACCAGATGTTGACTTGCGGTCCACACGATCACCAGCATAGTCGAGTCGAATATCCAATGAGATCAAAAGTAGAGCCCTTGGGGTACCATAATCCTAGTGTTGGTGTGTGAGCTAGATATCAAGAATATGCTTCACAGCCTTATGGTGTGATTCCTTCGTGTAGCTTGAAATCGGGCACACATGCAAACACTAAGCATTATATCTGGCCTAGATGCACATAAGTACAATAAAGAACCAATCATGGAGCGGTATACCTTGTGATCAAGTCAATACCATTTTCATCGATGCATAGATGGCCATTTGTGGGCATAGGAATTTTGACGCCTTTGCAATCTTGCATGCCAATTTCTTCAGGACATCTTTGAGGTATTTCTCCGAGATATGAATATGCCATTGTGTTGTTGACGAATTTGAAGACCTAAGAAGAATTTCAACTCTCCCATCATAGACATTTGATATTCTTCACTCATCATATAGGCAAATTCATCACTATAACGTTGGTCGAGACAGCCAAAGATAATATCATCAACATATATTTGGCACACAAACAGTTCACCATCATAAGATTTAGTAAAGAGAGTAGGGTCGAGTGAACGGTGTGAAGCCATTCTTCACGAAGAATTCCTTCAATGTATCATACCACGCCCGAGGGGCTTGCTTGAGGCCATAGAGGGCCTTATTTAGTCTCAAGACTTTGTCGATTCTTTGGATCTTCAAAACCTGGGGTTGAGCAACATATACTTCTTCCTCAAGCTTACCATTGAGGAATGCACTTTTCACATCCATTTGATATAAAGTGATATTGTGATGGTTAGCATAGGCGAGTAATATGCGAATAGACTCAAGTCTAGCAACAGGTGCAAAAGTTTCATCGAAATCAATTCCTTCAACCTGCGTGTAGCCTTGAGCTACTAGTCGTGCCTTATTCCTCACCACAAGACCATTTTCATCTTGCTTGTTGCGGTAGATCCACTTTGTGCCAATGATATTATGCTTGCGAGGATCTGGACGTTTGACCAGTTCCCTGACGTTGTTGAGCTCGAATCGATGTAATTCTTCTTGCATGGCCTGAATCCACTCCGGCTCCAGAAATGCTTCATCTACCTTAGTGGGCTCTGTGATAGAGACAAAAGCATAGTGCCCACAAAAGTTAGATAAGTGTGAAGCTTTTGAGCGAGTGAGAGGACCTGGCGCTTCAATGTCATCGATGATCTTGTCAACTTGCACTTCTTTTGCAACGCGAGGATGAGCTGGTTGTCTTCGAGGAATTTGATCATTTTCCTCAGCACCATTTTCTTCAGCATTATCTTCAGGTGCATCAGCTCGACGTTCTTCGCGTACAGGAATGAATTCTTCAGCAGTTTCTTCAGTAGGAATGACATCCTCAGATGCCTTGAACCTGATGGAATCCTCAGGTGCTGGTTCGTCTAACACAGAAGCTAGGTGCTCTCTTTGCGAGCCATTAGTTTCATCGAACCGCACATCTACAGTGTCAACAATCTTGTGAAGTGTGATGTTGAAGACTCTGTAGGTGTGCGAGTCCTTTCCGTAACCAAGCATAAAACCTTCATGTGCTTTCGGTGCAAATTTAGAGTGGTGGTGAGGATCTCTAATCCAGCATTTAGCACCGAAGACTTTGAAATAACTTACATTGGGTTTCTTGTCAGTGAGGAGTTCATAGGCAGTCTTCTTGAAGAATTTGTGAAGATATACTCTGTTGATGATGTGGCACGCAGTGTCAATTGCTTCAATCCAGAAACGACTAGGCGTTTTGTATTCATCAAGCATAGTGCGAGCCATCTCAACAAGAGTTCTGTTCTTGCGCTCCACGACGCCATTTTGCTGAGGAGTATAAGGAGCAGATAATTCATGAGTAATACCAAGTTCATCAAGATAGTCATCAAGACCGGAATTCTTGAACTCAGTTCCATTGTCACTCCTGACGTGCTTGATCTTCACACCAAAGTTGGTTGAAGCCCTCGAGGAAAATCGTTTGAAGATTTCCTGCACTTGATTTTTGTAAGTAACAATGTGTACCCATGTGTAGCGAGAGTAATCATCAACAATAACAAAGCCATAAAGAGATGCATCATTAGTGACAGCTGAGTAATGATTGGGACCAAAGAGGTCCATGTGAAGCAATTCGAAGGGACGAGTAGTGGTCATGATAGTCTTCGCTGGATGCTTGGCCTTGGTCATTTTTCCAGCTTCACAGTTCTCCGATAAGTGATTCTTGAGGAATTTGACATTCTCAATGCCAATGACATGCTTCTTCTTTGCAAGCGTGTGCAAATTCCTCATGCCTGCGTGACCAAGTCGTCGATGCCATAGCCAGCCTTCTGAAGCTTTTGCAAGTAGACACACGGCTGGTTGTGGTCCTGTGGAAAAATCAACAATATACAAGTCTCCTCTCCTAAAGCCTTCGAAGACTTTGGAATTGTCAGCTTCCATAAGCACAACACAACGATACTTGCCAAAGATAACAACCATATCAAGATCACAAAGCATTGAGACTGACATGATGTTATATCCTAAAGACTCAACGAGCATGACTTTGTCCATGTGCATGTCCTTAGAGATAGCAACCTTACCAAGTCCCAATACCTGACTTTTGCCTTTGTCAAGAAAGATGATATGCTTCAGATGTGACGGTGATAAGGAGCATCCATCAATAGATTCTTGTCACCACCATGTGATTTGTACATCCACTATCGAGAACCCACTCGGTGGCTTTGGGTTGATCATCCTGCAGATGAATTAGTACAACTTACGATCTCATATACTTCATCGCTGAAGAATATGATATCAAGTTCATCGATGAATTTCATCACCAAGATTCAGATAAGCAAGATGAGGACGTGTGAAATGAAAGTTCATTTCATCATGATTAGCTGCGTCCTTTCGCATTTTGTCGTGCCCCAAGAAATTCTTCAGACGTTTAAGACACGCCCGGAGACCTGACCCTGCAGAAGAGATTAGTTCTTTTCTTCACCACCCACATCTGAAGGGGTGGCAAAGAGTTCATCATTCTGAAAGCACCATATGAGAATGGTGGCATAGAGGCCAAACCATTTCGTTTCACATAAGAGGGGTTAGGGTAAGCATATGAATAAGCGAGAAATTCTTCAAGACTTATGAACATATTGGTTTGAAGAATAATGCACATATTCATAGCCCTTAGCTCTACCCTGCGAAACAGAGTTATTAGCACGATGATAATCATATGAGGACTTTGATCCTTTTGAGGAATTTGATCCACGTGAGGAATTTGGTCCGTATGAGGACTTGGATCCATATGAAGAATTTTGTCCATATGAAGGATTTGATCTGGGGTTCCTTTTCTTCACAGGTGGTGTCATGAGGACATTCACCTGAAGACTTTCAAGGCACTTCTTGGGAACCCAGATTTTCTTCATAGGGGGACCGTTCCTGCAGTTAGTGCCAACATATCTAGCAAATACTTCACCATTCTGATTTTTGAACAGTTTATAGTTTGAGTCAAATGACTCATCATCGAAATGAGGAAATTCACATGTAAAACCAGATAAGGTAGATGGATCAATCGGAGGTCCCTTTGCAGCAACCCATGAGGTTTTGGGATACCGCTCGGGCTTCGAAAGACGTTCCATCAGATTGAGTTTCCTCTCAAAGGCAATACCCTCTTTCCTAGGGTTTCGTTGAGGATCTGCTTTTAAGCACATCACAAAGAGTCGATGCCCTTTGAGGCTTTTGTACATGCTGTCATGTACAATTCCTTCAACCCTGCATCGTCAGTGATACTAGCAATGTCCTCAGATGAGGAATTAGTAATAGCAGAGGCAGGTGAAGAATTTGTAACAGTTGAAGCATTTGAACATTCAGGTGAAGAATTAGCAGATTCACGTTCAATGCATTTTAAGCATGGAGGAACAAATTCTTCTTGAGAAGCGCTGATTTGTTGAGCAAGTAATGAATCGCGCTCCTTCTGAAGATCTTCATAACTTGCTCTTAGCTTCTCAAGATCTTGCTTTCTTTGAAGAAATTCATAAGAAAGTTTCTCATGATCAGATAAGAGAGTGTTATGATGACCTTGAAGGCTATCAAGCCTAGACTGAACTCTCTGAAGATTTTCAGTTAGGGCTTGAGTGCGATCCATTTCTTCACCTAACATATCATCACTCTTATCTAGCATGTTTTGAACCTTTTCAAAAGCCCTTTGTTGTTTTATAGCAATCTTAGCAAGTTTAGAGTAGCTGGGCTTGAGATCCTCATCAGATTCATTTTCACTAGATTCAGAGGAGGTGAAATTGAGTACCTTAGCACCTTTTGCCATGAAGCAATAGGTGGGAGCGTAGTCATCATTTTCCTCATCAGGTTTGTCGGTAGTCAGTTTCTTCAGCGTTGAAGATGGACTTGCTAACATAGGCGATAGCAAGAGCTAGACTAGCCACACCAGATTCGGATTCTTCGGACTCCTCCTCTTCCTCATTTTCCTCGATTCAGCTTCGAGTCCATTTCCTTGCCAATGAATGCCCGAGCCTTTTGGAGCTGCTCTTCTTGTGAGAAGAAGGCTTTGAGGATTTTGATGATGAAGATTTTGATGATTTCTTCTTCTTCTTCACGTCATCGTAACTGTAATCCTTGTGTTTCTTCTTCTTCAATTCCTTTTCCCATCGAGGACAATCTTGGATATAGTGACCAGGTTTCTTGCATTTGTGGCAAAGTCTTCGCTTATAGTCACTAGATGAGGAATCACCGCTTCTTGAGGATTTTCCAAAACGACCATGTCTTGTGAATTTCTGAATTTCTTCACGAGCAGTGCTAGCTCCTCGCCAAATTCTTGAGATCTCCAAGGCTACTAGCGAGTCTTCACTCTCGATTCAGATTCAGCCTTGGCCTTCGAGGCACGTGTTCTTCCATAGCCGTAACCATAGAGGTCTCTCTTTTGACAGCAAGCTGGAACTCGTGAGTATTTAGCCTTCGAGGATATCAGCAGGATCAAGAGACTTGTAGTCTGCTCGTTCTTGTATCATCGGTGCGAGTGTCAAATGAGGAATCAAGCGATCTTAGTAATTTCTTCACCACCTCATGGTCGGTGATGTCGGTGGCACCAAAGCTTGAAGCTCATTTGAGATGTCGGTGAGGCGATCGAAGGTTTGTTGAACATTTTCGTTGTCGAGTCTTTTGAAGCGGTTGAAGAGATTCCGAAGAACATCAACTCGAGAGTCACGCTGAGTTGAAACACCTTCATTTACTTTGGACAGCCTGTCCCAAATGAGTTTGGCAGATTCCAAAGCACTCACTCTTCCATATTGACCTTTGCTCAGATGGCCACATATGATATTCTTCGCTTGAGAATCGAGTTGCTTGAATCTCTTCACATCAGCATCATTCAGAGAGGGTGTGACTGAGGAAACACCTTTGTCACAACATACCGTAGATCGTTGTCAATTGCTTCAAGATGCATTCGCATTTTGTTCTTCCATGAGGGTAGTCCGTCCCATCAAGGTAGGACACCCTGCTGAGACCTTGATCATACCTGCGGTCGACATAACTAAAACTCCGGTGGTTAAACCAAAATCACACGAACAAGGAGTACCTTGCTCGATACCAATTGAAAGTGCGTTATATCAACTAGAGGGGGTGAATAGGCGATTTTATGATTTTACAAATTCTTCATCGAGGAATTTGCGGTGAGGAAATTCCTTAGCGAAGAAATACATGCAGCGGAATAAGTACTCGAAGTAAGCATAACAGATTACAAGCATAGTCATCATGATGAAATGAAGACAATCACAGAGTACGAAAGCGTAATCACAGGATAACACAAGATGAAGACAAACAGATCAAGAAATTGAACTGAGGAAATTGAGAAAGTCTTGACCAAAGTCTTCAAACACAGATATGACAAACACTCAACACAAGAATGAGGAAATGAAAGGGTTGAGGAAATAGAACCAGTTAGGTTGTTGAAGACAATGATTTGGTAGACCAGTTCCAACTGCTGTCTCGGTTATACGTCTGGTTGGAGCGGCTGAGTATTTAAACTCGAGGACACGCAGTCCGGACACCCGATCCGAGCACGCAGCTCAGACACCAAGTCCTCACCGTATTCTCCTTGAACTAAGGCCACGCAGACCTCGTCCAATCACTCGTGGTAAGTCTTGAGCGACTTCCAAACCTTCACATACTTGGTCACTCGGCGATCCACAATTCCTCTTGGATGCTCTAGACCGTGACGCCTAACCGTCTGGAAGAAGCACAGTCTTCAAAGGTAAAAGCGCCGGATCCACGCGGATCAATTTCTTGATGATGCTCAATCACTTTGGGTTTGTTGGGGTTTGGTTTTGGGATTTTCCTCACTTTGGGTTTTTCCTCACTTGATGATTTTCGCTCAAAGTCCTCAGAGGATGGGTTGCTCTCAAATGACAAGTGTCAAGTTCTCTCGGAGCAGCCAACCAACTAGTGGTTGTAGGGGGCGGCTATTTATAGCCTAGGGAGCAGCCCGACATGATAAGACATAAATGCCCTTAAATGATATGACCGTTAGGTGGAGATATTTTGGGACAGGTGGCAAGAGACAAAGAACGGTCGGAAATTGGAACATCAAATTCCTCGGGGCTATCATGTTCCTCATCGTGTAGGCAATTCAGACTGGCGAATTCCTAACTCCTCAGTCAGAACAAATTCCTCAGTGACCAGAAGAGCTTCGTCTCTGTCACTGAAGAAATTGACTGAACTGTATGAGATTTCCAAAGGCTTCACTCGAAGGGATTGGTAGGTGAGGATTTTGAGTTGAGCATCAAATGGAAATTTCTCCTTAGTATTTCCTCGACCCCTTTAACAGTACGGTGTTTCCTATGACTCAAGAAAGAGAAAATGAAACTACGAAAACAAAAGTCTTCACGCTTCATATTCCTCAAGCGATTACCAAGTCTTCAGAAACACACCAATTTCTTCACTTTCAAAGTCTTCGAAAGTCTTCGAATATCAAATTCTTCATTGAAGAAATTCATTTTAGGGTCGACTTTCTCTGTAAATATCAAACTCCTCATAGACTTATAGACCTGTGTACACTCACAAACGCATTAGTTACTTAACCTATAAGTCTTCAATACACCAAAATCACTAAGGGGCACTAGATGCACTTACATTTATCACGCACCCGCCTTTCCGCTTTACGCTAGCCGCCGTGCTGCTTGCCGGGGCCGCCCTACCTGCCTGCTGCTGCTGCTCTGAGCAGCTGCAGCTCGTCGCCGACGCTGCGCGAAGCTTCGTCCCGAGCCGCGGCAGCTTGTCGCCGACGCCGCGCGAAGCTCGTCCGGACGGGAGACGGCCAGCCAGGAGCGACGGACGGCGCTATCGTGGGCTGTGGCGGAGGAGGAGCGCGCGCCGCGTGCCGGCGGAGTAGGAGCGCGCGGCGAGTGGCTGTGCCGGGCGGAGTAGGGAGGCGGCGGCGGCGGGCGGAGCGGCGCGGGCGCTGTCGTGGACGCCCGCCGACGGGCGTGGGCGTGGCGGGCGGAGGAGGAGCGCGTGGCTGTACCGCGCGTTCCCTCCGGATGGTGCGGCGCTGCAGCTGGTCGGCATCCTGGAGCTGCTCGGCAGAGAGGCCGCCCAGGTCGCCGTCCCCGAGGCTGCCGCCTTCGAGGAAGGTCGGGAGCTAGGCCTCGAGCACGTCGGTGGAGGCGGCCGCGGACTTGGCGCGGTAGTAGTGCACGTCGGCGGAGGCGGAGGCGGCCACCACTCGAAGAACTTAGCGAAGGACTCGCCGTCGTCGGAGGCTGGAGCTAGGACCCGCTCCATCGGCCGCATCAAGGTGGGGCTTGGGGTGGACACGGCTGGGAAAAATTTCGTCCCTGTGGTTAAAATTTCGCGGCAGCCCCAGCGTAAAAACGCCTCCTGGGGGCACGGCTGGAGATGCCCTCAGCACTGGTTCCTCTGACGAACTGAGATTTCCTACCCGATCATATTGAAATTGCAAGCCAACTGGTTGGTGAGCCTATAGAAATTATAAGGTATCTTATATCAACTCAAACTATGGTCATCCATTTTTTTCGTGGTGGCGACTTGTCGCAGACCAGGTGGTAGCAACTAGCTCACACAAAAAGATACTTGGGTCACACTCTCACAACCCTGCGTCGTGCTGATGGTGAGATTTTCATCGAGTGACAAATCACCATATTATCGGTAATTGCCTTTGGCTCCTAGGTGCATATGCACTCATTATCGAAATATACATTTCAAAAAGGCAATTACCGATAATGAGAGCGGCGTTTTGGCTCCTAGGTGCATATGCACCCATTGTTGAAATATACATTTCAAAAAGGCAATTACCGATAATGAGAGCGGCGTTTTGGCTCCTAGGAGCCAAAGGCAATTACCGATAATGAGAGCGGCGTTTTGGCTCCTAGGTGCATATGCACCCATTGTTGAAATACACATTTCGAAAAGTTAAAAAATTCGGAAAAAAACCCCACGTGTATATTCGGACATTTTATGTGCGTTCACAAGTTTTCGGTGAAAAACGACATTTTTTGTGGCTTGTGTAAAAAAGATAAAGAAATGCCTCGTGAATAGTTAGAATGGAGTATCAGAAATTGTCTTTTTTACACAAGCCACAAAAAACGTCGTTTTTTCTCATTGAAACCTTGTGCACACACATAAAATGTCCGGATATACACGCGGGATTTTTGTTCCGAATTTTTCAACTTTATGTGCTATATATGGTTTAGCTAGATAAATAAGTCACCATGCACATCAAAGGAGGCCCTATGAGCTTCTCTTATAGGGGACATGACGAATAAGGGCCACATGCTGCTAGAACACAACCCCGTCAGCAATAAAGTGCATGTGCCTTCCAACATCAGCAAAACTGCCTACTACGGGGTTGCCACCATCTATGTACTGCTTGTATATTCTGATGATGGGCTTCCTCAAATGACCGAGGTCTTCATGAGCAAGCAAGTTGGATGCACACCCACTTAGTTTTCAGTCTGAGCTTTCATACACTTATAGCTCTTAGTGCATCCGTTGCATGGCAATCCCTACTCACTCACATTGATATCTATTGATGGGCATCTCCATAGCCCGTTGATACGCCTAGTTGATGTGAGATTATCTTCTCCTTTTTTTCTTCTCCACAACTGTCGGTGGGAACGACACCTATGGGATCACAAGGATCCCTACTGCGGTTGCGGGGCGCGTGGTTGAGACCTTTGATGAGCTTCCCATCTTGTCGTCCAGCCCCCACAAGAGGGCGGGCTTATGTTTCTGGTCTAAGTTCTTTGTAGGAAAGGTAATCATGCATATAAAATGGTTCTTAGAATAAAATATGGGCCTTCCACAACTAACTAAAGCCCACAAAGTCCAGTCATCTAGGACCATCTTTTCTTTCTTCTTACTCAGGAACATAATAGTTCGACAAAAACGGATCTCGTCGTCAATGGTGCTACTCCCATCAACTAAAACTGAAAGGGGCCGAGATGGGGTACCCAGCTCCGCACCAGGAGAGCCTGGGCGGCCGCCCTGCTCGCTCCAATGGTAGGTCCGCCACTGTGCTCACACACACACACACACACACACACACACACACACACACTTTCACATGGTTCCCACAATTTGTCTTATTTTAATGTGATTTTGGTGGTAATCATAGTCTGTGTATTGATGCATCTATTTTGGCAATGCCGGCGAGGATTAGGATCCACGAGGAATAATGACATTTCTCTGTTTTGCATCCTTATTGTTACGATCATAGTAGGCATCTCCAAACATGGCTAAGCTAGAGAGGTCGGTGTACCTAATATGAACTTATTAGAACTAATCAAGTAATTAAAGAGGAAGTATCAGGTGGCTAGTGATATTATATACACTTGCTTTTGCAGAAGCACTCGTGGGACATGACCTTGTTTGAGTGTGGCCTAACGTTCATGGTACCACATGCTTCTTTACTATTTGGTGCTGACAATCAAGGAACAAAATTGATTAGTTGAGCAGTTGATTAGCACTCTCATTCATCCAGGAACATGGTAGAACAAAATAAAACTGATATGTTGAGCAGTTTAATTGATTATTAGTACTTTTACCTTTCACTGTTGGTATCATTGACCGCACTAACTAGCTAGCATGTGTCCAACAGACCAACATGATGTGCCCAGTGTGTCATGGGACGCATATTTGATTTTTGCCACTCTAGATTTTCCAACTTTGCTTATGCCACTCTAGAATTTGACATCTCACTTTTGCCACTGTTGGCTTTCAACAATGTACCACAAATGTCATTCTGTGGCAAATTCAATAATTTTTCATTTCATTTTTTTCACTCTTAGCTTTTGACAATGTAGTATAATTGCCACTATGACAAGTTTTCTTTTGCCACAAAATGGCAATTTTGATGTATTGTGAAAAGCTAAGATTGGCAAAAATGAGATGTCAATTCTAGAGTGGCATAAACAAAGTGGGTGAATGCTAGAGTGGCAAAAACAACGTTTCCCCGAAGGAAAAACATATACATACGATGTGTTATATTTTGTGCACTTATAAAATGTCATTGAATAGTATGACTTTATAAACCTTATAGAATAAAAAAATAGACATGTCAATTGTATCATAGGTACATGTTAAATGGATGCACAGATGCTTACGTTGGGTACCATAAATTGGTTGTGCTAAGCATATTGTTGTGTCCTCTTTGTACTCAAGGGAAAGTATGTTTGTCACAATGAAGATATTTCGCATATTTGTATACGGCCTCTAATTAACATGGAATTCAAAAATATAAAACAGACAAATTTCTGATCTCAGCTAACTATCAAACAACAAGTTAGTGAATGAATGTCACTGATTGCGATTTTTGTTGGCAGCTTACCAAGCGGACCATTTGGTAATTAGAGAATGAATGTGTTCATGTGATTAAGACGTGTCCACCAAACATCCGTGCACATAACGGTGATGACCTACACATGTGCATGTTGGCAACTAAAGTATATTATAATTATCCACAAACAATGTAAACTATCGGTATATACGGGTTCTTAGCTTTGGTTCCTCTGACGAACGAAGGTTGATTACCCAATCATATAGAAACTGCAAGACAACTAGTTGGTGAGCCTATAGAAATTATGTGGTATCTTATATTAACTCAAACAATGTTCATCCATTTTTTCGTGGTGGCAAGGCTAGGAGGTAGCAACTAGCTCACACAAAATGATGCTCGGGTCAGACTCTCGCTACCCTACGTCGGGCTCATGGTGAGATTTTCATCGAGTGAAAAATTACCACATTCTGTGCTATATATGGTTTAGCTAGTTAAATAAGTCACCATGCACATCAAAGGAGGCCCAACGAGCTTCTCTTATAGGACATGACGACAAGAGCCATGTGCTGCTAGAGCACAACCCTGTCCGCAATAAAGTGCATGTGCCTTCCCACATCAGCAAAACCGCCTATTAGGGGGCTGCCACCGTCGAGTACGTCGACGAGGCCTTTGATGAGGCGCCCATCTTGCCGTCTGACCCCCACAAGAGGGCCGGCTTATGTTTCTGGTCCAAGTTCTTTGTAGGAATAATCATGCATATAAATGGTTCTTATAATTCAAACTAGTTCTGCTGGCTCCCGTTCTTGCTATTATCTAATAAATGTTGTTTTGGACATTGACATGTATCTACAATATCCACATTTGATTTGGACACGGCAATATTGATCCGAAGCTCATGTGAGTGCTCAAGTGAACAGTGAAATCTAAACAATGGAAAGAAAAATCTGAACTTTTTTGTGCCAAACTTTGACAAATGTTTTGATTGGTTGCAAAGTTTCTTCACCGGATGATATTCATGGAAAACATGGTGAAAAAACAAAATTGATGTTAAAAAATGCCTAAACTTTGCAACCAATCAAAACATTGGTCAAAGTTTGGCACAAAACACTCATACTTTTTTTTCTACTATTCACCCAAACTGACATGAGCTAAGGATGAGAACAACACTTTCACATTTGATTGTTACTCCCTCTGTAGTGATCTAAACACTATTATATTTCTTTAGGGAGGGAGTACTTCCCAATATTACACACGTTGGATGCACATTTTCTAGAACGACAAGCATTTAAAACCCAATTGAAATATTTCGAACGACAAGCATTTAATATTTGGAATCCAATTGAAACATTTAATATTTGGAACGACAAACAGTTAGTATGTATTTATCAATGTTGCACATGTTGCTCTGCTACCGCAAACATTTACCATATGCTTGTTCTCTGATCATGAGTTCAATGAAATATTGCAAGAAAAAAAATATACACAGTAATTTCACGTGTCCTCTTGACTAGCTCGGCATATGGAAAATCAAATTAAAACCGATATGTTGCGCAGTTTAATTAGTTAGTGCTTCCACCATTCCTGTGGGTAATATCACATTAACTAGTTAACATGTGTCCAGAGTGTCAAGCAATGCATATTTTTTGCAATTGGTTTGTGACAGTGTGAGCAGTTACACCTGAGGTCGTTTTTAGTTTCCAAAAATATTAGAAAAACATACGCACATGTTAGCCTTAAGAAACAAGACTTTTATACCTTACATGAAAAGGAAGAGACACAAGTGAATCGTATCTCTATATCTGGCACAAATAAATTAGTGCGATTATGCATGTGCTTGGTATTAGAGAAATCAAACACATATGAAGTAAGCAAATCTTTGCTTGCAACAAGTTAGTGAATGAGTTGCATACATGCGAATAGTAAGTGTTCACATATAACTATGTGTTCACATATAACGATGATGACCAACCATCCACCAAATGGGTTGGAACTAAAGGCAACTCCAACGCGCGGACACAAACAAACGCGAATTTTGTCCGCTTTTTATTCGTTTGGGTCAGTCGAGCGAAGGGGCATGTCCGCTTTTTGGTTTGGGTAGGCCGGTGCGCCCAACACGGCCGATGCATTATCCGCGTGCTCAATTAAAAAATACTAAATACCCATAATTAAACATAATTAGACAATAAACAAACGGCCAACCGTCAGCCGAAGACCACTTAAACATAATTAAATATAAATTTAAAAACTAAAAAAGGGTGCCTCCCAGTCACCCAACCGCTTAGCACGCAGCCCTAGGCATCACCCTCGTCCTAAGGGCCGGTGAGGTCGATGAAGTCCAGCTGCCACACCGCTAGCGCCATCTGCTCAGCCGTTTGCTGCACCGGCGGCTCTAATGCGCTGCGTGCGCTCCTCTGCCTCATGCTCCCTGTGCTCCTCCTCTTCTTCCCGTGCCCAGCGGGCACACCTCTCCTCCTCCTTGCGCTAGGTCTGCATTTGGCACTCCCCGCCAGCCCGCTTCTCTGCCAGTTTGCGTTGCCTCCAGTGCTCGAGGTACGCCGCCTCCTGCTCCAGCGTCGCGCCCAACAAGATGGCCGACGTGCTCACCCACTCGCGCTGGATGCCAGTTCATGCATACATCTCCTTGATGGCGGGTGGTCCAGGCGCGGCCTCCGTGGGCTCCTCTTGGGTGTGACCGTCACTGGTTCAGGCAACAGCGGCAGTGGCGGAGGGTAGACCCAGTTCCCCACCATCAACAGCTGGAGTGCCTCCTCCGTACCCCGACAGCACGCGTCCTCTTTGCGCTGGGACTCCTCCAAGGCGCACTATAGTGCCTTCTCGAGTGTGGCCTGGTAGGCCGCCTCCTCCTCCTCCTTCGGCGTGACAAACGGGGGCGGTGGTGCGTACTTGGCATCGAGCTGGATGTCCTCGCGGCGACGCACGTCATGCTCGATCGCGAACCACATGTTCCCAGTTGGCGGAGTCCATCGTGTAGGTCGGGTTATGGTGTTGCGTCAACGTGAGCTGGGCACGCCACAGGTGGATCTCCTCGGCACGTGCCCTTGTGGACCGCGGCGCCGCCGGCACCAGGATGCGGTGGGGGTCAAGGTGCTAGCCGTGGGGGAGGTTCACGTCGGGAAATGATAGTGGGAAACGATACTCCGAGTGGTACCGCGTGCGGTGCACCGGGATATACACACGATCCCGTGGTCGGCGAGCCCTCCCTACTGTTGGCACCAGCACCCACCGGGCCAGCCCGCGCGATGACCTGGCGCCGGCATCATGCTTCGCCTCGCCCTTCCCCTTGCCGAAGAAGCCAGCCATTGCTAGGGCTAAGGTTTGCTGTCGCCGGCGAGGGAGCTGATGTGGCTAGATGTGGATGGGAGAGGGAAGTGGATGAGCCCCCTGCACGCTTGCATTTAAAATAAGCGTGGACTACGGACGTTTCCAGCGGCCGCCATGCAAGCCCGACATTGATGGGTCGCATTAAATATGACGGCAGCGGTGGTTGGGCGGCCAACACGCGGGCCCAAGACGGACACCGAGCGAACACGCGGCACGCCCATCTCGTGTCCGTGTGGATGCAAATATGGGACGGGATGCGTCCAGACAAATAGCGAGATGACTGAAGTAGATTAGAAGTAACCACGTATTGTTACCCATCGATTTGGTAGGGTACTTAGCTCCAGTTCCTCTATAAAATGAAGATTGACCGACGGGCCACCAATATTCTCATGGTGACTGCATGAAAACCGGCCGGTGAGCGAAGAGATTGGGATGTATCGGGACAGTAACTGAAACAATGTTCAGGCATATCGTGGAATGTGATGCGCATAGTATTGTTCCACGCATTACACCCGTGGATGAGGAGAAGGATGTCATGTCTGCAATGGTTAGATAAGGATCTCTCATCCAGTCATCCAGCATGATGTGTAGCACGTGTCACATATCCCAGCAGTCTCATCTTGAATCTCGAATAAGGGATGCTAAGTTGTAATATCAGTGACGCTACGCTCGAACCTGGAGAAATACAAGAAAACACAAAGACATTTCTTTTATGAATAAAAGAAAAGAGAAACATCCGAATCCCAAATAAAGAAATGTTTGTAGAACACCCAGAATAAATATTCCCTCCAATCCATATTAATTGTCGCTGATTCGGTACTATTTTTGTACTAAATCAGTGAGGGAGTAGTTTATTTTTAGGAAAAACAGTAGGAAGCCCAGGAACCATCCATCGGGCGGCCAGCCTGATCCATCCACGGCCTACCGGTTGAATATTCCTTTTGGTAGGCCGAGATGTGCATGAAACCCACTTCCATCTGGTGGTTAGAATGGTGGAGGTTGACCTAGTTTTTGTGCAATCGGATATCCGTCTTGCCACTGCTAGTCATCACATTTTGGGGATGCTCTCGACCAAATGCTTCCACACTGTCCAGTGAGAAATTTACAAGCCTCTTGTCACTGTAATCTGGAAAACCAAAGGAGTAAAATGCGTCGGCAGCCACTGAAACTATAGAGACAGTATCGATCAGTCCTTACACTAACAAACTGAACACTAAATATCTTTACGCTGTGTAAAGTATCCATCTAGGGTGGAAATCCCACCCCCAGTATGTATTTCGCTAATGAAGCCACATATCTAGTGTGACGCACGCCAGCGTGAATTCTTTTGTTTCCATTTTCATCACTAGGGTTGACATTTTATCTCCGTTGGAGCGATCCCTTACCTGGCGCAAAGATAGCGTAAAAGTATAGGCCGAAAGCGGGATTTGCAATATAATCAGGATAAAAACTTCATATTTCTGCATGCAAAATAGCATTCAGCAATATTAACTTTTATACCTTGCATCAAAAGGAAAAGAGACAAGTTAATTGTATCACGGGGACCAGTTAATCGGACAAACATATATATATATATATATATAGAATAGCTTATTCTACACCCCCTAGTAACGCCATGTACAAAATCTAGTAAAACGGTGTAAAAATGTAGTAATTTGGAAAATATTTTGTTTATCATCTATGTTTGTAATTTACTACATTTTTACGAAAATACTATATTTTATATAGTGTGTTACTATATTCTATATGTACCGTTACTGGGGTGTAGAATAAGCTATTCTACAATCACGCTTAGTTTAGCGTTAATATATATATATATATATATATATATATATATATATATATATATATATATATATATATATATAGAGAGAGAGAGAGAGAGAGAGAGAGAGAAACACAAACTTGTATGAAATAAGTAAATCTTTGGTCACAGCTTAGCTACCAAACAACAAGCTTGTGAATGAGTTGCATTCATGTGAATAGGACGTGTCCACCAAACAGCCGTGCACGTAATGATGATGGCCAACCATCTTCCGAATGGATTACACATGTGCAAGTCGGCAGCCTGAGTAGATTACAAGTAGCCGCTGATTGTGTAAACCATCATTCTTTTAGGGTTCTCAACTCCATATTCTAGGGTTCTCGGCTCCAGTTCATCTATCAGACCAAGATTGACCAATTGACCACCGATATTCACATAGAGAACACACGACAACCGGGCAGTGAGATGCTAGAGACTGGGAGGTATCGGGATATTAACTCAAACAATGTTTAGGTGGGACTTGCAGTGAGCGATGATTCACTGCATTCTATACTATATATCGTTTAGCTGGTTAAATCAGTCATGTTGCACCTCAAAGGAGTCCCCCACGAATTTCTCCTAAGGCACACGACTTAGAAGAGTGAGCTGTTGATGGAGCACAACCCCGTCCACAAGAAGGTGTATGTGCTTCCTACAGCAGACATGCCTTCTGTGACTCTCTAGTCAACGTCGAGTAAGTCGACGAGACCTTCGACGGGCCACCCATCTTGCCTCCCACTTCCACGGGTGGGTAGATGCCAGTTACTGATCCAAGTTCTTCACAGAAATGGTAATCATTTATAGAAATGATTCTTATAAATCAAATTAGTTCCATTGGAGTAGGATACTCCCAAGCTCATGATTTTATCATACATGTCGTCTTGGACATTGACATTCGTCTCCGGCATATGTATAAGCTCGACCTTTATTATACATATATAAATACATACTATGAAAATACATTTTTTATAAAATCCTAAAGATAATATTTTTGGCTTACTAATACTAATACACTTTTTAATATTAAGTTACGCAATTTGACTGCACATTTTCTAGAATTTTACTAGATGATACCCCGCGCGTTACAGGAATTTGTTGTAGTATATTATTTTTATAATATTTTTTGTCTGGAATTTAAATATGAGAACGGATACTGAAATAACATGTGATTTACTGTATTTTATTCTTATTCAATTGCATAAATATTTATAAAAAAATAAGTGGTATTTGGCATGCATATTGAGGGAAATAAAAGTTGTGGGTTTGATGAGGTGTGGTGTGTGCATGTTAAGATGGTAGCATTGTTCATGAATGTTGAGACACATAGAAGTAATGGGGCTGATGAGTGGCATGCGTGCATGTTGAGATAAATAGAGATAGTGAGGATGAAGTACTCAAGTACAGTACAAGTAGATGATACCCTCACGTTGTTGCTGGTATATTTTACAATATATTTTGATGACATTTTATTTATGGTATATGAATATTCAGAGAAATAATATGAGAGCTAAAACCAAAAATACATATGCTTTATTGTCTTTGATTATTTTTGGATTTTTTGAAACGAGTGTAGCCATCTTTTGTGAAAAAATGGACTGCACTTCTGTTCGCTCAGGGAGATGTATGTTGCATTGCTACTGTTCGCAATGGCCTATGGGCATTTAGCAGTTGGGCTGTTGCCGTATTGAGCTGCTGGGCTGAGATGAAGTTTAGTAGTAAAAACAAAACGTTCTTTCGAGGGTAGGCTAGAGCCTATTTAAGCCTAGTTACTGGACTCGCCACTGATCATCTATGTGGACGCACACACGCATACCATACCCACATGAGCATCTTCGAGAGACTGAGCCGGCATATTATTTACGAAGTCACCATAGGCACCTCGTTGTCGATAGAAACGTCTCCTCCCATTGAAAGCGCATGACCGGAAATTCTGAAATAAATCCAGAATTAATGCGAGCACTGAAACCCTGGTGGTGGCTGAAGATACCACTGCCCTTTTAACCATCCAACAACAGATTGTCCAGGTGGTTGAGCTGATGAATACCTTGCACATTGTGATATAAAGTATTCCATAGGCCATTGGATATATACCTGGCAAGATTCAAAAGGAGCTTCTCTGAATAAAACACACCCTGGCGTATCATGCTTGTTACTAGCAGAGCCTTCATAACCACTAGAGGGTGACGCGCGCTTTGCCGCGCCGTCCTTCAGAGTTAAACCTCCTTTTTCCGTGATTAAGCCTCCTTTTTAACATGTTTTTAGATGCCGATTGCAGAGCTCCAGCCGCCATGCTCCATCCATCTCCTTCTCCAGGGAGGAGGGGAAAGCACATGTCATACCATGTCAGCACATCTTCTCATGGAACATCGATCTACAACATTCAGTAAATCAGTCAGTCAATATATTTCATGTTTAAGTAGTGTAAAGCTTACTTCAGGGACCAATCACTAGGCCGCGTTTTTTTTTTCTCCAGAGAAGAAGAATTGCTCTCAGACAAACAATGAATATATCCTGTACCTCCTCTCTACCACATATTTAAATCGTATTTGCAGGTAAAAATCTCTTACAAACAATGCTACTGTCTGTGGCTACACAGACGACGGCTTGGATCACAAACTCAACACTACTACTACAACTAATACCAAATACATAGCTCCCTGTCTCTACTCTTCCGTTAAATGTGGAGCACGTTGATTTTTCTTCAGGGGCCAACTCCTATTATTGCTCATGTCCAGGCAATTCCTCCCTCCCCTGTATGTACATGCACAAGCTGTCAACACTAGTGCTCCTCACTGGACTCTGCAACCAAATAGTTGGCAGTTGAACAATGGTGCATCTTTAAGGTGCATCTCCAACAAAAACAATTCTTACCCCTGGGAGCCTTTCCATAACCATGCATTGACAAGTAAAATAAGTAGATCATTAACAACACGGCAAGATGACACGTAGCAAACATTGATGTATGATAGGTTTAAGTACCGTCAGCTTGAAATCTTAATTTGTTTCAGAAAAAAGCAGACCATGACAAGTATAACCTATCTGCTTGACAATTACTACTTCTGTAATAACTAAATATAAGACAATTTTGCAGTTCAAATTGAACTGCAAAAACGTCTTATATTTTGTTACAGAGGTAGTAGAAGTTAAATTAATTCTAGCATGCTTTGGCAGTTACTTTGGAGGTTAAAATACTGGAGTTCCTTGTATTTTCAGATCAAACATGGTTGTGAAAATCAAACAGACACAGGTATCAAATTTTACTATTCTCCAATGAACTTCAATGATATACTCCCTCCTTCCCATTATATTAGGCGTATAACTTTCTGGCACGAAAATTAACGCATGGTGGTGGTTTATGAATCGTACAGGCGAGGACCCCACGATCTCCTCTAACAACCTAGTAGACCGATCCCATTTAACTGAAAATACCCATCGCACTGCGCACCCCAATGCTAACCGTACGAGAAAAACTAGTGGGCTAACTGTACGGGAGAGAAAATAGCACGGGGGAGAGCTAACACGCCTTATATATTGAGATTTCCTATGAAAGCTAATACGCCTTAAATAATGGGAAGGAGGGAGTATTTCTCTAGATGAACACAACCAAGTGGCAGAAACTAATTCAAGTACAAATTATGTGGTCATTTGGAAGTAATGTTCCCTCAAAAGTTAGCAGATTATGTGCAGCATTTCGAACAAACAAGAATACTAGGGGGTTGTAATTAAGAACCTGCAGTCGCTACCGATATTCAGACCATGTATTCAGAGTAATGAATGTACATGATACCAACTGTTTGGTGGCTATATTCACAATCACACTGACCAAAGCAATAATTAAGCACTCGGTTTTAGACAAACTAAAGAAGAGGTAGCTCAGTTATAGAAGACAAAAAAAAAACTGCTAGTGAACCTGCTGGTGGTGATTGGCACCCAGAATTACCCACAGGACCAAAACACAATAATGAACTAAAGATCTTAAGATGCCTATATTCACAATCACACTGACCAAAGCAATAATTAAGCACTCGGTTTTAGACAAACTAAAGAAGAGGTAGCTCAGTTATAGAAGACAAAAAAAAAAACTGCTAGTGAACCTGCTGGTGGTGATTGGCACCCAGAATTACCCACAGGACCAAAACACAATAATGAACTAAAGATCTTAAGATGCCATCCAAAATAAACACATGATTTATGGCCATGGTGTAGAGCATGAAAAATCCACAATACACACAATAAAAAATTAGTGCTTCTTTGTCTCAATAACATTACTAGCAGGAAGTGCTTCTCCATTGTCTTGATAACATTACTGGCATAAAAATGAACAGAGGCACGTATGTTTACTTACTTAAACTTAAAATGATGCCAACCCTCCTCCATGTGAGAGTTCGAGGTTTAGCAGATAACCTGTACAAGTGAGCCCTCCTCCATGGCCTGATCTCACACTTAGTTTCAATATGTGTGTTTAAAAACATGAATGAGGACAAAAAAGTTCATAACTGATCCATGGTTTCTTCTCTGCTGAGTGATGACACTACAAATCAGTATTCAGGGATCAAATTAACAATTCCATCACACATTAGCAACGACCAACCCAGCACCTAAGAGTCATACAACAGCCGACAACCAGATCATAGCCCGTTCTTGGCTCATGTGAATCTGAAATTAGCCGCCAGTTCCCCTTTACAAGCAGCATCATAGTCTTCTTCGAGGTGTGGTGCAGCTTCCTTGTAAGGGCATATGAACTTCTCCCTGAATACCTTCTCAGACTCCTTGAAAACAGAACTGTAGCTCGGGTCACGCATGAGCAATCCATTTTCCTTGAGAAACTTTACAACATAGTACCGGGGCCTGAGCCGCCCCTCTAGGCTGTAACAGACAATTGCCGGCTGTTGAGCAATGTAAGCCGGTTGCAAGCCCACCTCGGAGATGAGGAACTCGGACCTGCGCTGCAGCGATTCCTTAGCCCTCATGAGCAACGCTGGAGCCTTAGAAAAAGCAATGCCCACCTCGGCATCCGACCACCTGAACGCTTTCTTCAGGTGCTCCACTTTGGCGGCGATTTTCTCCTCGCTGAGGAATGCAACAGCTTGTAGCGCATGTCTGAACATCTGAGACCTACGGGGTACACCAAGACGTTCGGCGCAGGCCACTGCTGCCCGGATGCGTTCCGTGCTGATGCTGAGCGGCGATGGCCTAATTACGTAGAGCTTGGCAATATCGCAAACACCTAGCCCGCACTCCTGCAGGAAGGTGACATTGGGCTTGACCACCCGCTCGAGGTCGGAGCCGAGAACAGAGCCACTCTTGAGGGCTCGAAGGAGGTTCTCGGAGGAGCCGAAGAGGGGCAAGCAGTAGTGCAGGCCGGAGATGATGGATCTACAGCGGAAAGTGGCGCCGGCGAGCGAGACGAGGCGCGCAATCTCAGGGCGCGAGAGACCGAGGCCGGTGAGCTCCGCGACATTGGGGGCCAGGGTTTTCTCCACCTTGGCGCAGAGGAGCTGCGGGTCCTTGGCGACGACGGCAGCGACATCGGCACCGGAGAGGCCGAGGCCGGCGAGGAAGGCGAGGATGGCGTCGGGATTGGTGGGGGATTTGAGGTGGGAGAGCTTCGGAGAGGCCCTGAGGGCCTGAGGTCGGGTGAGGCCGCAGGTGGCGACGAGGTAGTCCTCCGCGGCGAACCCGGCGCTTGGGGAGATTGCGGGCGCTACGGCAGAGACAGAGAGGAGGCGGCGGAGAGGGGATGCGGGAGAGGGGGCTGGAGAAGAAGAGAGGAGACGGGCGAGGATGGAGCTTCGTAGCCGGAGCATGGCGCCGCGGCAGATAGGGGAGATGGGCGGCGAGGATGCGACGGCGGCGGCGGCGGCGGCGTGGGAATGGCGAAAGCGCGACGGCTGCTTTTCTTTTCTCTTTTTTTTTTTTTTGCTGGGGGGAGAGAAGAGATTATACTCCTTGGTTGGTGAGATTTTTAAATTGAGCCCTATAAACCGGAAAGGAGGGAGTACTACTGTACTTGCGATTTTGTTTTTTGTTTTCTTTGGCGTGTTACAAGATCTCCCAAACATAAACTAAATTACACAAAAATTTATGATCAAACATAAATGCTTGAAGTCGACAACTTTGACGATGCTAGTGGGCAGGCCGCCGACTAGAGCAACAGAGAGGGGCACCGAGAGGGAAATATGGCGGAGTGGGTTGGGAGGGCTTGTCGCAAGGGGAGGCCGCCGGATCCAGAAAGGAAGCAAAGCAGTTTCCAGTTTAGTTTTCACAAAAACAAAACTACTTAACTCTCTGAAAATATATTTAAAATCTGAATCTTCATAAGATACCAGATACCAGCTGCCAAATCTGAATCTCCATCCCGGAGTTGCTCGCTCATCATCGTGGAGTACTTGGACGAGGACTTGAACGGGGCGCCACTCCTGTCGGCCGACACCCACGGCCGCACCACCGCCGACCGGCTTCTGGGATTACTTCATCGATCAAAAGAAAAGCCAGCAGACGATCGATCGTATTTTCTCGTGTGGTTTTAGTTACTGAGCATTTGTCCTACAGTTTGAGCGGCCGATCTGGATGTCCTTTTGTTCGACTGCAGATGGTGGCGAGGAGCAGAAGAAGGGATTTGTGATGGAGCCAAGGGGATCCTGCTGCTTCTGGAGGGGCAGCTGAAGGGGAAGAGGTTCTTCTGCGGCGACGCCATAGGTCTCGTGGACATCGCCATCGGTAGGCTGTTGCACTGGCTGGGCGTCGTCGGGGAGATCTGCGGGGTGATGCTTGTTGGTCGCCGACGAGGAGTCCCCCGGTCTCTGCCGCTGGGCCAAGGCCTATGTCTAGGAGATGCATGTCAAGCGGTGCCCGCCGGACAGGGATGCGCTCGTCGTCATGTTCTTTGCGTGCTGGGAGATGAGAAATGGAGATATTTGGTAAGAAAGAAGGAAATGGAATGGGGATGCTTTGTAGTTCCTTGCATTGCTCCTTCTTTGCTGCTTGCTCCGTTTGCTCTGCTTTCTACTTCAGGGATGGTGTCATTGTTTCTCCTTGCTATGTTGTGCTTATCAGGCCGAAAAAAAGTGCACCTAGGTGAAGTGTGGCCAAGGTAGAGCGCTTGTAAACCTTTGTTGAGGTTTTCTTTGCCTTTCTCTTTTAATATATAATATACATACTCATGCATATCCGAAAAAAGAATCCGCTTATTAGTTTTGTCGTAAAAAAACTTCAATATGGATGACGCTTCTGCTTACCACCTCGGAAGCACCGCCGCACAAAAGCAAGCACCGTCAGATGATGCACACAAACAAGCATTTTCAGCCACCACACGAACTTTGTGGTAAAGAAAAAGATTAGCAACATCGAAGACATAATTCTGGGTAACATAGTAACCAATAAGTAATTCATCCGTCCCATAATATAAGATGTTTTTGCAAGCTAGTATTATGGGATAGAGGGAGTAGATCATAATTTAACAACGCTAACAAAGGAATGATGGTTGTCTGATATTTAAAGTGTAGGTGTGTCAGCGGTGGCGAATCTACTAGGGGGCTTTAACAGGCTCAAGCCCCCCTCCTCCCCTCCGGCTTTGCAAGATTTGTTTTTCCTACTAGTCTAAAGGCCCAACCAAGCCATTTATCAACCCAACCAACATATATTCACATCATACGGGCACTCCAGCCCACACTCCATTTTTTTGTAGATTCGCCGCTGTGTATAAGGATGATTTTACCGGATGAGCGGCACATCTTAAAAAATACTCCGAAAAACATCGAAGAAACTCACCTTACTTTATCAGTAGGAGTATAGATATAGATTTCTCTCTATCAAATAGCCACATGGTGAAACGTATTAAACCAAAGGAAAGGAAAGGAGGCAAGTAAATGACCAAACGCGCATATGCATGTGCTCGGCAACACAGAAATAAAACTAATATGAAACAATTAATTCTTCGTTTGTAGCTGGCTACCAGACGACATGTTAGTGAATGAGTTGCACTCAGGGGGCGAATCCGGAACAAAAATGTCCCGGTGTCCACATGCACATCATATATATAAAGATAGACACCAAGCAATAGTATATACTCCATTCCTTTATATAAGGTGTATTTTTTTCTAAAGTCAAACGAGTGCATGTTTGATCGAGTTTTTAGAAAAATATATCAATAACCACAATATGAAATTTATATCATTTGATTCCTTCGAGAAATATAGTTTCATATTTTATCTATTATGTTTTGTAGATGTTGTTATTTTATTATATAATCTTGGTCAAACATTCAATTGGTTGATTTACACGGAAATCAATACACCTTATATTTTGGAGCGGAAAATAACACTACCAACAACACAAATTATATGGCAGTGAAATTTCTTACCTAAATGAACTGGTTCATGTGATGGGCTAGCTATATCATCTTGTGTCGAGGACTTCATTTTTTTAAGAAACCTTTCCATAAATTCTCCTGTTAATAATTATCATTGTGTTAGCAAAAATGTATGAGTTACATTATTTGTGTTTGCATATGCAAGAATAGAAACAATAAACAAAATATATGTTTTTGGTGAGAAATAAATATAACATATTGATTGAACAATAAGATTAGGGAGTTAAACTTACTCAACATTGTGCTTTGCCGTTCTTGCTGAAATAATCCTCCCCTGGTTAGATGTGAATCGCAGCGACTTGTTCTCAATTATAGTAACTTTAAATTTTAAAACCCTAGCCAAACAATTTGAACCCCGAAATATAATAAATTAAAATTCCTACACATAGTTGAGCTTTCAGATTTGGGAGAGATCGGCAATTGCCAAGTACGGAGTTGAGACGTACCTCAAATTTCCAACAATCTCTTAGTGGGCGAGGGTAGAGGCGGACGGCTAGCGATGCTTGAACGCTTCAATGGACAACCAGGACGAACCAGCGACTGGGCGCCGGCAATTGGCAGCGCGGCGGCGGAGAAGGGCCGAGGGCGGAAAAGCCGAGCGGACGAGCAACAGAATAGGCGCACGTACAGGCGTATTGGGGATCAATTCTTTTTTTAAAAGAAAGTTCGAGCTTTATTCATTAGAAATAATTATTACATCGTTTATGAGGATTGGTACAATTGCATTATGTGGTTCCTCAAACCAATCAGAAATGAATGAAAATCTAGCCAACTTGGCAAGTTCATGAGCAACTTTATTTGCTTCTCTATTACAATGCTCGAATCTAGAAATAGGAAAATCGCAAGCTAAGTGAAAACAGTCATAAAAAATTGCAGCAGCTGCCCCCGACGATCGTCCTCCTTTGTTCATGGTCTCGATCACCTCCATATTATCCGAGTTGATAATTATGCGATTACAACCTGTCCTTTGCGCAAGCGATAGGCCAAATTTTAACGCCAAAGCTTCAGCCATCAACACATCTGCACACCAGTCAATCTTACCATTTTCCCCACTGATGAACCTACCTTTGTCATCTCTTAAGACAACCCCGATCGTACCCCTGAGAAGGTCGTGGTCAAAAGAAGCATCAACGTTAAGTTTAACAAATCCCGTCGGGGGGTTAGACCATCCTCCTCTTTTCATGGAAGCCTTCGGCGAGGAGGCATTAACAAAATTGGCAGCAAGAGCGCGTATCCCCATGGATATCTGTTGTGCATTTTGAGTAGTCTCATTGTGTGCCAATTTGCGCCTTTCCCACCACAAGTACCTGGCTGAAATGGCAATCATGTCATGCACATTACGAGTGCCCATAATACATAGTTCCTGATCTGGTAATGAAAGTAAATATTCCAAGATTGCCTCACCCGCATAGTCTATTTTACAAGCTCTGTCGATAATATCGTCCATCCCTAGTGATGAAGCTATGTACCTAGGGTAGGGTCATGGACCTGTCCAAACTACCCTCCCCAAGGACATCTCTAGAAGAAATCATTTGTCAATCGACTCAGAAGTATTCCACTCGACGGACTCGAAGACACTCGACCATGAAGCCAACCACTCGACAGCCAGGAGATTTAAAGTCACTCTGCACGCAAACGGTCGGTCATTAAGTAGCTTTTATGGTCATCATAGCACTTTATGTGGGGCGTTACCAGTAACTCCCGATCTTAATGTACTTTAAACCCTACATAACTGAGGGCCGGAGGGGTCTGGCAAACTCTATATAAGCCACCCCCCTCCTCAGTGTAAAGGGTTCGCACCCCTGTAACTCATACGCACATAATTCAGTCGACCGCCTCCGGGCTCCGAGACGTAGGGCTGTTACTTCCTTCGAGAAGGGCCTAAACTCGTAAACCTTTTGCGTATACAACTACTCCATAGCTAGGATCTTGCCTCTCCATTCCTACTCCCTACACTACTGTCAGACTTAGAACCACGACAGTTGGCGCCCACCTTGGGGCAGGTGTCTTAGCGACTTATTGGAGAAGTTGCGATTTTTTCGATCTCCTTCATCATGGTTTCAGGCGGAGTTTTGGTTGAGGACCGCGAGATCCGTCTCGGCGCGCTCACGTTCATCGCCGACGACTCCGCTTGGCTTCAGGAGGCTCCACTCGACATCGACGCGCTCCCTGTCCGCGGGGCGGCGACTTTCAGCAGCGTCGTCCATGGCGTCCTCCTGCGGCAACCGTCGACCCAGTATCGCTCGGCCCCTGTGTCGTCCTCCCTCCCTGTCTCCTGCCGGCGCAAGCGCTCCGGTCGGTCGAGGATTCAGCGGTGGGTGAGGCACGCGGTGGCTCGCCAGTCGGCCACCTTCCAAGTCGCGGCGATCGAGCCCGACGAGTCCCTCTACGGCCTGTTCGACCTGTCGACTGGCTCCGTAGAAACTGCATCCGAATGCGACAACAGTGATCCAGCGGTGGAGGTTCTGATGGTCGATGGACCACGCAGTCCTCCCGGCTTTCCCTGCACCGACGGAGGCGACGGCGGAGGCAATCCGGCGCATGCCCACGAAGAGTATCTTCCCGAGCCCCTCACTTCGCTGCAGAGAGAAGAACTTCGCCGCCGGAACATGGATGCGCTGCACACTCCTATCGTTGGAGATTCCCCCGAGGCTCGTGCCTTAGAGGATGCGCGCTTGGCCAACTTGGCTGAGCGCACTCGACTGGAGAACCTCCAGCGAGCACTCGACAAGCGTGCGCGGCAACGGATTCCAGAATCCAGTCGACGTCAACTCTTTCCGCCACCGAGTCAGGTATATCGAACTCCGATTCAGAATTTAGCAGCTGCAGCCCGTATAGCAGAGTCAATTCAGCCTTCCCAGTCAGAGGCTGGCAGAGGCTTGTTACAGATCAGGGCATTACTCCGGGCAGCAGGAGATCAAAACTCAGCTGTATCGCAGTCGCGGAATAGGATTGACAGCAGATCTGTCGCTGCAAATACAGTCCAGTCGGCCCACAGCCCAAGATCACCCCCGAGGCGTGAGGGACGTGGAGACCGGCGTGATCAGTACAAGAACCGTGAGCAGTATGATCACCGATTTGATCGCGATGATCGACGTCGAGTGCCCACCCCTCCCCCGCGGAGTGGATCATACGTGCCTCGACAGCAAGATGACAGACGCCATCACAGTGTTGGGCGAAGGATTCCAGTCGACCCCAGAGAACCAGGCTTTGATGCAAGATCCGTTATCGTTCAAGGTTTGGTCGACAGGAACAGAGCTCACCGAGAAGGTCATGACAGAGATGTACCCACCAGCAGCAGAGTGCACGTCTCAGGACCAGAGTGTTTCAGCAGAGCCATCGGGGCGCGGTGATTCCTCCCAACCGGGTTGGCGATCGAGTCGATAAGTTCATTGGTGAGTCCAAGCACGATACTTGGCTTGAAGACTACCGAGTGGCTGTTCAGATTGGCGGCGGCAGCGATGAAGTGGCCATGACACACTTGCCTCTTATGTTGGAAGGCTCGGCGAGCATGGTTGAATCGATTAGCACCAGCAGCATTTACACTTGGGAAGATCTTGCCCAGTGTTTGTCGAACATTTGAAGGAACTTGCAAGCGACCAGCAGGGTTGTGAGTTGCAATCTTGTGTGCGAAGTCGAATGAAACTCGAGGATTACATCCAGAGATGGATCACGTTGCATCACACGGTAGAGAATGTATCTAATCACCAGGCAGTCTGTGCCTTCAAGGAAGGCGTTAAATACAGAGAGTGAAACCTGAAATTCGGTCGAACCGGGGACATGTCTCTGAGTCGAATGATGGAGATTGCCACCAAGTATGCAAATGGTGAAGAAGAGGATCGGCTCCGGAGTGGCAAGCATAAGTCAGTCGCCCACGAAACCGGAGGAGGGAACTCCAGTCGGAAGCAAAAGCGGAAAGCCAAGCCAGCTACTCCTGGAGAAGCCTTGGCCGTGACTCAAGGAAAGTTTAAAGGGAAGCCCAAAGGGTGTTGGAACCCTAAGAATGTGAAGGACAAGGAAGGGAATGACGTGATGGATTTGCCGTGCCACATCCACACGAAGAAAGATGAGGAGGGTAAATTCATTTATCCGAAACATACCACTCGACAGTGTCGGCTCTTGATCCAGCAATTCCAGGGGAAACAACCCAACGATAAGGAAAAGGAGTCGGACAAAGTTGAAGACAAAGAAGATAGTGATGATGGATATCCCCAGGTCAATTCCACCCTGATGATTTTTGCTGATGTTGAAAGAAAAAGTCGATTGAAAGTTATCAACCGAGAGGTGAATATGGTTGCTCCGGTGACACCCAGTTATCTGAAATGGTCTCAGACTGCCATCACATTCAACCAGTCCGATCATCCGACACACATAGCCACCCCTGGGAGGCAAGCTTTGGTGGTTGACCCAGTTGTCGAAGGCACTCGACTGACTAAAGTTTTGATGGATGGTGGCAGTGGCCTGAATATATTGTATGCAGAGACGTTAGGGATGGACATTCTGATGTCCAGACTCAGTACCAGCAACATGAGTTTCCATGGAGTCATTCCTAGAAAGAAGGCCAAGTCACTCGGCCAAATTACTCTTGATGTGGTTTTCGGTGATTCCAAGAATTACCGCAAAGAAAAGTTGACGTTTGAAGTTGTGGATTTCCAGAGTGCTTATCACGCTATTTTGGGCAGGCCAGCTTATGCACGTTTCATGGCTCGACCATGTTATGTGTACCTCAAATTGAAGATGCCTGGTCCCAAAGGTGTGATCACTATTACTGGCAATAGGAAGAAGGCGGAAGAGTGCTTTCAGAAAGGCTCAAAGATCGCCGATGCTCAGATGGCAGTGGTAGAGCTGCAGGAATAACAGAAAACTGCAGACCGAGTGATTTGTTGCGAGCCAAGAAGCCCGCTACAGAATCAACATTTCAGTCGTCCGGTGAGACAAAATCGATTCACATTCTCCCGACCGACCCCAGTGCTGCTCCGACTCATATCTCAACAACACTCGACTCCAAATAGGAAGAAGCGCTCATCCAGTTCCTCCGTGAGAACTGGGACATCTTCGCATGGAAGCCTTCTGACATGCCGGGTGTTCCCAGGGGGCTGGCTAAGCACCGTCTACGAGTCGACTCAAAAGTGAAACCTGTCAAGGAACATCTTCGATGGTCCGCCGTCCAGAAGAGAAAGGCCATTGGCGAGGAGGTGGCTCGGCTCTTAGCAGCGGAGTTTATCTGAGAGATTTACCACTCCGAGTGGCTCGCCAATGTTGTCATGGTCCCCAAGAAGGACAAGTCACTTCGCATGTGCATCGACTTCAAACATATCAATCGGGCCTGCCCGAAAAATCATTTTCCTCTCCCCCGCATCGACCAAATAGCCGACTCGACTGCGGGATGTGAGCGCTTGTCTTTTTAGACGCTTATTCCGGTTACCATCAGATCCGTCTGTATGGACCCGACGAGAGCAAAACAGCTTTCATCACTCCATTCGGGTGCTTCTGTTATGTCACCATGCCATTCGGCCTCAAGAATGCCGGAGCCACGTTCATGAGGATGATTCAGAAGTGTTTGCTCACTCAAATCAATCGGAACATGGAAGCGTACATGGATGATATTGTGGTCAAGTCACGGAAAGGTTCCGACCTGCTGACTGACCTTGCTGAGACATTTTCCAACCTCAGGAGGTATGATATCAAGCTTAATCCATCAAAGTGCACATTTGGAGTTCCCGGCGGAAAGTTACTCGGTTTTCTCGTTTCCGAACGAGGAATCGACGCCAATCCGGAAAAAGTTGGCACTATACGCCGAATGAAACGTCCTGTGCGTGTGCACGATGTCCAGAAGCTTACTGGTTGCTTGGCCGCTTTAAGTCGATTCATCTCTCGGCTCGGCGAAAAGGCATTGCCTCTTTACCGATTGATGAAGAAGTCAGACAAGTTCGAGTGGACTCCTGAAGCTGATGCAGCGTTTGCAGAGCTAAAAGCCCTGCTCTCCACCCAGCCGGTGCTTGCTGCCCCAATCAGCAAAGAGCCTTTGCTGCTTTACATTGCAGCCACGGGACAAGTCGTCAGTACAGTACTTACGGTCGAGCGGGAAGAAGAAGGAAAAGCCTTTAAAGTTCAGCGCCCAGTATATTATGTTTCTGAAGTTTTGACCCCATCAAAGCAAAGATACCCTCATTATCAGAAGCTTGTGTATGGGATTTATATGACCACGAAGAAGGTTGCTCATTACTTCTCGACCATTCCATTACAGATCGTCGTGACGCCCATTGTCGAGATTCTGCTGCTGAGAGATGCAATTGGTCGAGTGGCAAAATGGGCGATTGAACTCCTTCCCTTAGATATCAAGTTTGAGGCAAAGAAAGCCATCAAGTCCCAAGCAGTAGCAGATTTCATCGCCAAGTGGATTGAACAGAAACTACCGACTCAAGTTCACTCGGAGCACTGGACCATGTTCTTTGATGGTTCTAAGATGCTGAATGGTTCCGGTGCTGGGGTAGTGTTGGTTTCCCCCCGAGGAGATAAACTCAGATATGTGCTCCAGATTCACTTTGATTCCTCCAATAACGAAGCAGAATATGAAGCACTTTTGTATGGGTTGCGTATGGCCATTTCACTCGGCGTCCGTCACCTCATGGTCTATGGCGACTCAGATTTGGTGGTTAATCAAGTGATGAAGGAGTGGGACGTCAGAAGTCCGGCCATGAATGGTTATTGCAATGCAGTGAGAAAAGCTAGAAAAGAAATTCGAGGGGTTAGAGCTTCATCATATACCCCGACTGAAAAATCAAGCGGCTGATGATTTGGCAAAAATAGGTTCCAAGAGAGAAGCCATTCCCAGTAATGTGTTTTTGGAACACATCCACACACCATCAGTTCAAGAGGATCCTTTCACCGAAGAAGCCCCGCAGCCAAAAAGTGCCACAGATTCGACTAAAGTTGAAGTTTCTGCTGTGGTCGACCTGGTCATGGAAGTTTTGGTCATCACTGCCGACTGGACGGAGCCGTACATTGCGTATATCCTAAGGAAAGAGCTCCCAAAGAATGAAGAAGAGGCTCGACAGATCGTCCTACGATCCAAGGCCTTTACTGTGATAAAGGGACAATTGTTCAGGGAAAGCGTGACTGGAGTCGGCCAGAAATGTATAACACCAGAAGAAGGTCGGATAATCCTTGACGATATCCACTCGGGGACCTGTGGTCATCATGCGTCTTCTCGGACCATTGTGGCTAAAGCATACCGAGTAGGGTTTTACTGGCCAAGAGCAAATGAAATGGCGAAGGAGATAGTCGACAAGTGTGAAGGATGTCAGTTCTATTCCAATATGTCACACAAACCCGCCTCAGCCTTGAAGACCATTCCACTCGTCTGGCCCTTCGCTGTTTGGGGATTAGATATGGTTGGACCACTGAGAACTGGCAGGAGCGGCTTCACCCATGTACTGGTGGCAGTCGACAAGTTCACTAAGTGGATTGAAGCTAAGCCTATCAAGAGTCTTGATGCTAGCACTGCTATCAGCTTCATCAGGGAGTTGATATTCAGATATGGAGTTCCGCACAGCATCATCACTGATAATGGGTCAAACTTCGATTCCGACGAATTCAGAGCCTTTTGTGCTTCTCAAGGCACGCGAGTCGACTACGCTTCCGTCGCTCACCCCCAGTCGAATGGACAAGCAGAAAGAGCAAACGGCCTAATTCTCAAAGGATTGAAACCCCGATTGATGCGTGATCTCAAGCACGCAGCAGGCGCGTGGGTCGACGAACTTCCTTCAGTTTTTTGGGGATTGAGGACCACTCCTAATCGGTCGACTGGGCGAACTCCATTATTTCTGGTCTATGGAGCTGAAGCAGTTCTGCCGAGTGACCTTCTCCACGATGCACCCCGAGTCGAGCTCTACTCTGAAGATGAAGCAGAACAAGCCCGACAGAACGCAATCGACCTCCTAGAAGAAGAAAGAGAGATGGCCATGATCCGATCGACTATCTATCAGCAGGACTTGCGTCGATTCCACGCCAGAAACGTGAAGAGTCGAGCCTTCCAAGAAGGGGACTTGGTCCTCCGAGTGGATCAACAAAAGCCACACAAACTCGCTCCTACTTGGGAAGGCCCCTTCATCGTCACCAAAGTTCTCCACAATGGAGCAAACCGTCTTTACAATGTCGACCGCCAGATTGATGAGCCACGAGCTTGGAATGCGGAGCTGCTCCGCCCCTTTTATACTTAAATACTCACTCGGATGAGATGTAATAAAAAGTACCTCTGTAGTTTGTTTATCAAAGACAAGAGTATTATAATTTTCCCAGTGATTGTTGTTGCTTTTGTTTACGTGAGAGATCCCCCAGTGGGTGGCTTAGATGCGAATCCGTTTCGCCTAAGTTTGTAAAAAAAATTCCTGCCGAGTGACGAGCAAGTCTCTCACTCGGAGGCTTAGCTGCGAATCCGCTTCGCCTAAGTATTTGAAATCCTACCGAGTGGAGAGCAATCCTCTCACTCGGGGGCTTAGCTGCAGCCCAGTACTCGCCTAAGTATTTGAAAATCCTACCGAGTGGAGAGCAATCCTCTCACTCGGGGGCTTAGCTGCAGTCCAGTACTCGCCTAAGTATTTGAAAATCCTACCGAGTGGAGAGAAATCCTCTCACTCGGGGGCTTAGCTGCAGTCCAGTACTCGCCTAAGTATTTGAAAATCCTACCGAGTGGAGAGCAATCCTCTCACTTGGGGGCTTAGCTGCAGTCCAGTACTCGCCTAAGTATTTGAAAATCCTACCGAGTGGAGATTAATCCTCTCACTCGGGGGCTTAGTTGCAGTCCAGTACTCGCCTAAGTATTTGAAAATCCCACCGAGTGGAGAACAATCCTCCCACTCGGGGGCTTAGCTGCAGTCCAGTACTCGCCTAAGTATTTGAAAATCCCACCGAGTGGAGAGCAATCCTCCCACTCGGGGGCTTAGCTGCAGTCCAGTGCTCGCCTAAGTATTCGAAAATCCTACCGAGTGGAGAGCAACCCTCCCACTCGGGGGCTTAGCTGCAGTCCAGTGCTCGCCTAAGTATGAAATCCATTGCGCTCTGCAAGGATGATGAGGTGCAGGTCGACTGTTGCCTTCTCCTTCGGAGCTACGCCACAAATACAATGTGCACTCTGCAAGGATGATGAGGTGCAGGTCGACTGCTGCCTTCTCCTTCGGAGCTACGCCACAAATACAATGCGCGCTCTGCAAGGGCAACGAGGTGCAGGTCGACTGCTACCTTCTCCTTCGGAGCTACACCACAAATACAACGTGCGCTCCATCCCGATCCGCAAGGGCGACGAGGTGCAGGTCGACTGCAATCTGTGCTCCATCCCTACCTGCAAGAGCGATGAAGTGCAGGTCGACTGGATTTTCCACCTCAGAGTCGCGTCTCAAGCATTAAAGTATATTCCGAGTGAAGAACAAAGTTCGCTCGAAGGCAAATGCAAGCATATTAAACGATAAGCCAAGTTCAGATAACATCCTACGGATTCAGAAGTGCTCAGGCGTCAAGCCTGTAAAAGTTTATCGGTTACAAAACCACTCGGCATTCCGAGGCAAATTTAAGGTGAAGCATAGAAGTTTTTCTTACTCCTCAGGTGGAGGACTGGAGGGCGCGACAAACTGGTCCAAGTCGATTCCGTCAGCAATCCGAGTAGCAGCAGCGATGAAGGTCTCCATGAAAGATTGGAAGTCGTGCTTCTTGGTGTTGGCAACTTTGATGGACGCCAGCTTTTCCTCTCGCGCGTCCTTGCAGCGAACACGGACCAGGGGCAGAGCAACGTCAGCGCCACACCTGGCAGAAGACTTCTTCTATTCTTGCACTCAACCTGGAACCTCATTCAGTCGAGTCATTAGAGACTCGAGGTCGTTTTGAAGCATCTCTCCCGGCCAGAGTGTCGTGTCGATTCGCGACGCCGCAACCTTCAGTCGAGCAAGGTAGTCAACAACTCCAGCAACACGAGACTCCAGTCGGAGCACGTTCATGGCAGCTTCATCCTTCACAGGGGAGTTAATGGGGTCCAAGCTTGTCTCCACTCGACTGGTCTCCTCCTCGAAGTTTTGGCAGAATTCTGTAAACACAATTCGAAGTTAAGCCAACAGTTCTATGGTGAGTCGATGATAACAAGTCAGTCGGATATAAGAGATTACCTTCAAGCATGCTGAATAACTTCTTGGCGAGCCCTCCCAGATAAGCCTCCAGATCGTTCTTCTTCCCCACCAGTTCGCTAGCCTTGTCATTCAGAGCTATCTTGTCATTCTTCAGACGGCTGACCTCCTTGTTGGCCGCGTCGAGAGCAGCTTTCAGATTGGCGTTCTCCTCTTCAAGTTTACCGAGTGAAGCCAGTTTTTCTTCCGCAAGCTTCATTTTGTCCAAAGCTGCCTTCTGCGCTTCGGCAAGGTCATGGTCCTTCTTCTTCAGAGCCTCCTTCATTTTATTTGCAAAGTGACAATGAGATCAGAATCAGGAATGGACAGAAAGATAAAGACAGTCGTCAAGATTCTCACCGGCCATACCTTTTGCTTCATCCTTCGCCTTCTTAAAGTTTTCCTGAACAAGCTTCAAGTCAAGGTCGAGCTGGATGTGTTTGTCTTCCAATTCAGTATAATGAGCCACAAGCTCGCAAGATTTCTGCGAAGGGTCAGTCGACAAACATCAAATATAGGTTGCTTCCGAGTAACTAAGAGAAAAATCGTAACAGTTCTAAGACTACAGCCGAATCAAAATATTCAACAGTAGTCTCGGGGACAACACCCAGTGGGTGCACTCAGCGTGCCCCCACTGGTTCTACCGACTTGGTCCGATCAGTCGATCGAAAGAGACAAAAAGGTTATGATCCTAAACCATAGCTAACTGCCAGCAGTCAGCCACGGTCTCATCATGATCTAAAAAAACAGGTTCTTCAGACCTTAGTCGACTGCCAGCAGTCGACCATGGTCTCGGGGACTACACCTAGTGGGTGCACTGAGCGTGCCCCCACTGGTTCCAAGATTCCATTCGACACGGTCCGACCAGATCGAGTGAACAAGTTAGAGTGAAGAAATTCAAAATACGAAGACTACAGTCGACTGCCAGCAGTCCACCATAGTCTCGGGGACTACACCCAGTGGGTGCACTCAACTGGCAAGCTTTTTCCGGAGACCCGGGAGGTGAGATAGGGAGCAGAGGGCCCCTGTCCCCGCGCGCGCAGGCCCACGAGAGCGTGTGTGCCAGTGAAAAAAGAAGTGCGAGACGATCTGGGAAGTGAGGGATGCCCTTCCTGGGTATCACGAGCGGCGAGGCAGGTACGGCTGGAGGAAAAGCAAGGCAACATGGTGCTAGGTTTGTGCCCCCACCAATCCAAAAGTTCAATCGACACACCCAGTGGGTGTACAGATACAAAGATCTTCGGAAAGAAAGTCTTCAAATAGCATATCCTAACAGAACAAGCGGTGACCAACTAACCTGGACGTTGCTCTGAAGGGCTGAGCTAGCATCATAGGCCGCTTGGCTGGCTTCCCGGATCGCCTTCACCATCTCCATCATGATCCCCGCCTGGCGTATAGCCTCCTTAGCAGCACCCGCTTGGTCCTCTGGGACGTGGTGTGTGGCGAAAAGGGAAGGCGGGTCAGCAGTCGACGTCGAAGGTCGAACACTCGTCAGCGGCACAGCGAAGGACACGGAAGTCCGAGTGATGTTGCCACCCTCCTGAACCAGCGTCTCAGGCACTGATGCAACCTGAGCGGTCTTGCCAGCCGGCATCTTTCTATTCCTCCTCGGCCTCAGTGGCGTCTCGTCGTCATCATCAGGGAGATCAATGACATGAGGAGGAGCTACAGGAAAAATCCAAAGGTAAAATCGAGAATCCAATCGACCAAAAGTGAAATTACAGAGATCGTACCAAGGTTGGAGGTGGCAGCGTCTTCCATTTCCTGGTCTTCGTTCTTGGCGAAGGTCTCGGAGGTAGCAGCACTGCAAATCTCAGAAACCAGTCGGTTAGTCAACGAGTCGACCAAGAGTCTATCCATGCTAAACGAGAAAACACAAGTTCTGCTGTTACCCGGAGATGGTGGGAATGGTCATTCTCATCTTAGGCTAGGCCTTCGGCGGCTTTGATGACGCCGCTCGTGGATGCTTCGGCGCTTTCTCAGTCGGCGCTTTCTCAGTCAGCGGCTTTGCCACGCTTGTTCGCGGGGTCGTGCGTGATCTTGGATCGCCTTTCCGAACGAGGAGGATCTACTTCCTCCTCCTCCTCTTCACTGGAGTCGTCGTCATCCTCTTCCCCCTCACCACCAGATTGCCACTCCTCCTCACTTTCACCTCCACTCGCCTCTCCCTCCTCGGCTGGTTCTTGCGCCCCGTTGGGCATCGAGTACATCTCAGTAGTGGCCTAGAAGACAACAAACAAGACAAAAGTCAGTCGACTGATTTTAAGCAAACAGAATGAAGAAAGCAGGATCACAGTCAGAGATGCAGAATTGGACCTGGTCTACTTCGTATGATTGGTCGAGTGGAGGAATCCTCCTGGCTCCTCGGGAGTTGTCTTTGTTCCCTGTGATGCTCGCCAGCCACCTCTCCAGCGTGGCATCCTCGACCTCCTCCGGGTGGATCCGAGTGGTGTCCTCAGTGCCAGAATACAACCACATCGGATGGTCTCAAGCTTGAAGCGGCTGGATGCGTCGTCGGAGGAAGACCTCCAAGAGGTCCATGCCGGTCACCCTGTCACGGATAAGCTGGACAACACGTTCGACCAGCACCCTAACCTGCGCCTTCTCTTCCGGGATCACCTTCAAAGAGGAAGGCTTCCTCACTCGGTCCATGGAAAAAGGAGGGAGTCCGGTCGACTGCCCTGGCGTCGGCTGGTCTTTGCAGTAGAACCAGGTCGACTGCCATCCACAGACCGAGTCGGGTAGGATCATGGCTGGAAAAGAACTTTTCCCCCTCATTTGAACCCCAAGACTGTCACGACCGGTTTTTCAATAAAAACATTTATTGAACAACCGACCTATGAATTCCAATATGAGGAAAAATCCTCCATATCGGTAGACAAAACTTTGATACAAGGAGCCAGTAGCATTACAATATTACAGGGGTCGGACTAAAGATGCCCAACCAATTATTACAACACGCCAATAATTATACATGATGGCGGATATGGCACAAAGGTGTGGGGTGGAAATACTACTGACTCGAAGCATGCGTGGTTGGTGGAATAACACAGTGGGGTGGTTAATAAGTCTCTGCACTGGCGGCTCATCGAGCGTCGAGGTGAGGCTCGATGAATTTATTTGGGTAGCGAAGCGGATATTTCACAATGACTAATCCAGGGTCGATACGAGACAGACTGGGATTCCTCTAGGTCGGACTCGCTATCGAACTCTTCATCCATGAGATCGCCACAAGATCTCGCCAAATCAACAAGCCGGTGAGTACTATGAAAGTACTCGCAAGACAGTTCGGACAAAAGATATAACAAATGAATGCATGAATGCGACATAGTTAATCTTAACAATGCTCAATTAAAAGAATATAGAAAAATAATTAAAATGGGAGTCGGCGGTAGTCCGCTCGAAAACCCAAAGAGACAAACTCAAAACCGATCGGGTGTCTGAAGCGACGCCTCGAAGGGTGAATAAATAAGCAAAATATTGCCACAGTCGGGCGTCTGAGCGACACCTCATAAAGGGCTTATATTAAAATAAAAATGCATGCGTGCCGCAGTCGGACGTCTGAGCGACATCGCAGAAAGGGCTTATAATAAAAATAAGTAACAGCAATGCCGCAGTCGGACGTCTGAGCGACATCTTAGAAAGGGCTTATAATAAAAATAAATAGCAGCAATGCCGCAGTCGGACGTCTGAGCGACATCATAGAAAGGGCTTAGAATAAAAATAAATAACAGCAATGCCGCAGTCGGACGTCTGAGCGACATCACAGAAAGGGCTTATAATAAAAATAAATAATAGCAATGCCGCAGTCGGACGTCTGAGCGACATCGCATAAAGGTCTTATAATACATTATTCGTAACTGACAAGATTTAGTGCTCACGGAAATTATTTCTCACAAGACAATAAGCGGGTTAGTCCATTCACAGGAAAATAAACATTTGACACTCAAATGGTTCTCAGGAGTTCCTGTCGCCGAGACTGACACTCGACAAGATGAGATGAACACGGTACTTGGATATGAATAAGATGAATTCAAGAATTTTGACTCTGCAGAGTTTGTACCAAAATTGTCCACAGCCAACGGATTTCCGTAGTCACGAAGGACTAGTTCCGTTTACGGTATTTCAGAGGAAACACAACTAGCTAGTACACACCCATCATACCTCACGTTTGCCAGTAATCACCCTAGACAACGTTTAAGAAAAACTCTGAGACGGGCAGATCACAATCTCGAATAGCATGGGATCAAATTTATTTACGCGCGCTCTAAGGGGTGCCCCCCTCTCGGTCCCAACCGGAAACACCCATGCCCCCTGACCGGATGAAAGGCTTTAATCCAGGGCCATGGAACCTTCATCCCGGCCTCTCGATTTGGTGTGTACCAGAAAGTGGTTTGCAACCTACTAAGCCGTATCCCTTGCGGGAAACAGGTGGTAGTACGGAAGGGAAGACGGACGGAATCGACCGATTTATCTTGACATTTGGGTCAACGATATGGCATAAGCCTGGCATGCTACAACACTGCCATCTTACCCATACTCATGCCAACTCATGGCCATGCAACAAGTTTCCAGCAACTCACGGATTTACCGAGCTCATTTGCCTCAATGCTCACGAGATAAACTATCATCGAAATGCTCATGAACGTGCCATGATACAAAAATAATGCAAACATGCCCAGACACTCATCATATCAAAAGTTCAAACTTTGCTTGCCTGGTTCGGAGTAGTCGGGGTCTAGCTCAGCGAAGTTCGCGGTTCCGTCACCTCCTTCGGTATCTACGGTACACAAAATATACGCGCTAACGTAAATACCATGGGTATAGAAAGTTGATCCAAATATTTTTCGAATAAACATGATAAAAAACTAGATAAAAATTTGAAGAGGACAGAAAAAGAATCACTCAAAAATTCCTTTCTGTTAAAAAGTTATAAGGGTTTTAACCCAAGGACCCATCTGTAATGAAACAGAAAACTTCCAGGGGGCTTTGCAGAAAAATCCAGAAAAACGGTGCAGAGTGGAAGCGTATTTGCCAAAGTACGCTTTCAGTAAACGATTAAAAAAAACAAAGAGAGGCTGACGGGCGGGTCCCACCCGTCAGGTTTGAAAATTCAAACGAGGGAGTCGGGGCTCGTCGGCGCCGAGAGTCATGATGGTCGCCGGCGTGATCCACGGCGAGGCAGGGAGATCGGAGAGTACCTCCGTGTTCAGGGCGCCATTCCGCGTCTGTGGGAGGTGGTGGTGGTCGCTGGCGAGTACCACGTCGGCGGCGACGCTTGCTCCGGCGGACGGCGGTTCGGGTGGTCGTGGACCTCGTCGGAGAGAGCTGCGGAGGTGTAATTGAGGAGGGGGTTAGCTTCGCGATAGCATGAGAAGTTATATGACGAGATTAGGGCGCCGGAGATGACCTCACCGGAGTGAATCACGGTGGAGGCCGAGGCGGATCGAAGTGGCCGGAGTCAGGGAAGGAGAGCTCCTCGTGGCCCTTCCAGGGACTTGGTGGGGTCTGGAGGGGTAGAGGAGGTGTGCGGGGGCGAGAGCAAGCTCGAGGTGCTATATATAGGCGCCTCGAGGCGGTTGCCGAGAACGGGGTTCTCCGGCGAGGTGATTACGGCGCGCTGTGGTTGCACGGAGGGTTCAGAGGTTGGCGTCGCCGTGGGTGTTCCCTGGTTCCGTTTAGGTGCTAACTGCGTCGGGATTTGGTTGCTTAGGGGGAGCTCGATGGAACGGGGCGGCGCGGGCCCGTCGGCGGTAGGGAGCGCGCTCTGTGCGTGCCGCGCCACGGTGACAGTGCTGCATGCGTGCGCTGGCGAGGAAATGGCCACGCGGAGCCACCAGGGGGTTTGGGCGGCGTCGAACGGCGTTATGCCACCGTTCTGCTCCTTGTCGGCCGCTACGGTGGTTCGGCCGCCGCAAGACACGCCGGCGCAGGCGGACCAGGGTGCCACCGACGCCAGGAACGCGCCAAGCACGCGTGTGAGGCTCCGGACAAGCAAGCTAGTCCGTGAGCAACGTGCCAAGTGCACTGTGAGCATGTGACTGAATTTTCTGACGAAGATCGACACTGAAACTCTGAACTTAACTGAAAATGAATGAAGCAGGCATGCAAGGTGTTGACAGAATGATCTAGGCATGTAGGGATTTTTCCTTGAGCTGGTTTTTGGTGGAGGGGCCTCTCATTGCATCTAGAGGCTGCCTGAATATTTGTGGAATTTTTGGAGTAGTGTAGATATGAATGTCACCAAATTTGGCAAATCTGGTCCAAACTTGCAGAGACTATAATTTGAAATTTTTGAACAGAAGAGGAGTGGATCTTGATAGTTCTAGGTTATGGGTACCAAGGACTATCCAAGGGAGTTGGTTTGAGGTCAAAATTCAAATGCATTAAGGTACTTGCTTTGCAAATTACCTAGGCTCAAAATAATAGACAGAAAAGATTTGGGAGAGAATTAATTGAAATAAAAATTCAGAAGAGGGTTGAACTAGTAGAGACAGAATGTTTGGATTGCCCAAGGTGGAAGGAGACATATTTGGGAAGATTTTACCATGTGGTGTATGGCCAAACCATAAATGATCTCAAATATGGGAGAGGATGAAAAACTCCTAGAGTTTCTTTTTGAAAGAAAATAAACTTCAAAGATTTTTTCTTGAATCCTTGAGAAGAGAGCAATCGGAGGAAAAATTTAGAAACCAAACACCAGAGTTGAAGGAGATGCAAAAGTAAAATATTTGCCAGAGGGAAAAAGCTTTTGATAGAGATTTTTGGAAGGGTTTTGGTGACCTCCTTTAAATCCAACAAAATTTTGAAGAAAACCAAAGGAAAATTTTGGAGTGTCACAACACCTACCCCCTTAGGTAAAATCTCGTCCCCGAGATTCCAGTTGATCCTCAAATAATTTTGGGTGCTCCGCTCGAAGGAAATCCTCTCTTTCCCAAGTGGCTTCACTCTCGGTGTGGTTGCTCCACTGAACTTTGAAGAACTTGATGGTTTTCTGTCGGGTTCTCCTTTCTGACTCTTCCAAGATTTTTATCGGATGCTCCCGATACGTAAGGTCTGGTTGCACGTCAATGTTTTTATGGGGTACCTGTTTCTCTGGGTTGCTTACGCACTTCCTCAATTGGGAGACGTGGAATACGTCGTGGATGTCGGATAATTCTTCGGGTAGGTCTAGCTGGTAGGCCACCGTGCCTCTTCGTGCTACTATGCAGAAAGGTCCGATGAATCTTGGTGCTAGCTTCCCTTTAATCTTGAATCGGTGCAGGCCTCTCACGGGTGATACTCGTAGGTACACAAATTCACCGGGTTCAAAATGGACTCCACGATGCTTCTGATCGTAATAACTCTTTTGTCGACTTTGGGCTGTCTTGAGTCGGTCCTTAATTACCTTGACTTTATCTTCAGCCTCTTTGAGCAGGTCTGGGCCGAAGATATGACTGTCTCCGGTTTCCGACCAATTTAGCGGGGTACGACATCTTCGTCCGTACAGAGCTTCAAATGGTGCCATTTGCAGGCTGGACTGATAGCTGGTGTTATATGTGAATTCTGCGTATGGTAAGCTCTCCTCCCAACTGGTCCCATAAGTGAGGACACATGCTCTCAGCATATCTTCTAGAATCTGGTTTACTCGCTCAGTCTGCCCATCTATCTGGGGATGGTATGCGGTACTGAATGCCAGCTGAGTTCCCAGAGCTTGTTGTAAGTGATCCCAAAACCGGGAGACGAATTGAGTGCCTCTGTCCGAGATTATTTTCTTTGGGACTCCATGTAGGCAAACGATATGGGAGAGGTAGAGCCTAGCAAGCTTCTGAGTGGTGTGTGTTGTCTTCACGGGGATAAAGTGAGCTACTTTAGTCAGTATATCAGTGATTACCCATATGGCATCATGTCCGTGTCGTGACCGAGGTAGTCCAACAATAAAATCCATTCCAATCTCGTCCCATTTCCACTCGGGTATCTTATTTGGCTGCAATAGCCCGGCCGGTTTCTGGTGCTCGGCCTTGATGCGTTGACAAGAGTCACAACATGCAATAAACGTGGCTATGTCTCTTTTTATACCATGCCACCAAAATGTTTCCTGAAGGTCTTTGTACATTTTTGTTCCTCCAGGATGGATTGAATAGGGAGCGGTGTGGCCTTCAGCCAGGATTTGCTGTTTAAGGTCATGGATATTTGGTACGCAAAGCCTGTTCCCGTACCACAATATTCCTTGCTCATCAATAATGAATTCTGAGGCCTTGCCCAACTTCATCTTCCGTTTTATGCCTTCAATGCTGGGGTGTCCACGTTGAGCCTTTTTAACCTTTTCTATCAAGGTAGGCTGGACTTCTAAGTTTGACACACTGCCTTCGGGGACCACCATCAGATTGAGCTTTGCGAATTCCTGCTGGAATTCGGGTCTTAAGTCTGGCATGCTGTCGTTGTCCGGACTGGGGTTCCGACTCAGAGCATCTGCTACAACATTTGCTTTGCCTGGGTGGTAGTGGATCCCAACATCATAATCCTTTACTAATTCCAACCAGCGTCGCTGCCGTAAATTTAGTTCTGGTTGTGTGAAAATATACTTGAGGCTTTTGTGGTCCGTGTATATTTCACAACGATTACCAAGTAAAAAGTGTCTCCATTCCTTGAGTGCATGAATCACTGCTGCTAATTCCAGGTCATGTGTAGGATAATTTTCCTCATGTTAGCGAAGTTGTCTGGAAACATATGCGACAACCTTGCCTTCTTGCATCAATACGCACCCGAGGCCCTTTCGAGATGCGTCACAAAATACCTCAAAATTTTTGTGTATATCTGGCACAATTAGTACTGGTGCTGTCGTCAGTTTCCTCTTTAGTTCTTGGAAACTTTTCTCGCAAGCTTCCGATCATTCAAACTTCCTGTCTTTCTTGAGTAGTTGCGTCATTGGCTTTGCTATGGTGGAGAATCCTTCAATAAATCTTCGGTAGTATCCTGCCATTCCCAAGAAACTTCGTACATCCGTCACGCTGGCTGGTGGTTTCCAGCCAAGTACGGCCTTGACTTTTTCTGGGTCTATGGCGATACCTTCTTGAGTCAGTACGTGGCCCAGAAAACCTACTTGCTTTAGCCAAAATTCACACTTGCTGAATTTAGCGTACAACTGATGTTTCCTGAGTTCTCCTAGTACAATCCAAAGATGTTCAGCGCGTTCTTCTGGTGTTTTGGAGTATACCAGAATATCATCGATAAATACGACAACAAACTTATCCATAAACTTCATGAATACTTTGTTCATGAGGTGAACAAAATATGCGGGGGCATTTGTTAGTCCGAATGGCATTGCGGTGAACTCGTACAATCCGTATCTGGAGGTGAAAGCGGTCTTGGGAATATCCTCGGTTCGTACTTTCAGTTGATGGTATCCCGACCTCAAATCAATCTTTGAGAACACCTTGGCCTGAGCGAGTTGATCGAATAAATCATTTATTCGTGGCATCGGATATTTGTTCTTGACTGTGACCATGTTTAGAGCTCGATAGTCTATGCACAATCTTAGCGTTCCATCCTTCTTTTTGGCAAACAAAATTGGTGAACCCCAAGGTGAGGAACTGACTCGTATGTACCCCTTTTCCAACAGTTCCTTTATTTGCTTCTTCAGTTCCACCAATTCAGATGGTGCCATTCTGTATGGTTTCATGTATATGGGAGCGGTTCCGAGTGCTAGCTCTATGCTGAATTCAATCTCTCTATCTGGTGGCATGCCTGGTAGTTCTTCGGGGAATACATCTGGAAATTCACACACTACTGGAACTTTGCTCAATTCAGAAATATCTACCTTGTTCAATCTCGGTTGTCGGGATATTTTTCTTTCCTTGGCTGAAACCTTTATGGTCTTCCCGTGGTGATGGGTGAGAATTACGGTCCTGTTGAAGCAGTCAATAAAACCTTTGTTGGTGGTTAACCAATCCATCCCTAAGATGACATCCAGCCCTTTATTTTCCAATACGATAAGATTTGCGTGAAACCTCAACCCTTCAAACTCGATAACCACATCCTGGCAATAATTCTGGGTAACTTGCTTGATTCCAGGGGACTTGACGATCATAGATTTTCCCAAGGAAAGCATCGAAAAATTATTTTGCAAAGCAAAACTTTTCGAAACGAACGAGTGAGAAGATCTAGAATCAAACAAAACCATGGCAGGTATTGTGTTGACAGGAAACGTACCGAGTACGATATCTGGGGCATTTTGTGCTTCCTCTTTGGTCACGTGGTTCAGATGACCCTTCCTGTGGTTGTTATTTGGGTTGAAATTGTTGCGCTTTGGTGCGAATTATTGCCTCCGTTGTTCGGCTTTGGGGCGAAGTTCTTGGCTTGGGGCACTGCTTGACATAGTGCCCTTCTTCTCCTAAGCGTAACAGGTAACGCCTGGGCGGTATGTGAACTCCTTGTCCCTTGCGTGGAAATTTTTGATCGGGCGCGAGGCGCTTGTCGTGGGTTTGGGTGTCCAGTTTTCTGAACATCCGTCTTGCTGCGGTGGTTCTTGGTGTGTTTAGACTGGTCCTCTTCCGCTTATGGAAATCTTCTAAGCTCGTCTCTCATTTTTCAAGGTAATGGCCTTATCCACCAGCGTCTTAAAATCTGGAAATGTGTGTACGACCAATTGACATTTAAGCGCGGGTGTCAGACCGTCTAGGAATTTCTCCATCTTTTTGTTTTCTGACATACGTTCCTCGTTGGCGTAGCGAGACAGCAGGGTGAACTGACTGTTGTATTCTGACACTGTCATTGTTCTTTGCTTAAGGTCATCAAATTCTCTCTTTTTGATCTTCATAAGACTCTTAGGAATATGTGCCCCACGAAAACCTTCCTTAAATTCCTCCCATGATATATTATTTTCGTTGGGGTGCATGTGTAGGAAATTTTCCCACCACGATGCGGCTGCTCCGGTGAGATAGTCAGTGAGCATAAAGCACTTTCTCAAGGTCTGAACACTGGGCGATAATTAATTTTCTCTCCATGTCTCGAAGCCAGTCCTCGGCTTCCAGAGGTTTGTCAGTGTGAGAAAATGTTTGGGGACGCGTCTTCTGTAGCTCAGATAACTTGGATTGCTGCTGATACTGTCCGCGGTGATTCCCCATATTGATGACTTGGTTCAGTATTTCCTGATGTTGCTGCTGACTTTGTTCGTAAAGACGACACATCTGGGAAAGTGCCGTTTCACTGTCCTGTTGACTTGTCTGTCCCTGTGTGAAATTGTTGCCTGGGGGTGTGCCATAATTTTCCTCTGTCGGAGTTGGCATGGAGCGCGTCCAAGGACGAGACATAATTTACTCTGGGGATATATTTTGAAACACTCATAAGAAAAGAAATTGAGCCGCAAAAATCAATAAATTCAAGAGGATGCAAAAGTTGCAAATGCTCCAAGATTTTTCAAGAGAAAATACGTTTGCGCACGGAGAAGGACTGTCCATTACATATCTTACACGCAAGCAGTAATTATGCAATATATCACTCAGGATATGCGTACATAAATCCTGACATGTTATTTAGTCTAGTGCACTCCTCCAGATCCTACATGATGCGCAAACAAACTACTTCTCACAGCCTATTTACATATAAACATATCGTACAAGTCGGAACATCGCATGGAGGTTAAGCGTACTTAGTCAGAGATGGTAAGGATTTCCCTTGGCCTGCCAAGGGTGAGGCGTAGAGAGGCTGGGGACTCAACCTCCTCTTCGGAGATAGGCTCCAGACGAGAGGTGCTGCGCGGAGTTGGTGGAGCAGGTGCCCTGTGTGGGACAACTCGAATCTGAGCGGCCACGAGGGATGGTGCAGAACGAACCGGAGTAGGCGCAATGACATGGTTGAACTCCTCCGTGGTGGGCAGGCGACGAGTAGCGGTGCGAGCAGTAGGAGCGAACGATGCTGATGACGAGACGAAAGTCAATGGCAGTGCAGCGCGCAGGAGCTCCCTCCTGTTGGCGGCACAACCATGGACTGAGTCCATGCGGGCAGCTACAAAGTCGTCCACCAGGTTGTCGAAGGTTGCCTCCAAAGCCCGGAGATACTCGATGAGCATCTCAAAAGCTTCGTCCCGTTCTCCTCTGGGGCAAGAGAACGCGTAGTGGCAGGTGTATGGCACGTGACATGGCAGGTAGCAGTAGCGACGAGTCTTCATTGAAGGTAGGATATCCCTGAGATGGGCTATCGCCTCACGGGCTGCCATCTGTAGCGTGTGCTTCTCTGTGGGCATGGCTCTCCCCACGAACCGGTAACACTCAACTCGTCCTCTATTGAATTCCACCGCGGCTTGGTGCATGGTTAGACGGTCATTGACCTTGTGCCGAGAGAGAGAGAGAGAAAACTAGGCGCACATCTGGCCCCATCGCGACTTGGACGATGAAGGAGAGAAGCTTGACGAACCCATCGGGCATGTTGGCGAACATCTGCGACTCGCAGTCGTTGCTGGCCATGTACAAAAATAGGCAAAAATCCTGAGTAGTCAAATCATATATTTATGCTGACTGTCAGAAATTGACTACATTTTTAAAAATAATAAATAGCTCTATTATGCTAATAACTGATTAGCGATCGCACCTAGTGGCTTCCTACAATCAGCCTGGCTCTGGTACCAAGCTTGTCATGACCGGTTTTTCAATAAAAACATTTATTGAACAACCGACCTATGAATTCCAATATGAGGAAAAATCCTCCATATCGGTAGACAAAACTTTGATACAAGGAGCCAGTAGCATTACAATATTACAGGGGTCGGACTAAAGATGCCCAACCAATTATTACAACACGCCAATAATTATACATGATGGCGGATATGGCACAAAGGTGTGGGGTGGAAATACTACTGACTCGAAGCATGCGTGGTTGGTGGAATAACACAGTGGGGTGGTTAATAAGTCTACTGCACTGGCGGCTCATCGAGCGTCGAGGTGAGGCTCGATGAATTTATTTGGGTAGCGGAAGCGGATATTTCACAATGACTAATCCAGGGGTCGCACGAGACTGACTGGGATTCCTCTAGGCGTCGGACTCGCTATCGAACTCTTCATCCATGAGATCGCCTTCGTCAGCATCTGGCCAAATCAACAAGCCAGGTGAGTACTATGAAAGTACTCGCAAGACAGTTCGGACAAAAGATATAACAAATGAATGCATGAATGCGACATAGTTAATCTTAACAATGCTCAATTAAAACAGTATAGAAAAATAATTAAAATGGGAGTCGGCGGTAGTCCGCTCGAAAACCCAAAGAGACAAACTCAAAACCGATCGGGTGTCTGAAGCGACGCCTCGAAGGGTGAATAAATAAGCAAAATATTGCCACAGTCGGGCGTCTGAGCGACACCTCATAAAGGGCTTATATTGAAATAAAATGCATGCATGCATGATCGGACGTCTGGCGACATCGCGAAAGGGCTTATAATAAAATAAGTAACATCAATGCATGATCGGACGTCGAGCGACATCACGAAAGGGCTTATAATAAAATAAATAGCAGCAATGCAGCAATGGACGTCTGGCGACATCACAGAAAGGGCTTATAATAAAATAAATAACAGCAATGCATGATCGGACGTCCGGCGACATCACGAAAGGGCTTATTATAAAATAAATAACAGCAATGCATGATCGGACGTCTGGCGACATCGCAGAAAGGGCTTATAATACATTATTCAGTGGCGACAAGATTTAGTGCTCAGGGAAATTATTCCTCACAAGACAATAAGCGGGTTAGTCCATTCACAGGAAAATAAACATTTGACACTCAAATGGTTCTCAGGAGTTTCTGTCGCCGAGACTGACACTCGACAAGATGAGATGAACACGGTACTTGGATATGAATAAGATGAATTCAAGAATTTTGACTCTGCAGAGTTTGTACCAAAATTGTCCACAGCCAACGGATTTCCGTAGTCACGAAGGACTAGTTCCGTTTACGGTATTTCAGAGGAAACACAACTAGCCAGTACACACCCATCATACCTCACGTTTGCCAGGAATCACCCTAGACAACGTTTAAGAAAAACTCTGAGATGGGTAGATCACAATCTCGAATAGCATGGGATCAAATTTATTTACGCGCTCTAAGGGGTGCCCCCCTCTCGGTCCCAACCGGAAACACCCATGCCCCCTGACTGGATGAAAGGCTTTAATCCAGGGCCATGGAACCTTCATCCCGGCCTCTCGATTTGGTGTATACCAGAAAGTGGTTTGCAACCTACTAAGCCGTATCCCTTGCGGGAAACAGGTAGTAGTACAGAAGGGAAGAAGGACGGGAATCTGATCGATTTATGTTGACACTGGGTCAACGATATGGCATAAGCCTAGCATGCTACAACATTGCCATCTTACCCATACTTATGCCAACTCATGGCCATGCAACAAGTTTCCAGCAACTCACGGATTTACCGAGCTCATTTTCCTCAATGCTCACGAGATAAACTATCATCGAAATGCTCATGAACGTGCCATGATACAAAAATAATGCAAACATGTCCAGACACTCATCATATCAAAAGTTCAAACTTTGCTTGCCTAGTTCGGAGTAGTCAGGGTCTAGCTCGGCGAAGTTCGCGGTTCCGTCACCTCCTTCGGTATCTACGGTACACAAAATATACGCGCTAACGTAAATACCGTGGGGTAAAGAAAGTTGATCCAAATATTTTTCCAATAAATATGATAAAAAACTAGATAAAAATTTGAAGAGGACAGAAAAAGAATCACTCAAAAATTCCTTTCTGTTAAAACGTTATAAGGGTTTTAACCCAAGGACCCATCTGTAATGAAACAGAAAACTTCCAGGGGGCTTTGCAGAAAAATCCAGAAAAACGGTTCAGAGTGGAAGCGTATTTGCCAAAGTACGCTTTCAGTAAACGATTCAAAAAAAAAAAGAGAGGCTGACGGGCGGGTCCCACCCGTCAGGTTTGAAAATTCAAACAAGGGAGTCGGGGCTCGTCGGCGCCTGAGAGCCGCGGTGGTCGCCGGCGGCGATCCACGGCGAGGCAGGGAGATCGGAGAGTACCTCCGTGTTCAGGGCACCATTCTGCGTCTGTGGGAGGTGGTGGTGGTCGCCGGCGAGTACCACGTCGGCGGCGACGCTTGCTCCGGCGGACGGCGGTTCGGTGGTCGTGGACCTCGTCGGAGAGAGCTGCGGAGGTGGAATTGAGGAGGGTTAGCCAGCGATAGCATGAGAAGTTATCGGCGAGGTTAGGGCGCCGGAGATGACCTCACCGAGTGAATCACGGTGGAGGCCGAGGCGGATCGAAGTGGCCGGAGTCGGGGAAGGAGAGCTCCTCGTGGCCCTTCTAGGGACTTGGCGGGTGCTGGAGGGTAGAGGAGGTGTCGGGGCGAGAGCAAGCTCGGGGTGCTATATAGCCGCCCAGGAGGTTGCCGAGAACGGGTTCTCCGGCGAGGTGATTCTGGCGCTGTGGTTGCAGGGAGGGTTCGAGAGGTTGGCGTCGTCGTGGGTGTTCCTGGTTCCGTTTAGGTGCTAACTGCGTCGGATTTGGTTGCTTAGGGGAGCTCGGCGGAGCAGGCGGCGGGCCCGTCGGGCGGCGGAGCGTGCTCTGTCGTGCGTGCGCCACGGCGACGTGCTGCATGCATCGTCTTGCTGGCGAGGAAATGGCCACGCTGAGCCACCAGGGGTTTAGGCGGCGCCGAACGGCGTTATGTCGCCGTTCTGCTCCCTGTCGGCCGCACGGTGGTTCGGCCACCGCAAGAATCGCCGGCGCGCGGCGGCCAGGGTGCCACCGACGCCAGGAACGCGCCAAGCACGCGTGTGAGGCTCCGGACAAGCAAGCTAGTCCGTGAGCAACGTGCCAAGTGCACTGTGAGCATGTGACTGAATTTTCTGACGAAGATCGACATTGAAACTCTGAATTTAATCGAAAATGAATGCGAAGCAAGGCATGCAAGGTGTTCGACGTAATGATCTAGGCATGTAGGGATTTTTCCTTGAGCTGGTTTTTGGTGGAGGGGCCTCTCATTGCATCTAGAGGCTTCCTGAATATTTGTGGAATTTTTGGAGTAGTGTAGATATGAATTTCACCAAATTTGGCAATTCTGGTCCAAACTTGTAGAGACTATAATTTGAAATTTTTGAACAGAAGAGGAGTGGATCTTGATAGTTCTAGGTTATGGGTACCAAGGACTATCCAAGGGAGTTGGTTTGAGGTCAAAATTCAAATGCATTAAGGTACTTGCTTTGCAAATTACGTAGGCTCAAAATAATAGACAGAAAAGATTTGGGAGAGAATTAATTGAAATAAAAATTCAGAAGAGGGTTGAACTAGTAGAGACAGAATGTTTGGATTGCCCAAGGTGGAAGGAGACATATTTGGGAAGATTTTACCATGTGGTGTATGGCCAAACCATAAATGATCTCAAATATGGGAGAGGATGAAAAACTCCTAGAGTTTCTTTTTGAAAGAAAATAAACTTCAAAATTATTTCTTGAATCCTTGAGAAGAGAGCAATCAGAGGAAAAATTTAGAAACCAAACACCAGAATTGAAGGAGATGCATAAGTAAAATATTTGCCAGAGGGAAAAGGCTTTTGATAGAGATTTTTGGAAGGGTTTTGGTGACCTCCTTTAAATCCAACAAAATTTTGAAGAAAACCAAAGGAAAAATTTTGGAGTGTCACAAAGACCCCCACACATCTGAATCACTTGTGTTGTCTCGTCACTCGGATTGGCCTTTTTCACCGTCTGGGAGCGACAGGTGAAAATGTGCTTGAAAAGACCCCAATGAGGCCGACAACCCAGAAAATTCTCACAGAAAGACACGAAAGCAGCGAGGTACACGATGGTGTTGGGTGTGAAGTGGTGGAGTTGCGCCCCAAAGAAATTCAGAAATCCCCGAAAGAAAGGGTGAGGCGGCAAAGAAAACCCACGGTCGACATGGGTGGCCAAGAGAACGCACTCACCCTCCTGAGGCTGCGGCTCAGACTCCTTCCCCGGGAGCCGCGCCGATCCATGGGGGATCAATCCTCCATTGGCCAGGTCGTCAAGGTCTTCTTGACGAATCGTCGAGCGGATCCAGTCGCCCTGGATCCAACCCTGCGGCAGGCCGGCCCTCGATGAAGATCTGCCCCGACTGGTCGCCCTTCCCTTCGCCTTCGCCATCGCTTTCTTCGCCCGCTCCACGGCCGCCGTCTTCTCTTTCACCATCGTCGCCGGCGAGACGTGCACAGGGCAGCGGCGCTGAGACGGAAGCGAACGCGGCGGATAAGTCTGAGAAAGAGGGGAGGAAATGAGAACGCACTGTTCAAATAACCCCGTCCGACGCCTTATATGAGGTTACTTCCGAGTGGCTGACTTGTAGGCCCGGACAATTCTGTCAAATCCCGCAATAGTCGCTCGCGCGATACGTGGCGAAAAAGGTGGCGCAAAGATCGAGGCGTCCCTGCCTTATCCCATCCGATTACTGCGGCCTCCTCCGCCCTGCGCGCTTCGCGAAATTCGAATCCTGCCAAATCCGCGAGCTGCAGAGCAACTCGTCAGACGGAAGATTTCCTCCGCTCTGTCATTCGGAGTTCTCCAAGCAAAGAAATTCACTCGACGGATACAAATAATGGATCAAGGCGACTGAAAAAGAAGTTGGTGCCGTCACCTAAGTTCATTGATCCAGAACAAAAAATGCTCATAGCACGAAAAATGGGTCGGAAGAGTTCTCAACTCCTTCCCCACTCAAACCTCGATCCATTCGGGGGCTAATGATGAAGCTATGTACCTAGGGTAGGTTCATGGACCTGTCCAAACTACCCTCCCCAAGGACATCTCTAGAAGAAATCATCTGTCAATCGACTCAGAAGTATTCCACTCGACGGACTCGAAGACACTCGGCCATGAAGCCAACCACTCGACAGCCAGGAAATCCAAAGTCACTCTGCACGCAAACGGTCGGTCATTAAGTAGCTTTTATGGTCATCATAGCACTTTACGTGGGGCGTTACCAGTAACTCCCGATCTTAATGTACTTTAAACCCTACATAACTGAGGGTCGGAGGGTCAGCGAACTCTATAAGCCACCCCTCCCGGTGTAAAGGGTTCGCACCCACAAACTCATACGCACATAATTGATCGACCGCCTCCGGGCTCCGAGACGTAGGGCTGTTACTTCCTCCGAGAAGGGCCTGAACTCGTAAACCTGTTGCGTATACAACTACTCCATAGCTAGGATCTTGCCTCTCCATTCCTACCCCCCTACACTACTGTCAGACTTAGAACCACGACACCTAGTCTTCTCCAGACTTCTTTTGCTCTGTCACATAGAAACAACAAATGTTTTGTGTCTTCTGGCCCAGATGAGCAGGCAGGACACTTAGGCGAGACTTTCACATGTCTATTAGCTAAGCTAACACAACATGGAATAGTGTCGTGAAGTGTACGTCCCATCCCATTGGTATGTCGTAACTTGTTCCCATATTGGTGGTCCCATTCCACAAAATAAGCAGACTGAATCGAAAAAATCCCATTTTTTGTGAAATTCCAAGCTACGAAATCTGGCATATCATGTTGCGATATCGGGATCGTAAGCACTCGCTGAACATCAATAGGCCATAGAGTCTGTTTGAGAAGATCTTCATCCCAACTATTTAGGATTGGATCAGTCAAATCTGCTACCTTGCGTAACAACTAGCCTCCCTTAGTGGTAACTATTTTACGGTTTGCACAATTTGGAATCCATGCATCCACCCAAATGTCAATATTCTGCCCGTTTCCCACTCGCCAAATATGACCACGCTTCAGGTAACTCACACCCGCCATAATACTTTGCCAGGTGAAGAAAGATCCCTTCTTCAGGTCAGTGTTCAACAAGTCACCGTCACGATAGTATTTGACTCTCAAAATAGTAGCACATAGAGAATCCGGATTCTCGAGAAGACGCCAAGCCTGTTTAGCAAGCATAGCCAAATTGAAACAATGGATATCCCGAAAACCCATTCCTCCTTGGTTCTTGGGTACACACATTTTCCACCAAGCCATCCAATGCATCCTCCTGTGGTTGTCCTCATCTCCCCACCAGAAATGCGCCATCGCGTCAATAATTCCTTTGCAATTTTTTTAGGAATTTTAAAGACCGATGAGGGAGTCCTGGACTTGGGGGTGTCCGGATAGCCGAACTATCATCGCGGCCGGACTCCAAGACTATGAAGATACAAGATTGAAGACTTCGTCCCATGTCCGGATGGACTTTCCTTGGTGTGGAAGGCAAGCTTGGCGATACGGATATGTAGATCTCCTACCATTGTAACCGACTATGTGTAACCCTAACCTATACGGTGTCTATATAAACCGAAGGGTTTTAGTCCGCAGGACGAACCATAGGCTAGCTTCTAGGGTTTAGCCTCCTTGATCTCTTGGTAGATCTACCCTTGTACTACCCATATCATCAATATTAATCAAGCAGGAGTAGGGTATTACCTCCATCGAGAGGGCCTGAACCTGGGTAAAAACATCGTGTCCCTTGTCTCCTGTTACCATCCGCCTAGACGCACAGTTCGGGACCTCCTACCCGAGATCTGCCGGTTTTGACACCGACATTGGTTCTTTCATTGAGAGTTCCTCTGTGTCGTCACCTATAGGCCCGATGGGTCCTTCAATCATCAGCAATGATGCAGTCCAGGGTGAGATTTTTCTCCCCGGACAGATCTTCGTATTCGGCGGCTTTGCACTGCGGGCCAATTCGCTCGGCCATCTGGAGCAGATCGAAAGCTACGCCCCTGGCCATCAGGTCAGATTTGGAAGTTTGAACTATCGGCCGATGTCGCGGAGACTTGATCTTGACGGATTCGAGCCACACCGGCGTGCCGCCTTGTCTCGATGGGTATGATCTAGCTCTGCCGCGAGCAGTGCCACGGAGGCCGCACCGGCACCGCTCCGACCCTTAATCTGGGCGGATTCCCGATCGAGGGCGAGTGGTTGGGCGCGCCTCGGGGCTCGATCTCTGGCGATCGGGCGAACTCCATACCTGTCGCTGCGAAGTCCTTGACTCGAGGGTGCGGACTCCTCTCCGGACTCCGAACCCTCTGCGCCCCTGCCAATCGAATCCGATTGGGCGCCGGTCATGGAGTTCACTGCCGCGGACATCTTTCAGCACTCGCCCTTTGGCGACATCCTGAATTCACTAAGGTCTCTCTCTTTATCCGGAGAGCCCTGGCCGGACTAAGGACAGGAAGGTTGGGATACGGACGACGAAGAAGTTCAACGCCCACCCACCACCCACTTTGTAGCCACTGTCGATGATTTAACCGACATGCTCGACTTCGACTCCGAAGACATCGACGGTATGGGCGGCGATGCGGAGGCGACCAAGACCAGCGCCTCTGAGGGCCTTTGGAAGGCCACCTCGTCATATGACATATACATGGTGGACATCCCAAAAGATGGGAGCAGCGATGGAACAACGGAGGATGACCCTCCAAGAAGAAACCGAAGCGCCCGGCGTCGGTGGCGCCGCTCTAAATCCTGCCACAGCAAAAGCGGTGATTCCGGCACGGAGATAATAACACCCGAGACGGTGCGAAGACAACCCCTCCAGCGGGACTCGGTCAGGAGGAGGAGAAGCAAGTCTGCATGACGGTCTGGCGAAAAAGAGAGGTAGAGGACAATAATTATCGCCTCCCTCGAAGATGAGGCAAGCCTCGGCGACGGCAATTTGTGCGTGCTGAGGATCCCGCGAACAGGAGCATTTCAAGCGCAGGATTATGGCCACGACAAGCAGCCGAAGAAAAGCAACAACAGCTTAGAGCTGACCAAGACCTGCTAGGCGAGCGGATGGACTGAAGTCCTTGCAGCGAAGAGTATGAACTCGAGCGCCCTCAAAAGCTACCCCAAGCGCAGGCGTTGCCTCGATCGGAGGAGGAAGCACCCAAATCACCAGCGCCCGACATGGCAGACCGGCCACCCGTGGCATGACAGAGAAGCCTCTCGGCCCTCCGCTCAAGCCACACCCCGACGCCGCTCAAAAAGTACCAAGGCACGGGAAAATGCGCTGGACTTGCGATATATATTGGAGGATAAGGAAAAACATACAAGATCGATCTATGGATCGCGTGGGCCCCCCACGACACGTGATGATAACCGTCACGCCGGATACAGCAAACCCGGCCGGGCTGAACACAGTAGACAAAGCTCATATGAGCTACGCCGTGATATAGCCCAATCTGAGGCGCCAACACCCACTATGCTTCAAAGATGAAGTAATGGATCATCAAATCCCGAGGGCTTCAAACCCGTAAACATCGAATCATACGATGGTACCACAGATCCAGCATGCGGATCAAGGATTATCTCCTCCATATCCACATGGCCTGCGGTGATGATCTACATGCCATCAAATACCTCCCACTCAAGCTTAAAGGACCAGCTCGGCATTGGCTCAACAGCTTGCCAGCAGAATCAATTGGTTGTTGGGAGGACCTGGAAGCCGCATTCCTTGATAACTTCCAGGCACATATGTGCAACCACCGAGCGCCGATGACCTCAGCCATATAATTCAGCAGCCAGAAGAATCGGCCAGACAATTCTGGACACGGTTCCTAACAAAGAAAAATCAAATCGTTGACTGTCCGGATGCAGAGGCCCTTGCAGCCTTCAAACATAACATCCGCGACGAGTGGCTTGCCCGCACCTAGGACAGGAAAAGCGAAATCCATGGCAGCCCTCACAACACTCATGACCCGCTTTTGCGCGGAGAGGACAGCTGGCTAGCTCAAGCAACAACCTGGCCAAACACCACGATAGTTCGGATACCAAGGACAGCAATGGCAGGTCGGCGTCGCAACAAGAACAAGCGCCGCGTTAACGCGATAATGCTGAAGATCGGTAGTCAATGCGGATTCAGAGGCTCTAAACCCGTCGATGGAAAAAGCCATTGAAAAGAAATACCCAGGCCCGTCCCAACTTGGACCGAATACTCGATCGCTTGCGGATACATGGCACCCCAAAAACCAGCCAACCACACCAATAGGGATTGTTGGGTGTTCAAACAAGCAGGCAAGTTAAGTGCGAATTCAATGACAAGGAGCTGCATAGCGATGGCGAGGAAGAGCCCGGCCGCCGAACAATAGAGGACGAAGGGCTTTCCCACACAAGTGCGGACGGTGAACATGATATCGCAACCCACATACCCAAAGGGAGCGGAAGCATGCACTAAGGGGCGATATGCGATGGAGCCAGTCGCCCAAAGTTCAACCCATGGTCTTCCTGCCCGATCACCTTCGATCGAAGGACCACCCCACTAGCATTACGTCATGGCGGTTTCGCCGCATTGGTTCTTGACCCAATTATTGACGGATTTCACCTCACCGAGTCTGATGGACGGCGGTAGCAACCTGAACCTGCTTTATCGAGGATACAATCGCAAAATGGGCATAGACCCCTCAAGGATTAAACCTACAAAGACGACCTTCAAAGGCGTCATACCGGTGTAGAGGCCAATTATGCAGGCTCGATTACACTCGAAGTGGTCTTGGATCCCGGATAACTTCGAATCGAAGAGTTAATCTTGACATAGTCCCGCTCATAGCGGCTATCACGCCTTTGCTTGGACGAACCGCATTTGCAAAGTTCAATGCGGTGCCGCACTACGCATACCTCAAGCTCAAGATGCCAGGCCCTCGAGGTGTAATCACGGTCAATGGACACACCGAACGCTCTCCGAGCGGAGGAGCACACGGCGCCTCTGGGCGGAGGTGCAAAGCAGCCTCTCACAGCAATTCTTGAGTCCGGCCATTAAGCGTCCGGACACCGCCAAAGCGCGCCGAGTAACCTACAACAAGACCGCTGGCACGATTCAAGCATCGCGTAGTAATCCGCCCCAACCCCAGCCCTCGCAAAATTGCGAAGCCAGTACTATCGTACATAACTACGCTCGGAGATACCATGGGCATAAGGGAGGGCACGACCACGACACGCCTGAGAATGCGGCTCAACCGCACTGGGGCTCCGATTGTGTCATTCTTTTTCTTTTTTCTTTTTTCTTCTTTTTTCTTACTTTCAGGACTCCGTTTTCCAGAAGTCCTGTCCGGCACTAGAATCACCGAACTCATGATGCCACAGCCAGGGAAGCAAAAAGCTACGTCGAGTGTTCAGGTGGTCTCTATTACGAGCATTATACCTGTTTTACATACCATCCCACAGCTTACCCCTGGAGGGGGACATGTTAGATAGTCCCATCCCTTGCTTATTGCACTATTTGTATCGTTCTGCTTTCATTGCAGTACCTTTTTGAATAAACAATACATAGCTTTTGCCTATTATTGCACTCCTTTCTTTATCTATATATATGTTCATTTCATGACATGCTGCACCCGTACACTTTGGTACGACCAATACACCAGGGGCTTAAGTACCCCAAAAGTGTTGTGTGATAAGTCCGAACACTTTCACAAGTGCGGCACCCCGAACTTATAGCATTATATGCATCGGCTCCGAATCATGTCTTGGGTCAATAGTTGGGTTTGCCCGGCTCCTATGTTTTGGTACCTTACGTTCCGTTATATCGCTAAGGTAGCACTAGGAGAACCACTGCGATTGTGCCCGGTTGAGCTGGGTTGAGCACCTCGGTGGAGAAAGCTAAACTGACCGTCATGATAGGGCGAGAGCGATCGCTGTTCGAGAGGTTCTTTCGGGTCCCTAAAGACTTATGCGCTTAGAGCGAGGAACCGAATTGTCCGCCAAGGCGTGGATAGCGCCCGAACTCGGTCTTCCGAATACTAGGGGCTTCGCCGAAATTTAAAATTATAGAATTCTATGGCTAAGTGAGAGTGTTCAAGCATTATAAGTCCGGTTGCCTTGTTCGTTGCGTTGAGCGCCTCCCTAGATGGGGGCTGAAGCCAACGACTTGCCATCTCTCAAATTTGATAAACGGCCGCACATAAGGTAATATTTTAAATTAACAAGCGTTGCTTAGCGCATATGAACAAGTTTTCAGCGTACAGGATAACAAATGCGAGTCTATTCAAAAATTACATCTTTGGAGCACTCATCCGCTATTCGGCGGGCACCCTTCAGGAGGCCCTCATAGTACATTTCGGGCGTGCGATGCTCCTTGCCCTTCGGTGGCCCGTCCGTCACAAGCTTCTCCGCATCCAGCTTGCCCTAGTGCACTTTAGCACGGGCAAGGGCCCGACGGCACCTTCAATGCAGGCGGAGCGCTTGATGACTTCAATCCGTGGACAAAGGCCCACCAGCCGCCCTTACTAGCCCAAAGTAGCTCCTGGCATGGCTTCCAATGGCCACAGCCGAACTATGAGGCCACTCATGGCCTGTTCGGCGACCTTGTGAGCTCGACCAGCTGCTTCAGCTGGTCGCTTAGGGGCTCGGATGTCCGCCTCAACATATCGAGACCGAACACCTTCTCCGTCGAGCTCCCTCCTTGGCGCGGTAGAATGCGGCAGCATCGGACACACTCTGGGGCAGATCTCGAATGCTCCGGAGAGCTCGAAATCCGGTAAGTAATAGGTAATTCACTTTCACATGCTTGCTTTGCATAAAGAATGCCTTACCCGCCGCTATCTTCTTTAATGATTCAATTTCTTGGAGGGCTTTTTGGGCCTCGGCCTTAGCAGCTTTGGCACTCTCAAGAGCCGAGGCAAGCTCGGACTCTCGGGTCTTTGAGTCACGCTCCAAACCCTCATGTTAATTCACGAGGGCCTGGAGCTCTTGCCGCACCTCCGCCAGCTGCGCATCCCCCTTCTCTCGCTCGGCGCGCTCCGCGGCCGCTTTGCTTTCGGCCACAGACACCGCTTCCTTCAGGGTCGCCACCTCGTTCGTGGCCCCTGCGGTACCGATGTTATTCCTGTTATTTTTTGCAACCGGAACCTTTATATAAGGTATTTCTTTAATAAGGTATTACTTACCTTCCTTGTCCTCGAGCTGCTTCTTGGCACGGTCGAGCTCGTTCTCGGACCGCTCGAGGCTCTGCTTCAATGCATTGACCTCCGCAGTCAGTGCGACAGAGGTCAGCAGCGCAACCTGCATTCCCATATTGACACACTTATGTTAGACTCCTGCGTATATATTTTTAGATCCTTAGTCCGACTTTTCTTTCCGAACACCGAATTAAGCATCAGGGGCTACTGTCTATGCAGTAATATTTTTACATATTCTAAACTTACCTCAAAGCCTGTTAGAAGGCTGGTACAGGCTTCAGTCAGCCCGCTCTTGGCGGACTGAACTTTCTGGATCACCACACTCATAACAGTGCGGTGCTCCTCCTTGATGGAGGCGCTGTTAAGCGCCTCCAGTAAGCTATCCGGTGCCTCCGGTTGGACGGAAGACACCGGCGTCTTACCCTTCCTACGAAGGGACCGCTTGCCGAACTCCGGAATCGCTGAAGGTTCCGGCATGGAGTCCAGACGAGGGCCGGGCTTAGAGCCCCTAGGGGTCTCGCCCCCCGCGCGCCTGGAGTCCGGGAGGTTGCCTTGCGGCGCCTCCTGCGCCACCTCCTCTTGACCAGGCCCCCCTTGGGGCACCACTTGACATCGTCTTGGCGTGAGGCGATGAGGCGGCCGAAAGTGAAGTACTCTCCATTTCCGACGAACTCAGGGACCCGCTCGACGAAGCGGCGAACTCGCCCTTGGGCGGGCTGCATGATTGTTCGGTATTAGAGAACACTATGCAATAAAAAGCCATGGGTATCCGGACACTTACGATCTCGCCAGGGGCTTGGCCCTTGTTGGCCAATCCTCCTCGTCGTTGTCGACGTTGGTGGAGAAGTCCGGAGGAAGGGTTCTTCCCTTCTTGGACCCTCCGGCCTCCCCAGTTGGGGCGGCCTTCCTTTTCCTCTCCTCCCCCGCTGGGGGAGAGGCTTCTTTTTCCTCCTCCTCGTTCTCGGGAGAAGATTCTGCTTCAGAATCTGACAGCACCAGGCGTCGGGAGCTCCTTCGAGTTCCCGTTGCCTCCTTCTTGGCCTTCTTCTCCGGCACCACATGAGGTACCGAAGCCAGCAACCCCGTCAATCGGGTGTCCGCTGGGTCTTCTGGCAAAGGAGCCGGACAGTTAACCTGTCCGGACGTCTTCAGCCAGTCCTGTTAAAGGTTAGGGAGTTTTAGATCCCGCATAGAGTCAAACTATGAAAAAAGAGTCCCATAAAGGGTAAAATAACTCACCTCGCTAGCTTGACGCTGCGAGCTGAATCCGCGATCTTCGGTAGCGGATGTGGGAGCCTCGACGCCCTTGAATAGCACCTTCCAGGCATCTTCGTACGTAGTGTCGAAGAGCCTTGTCGAACAGGTGCTGTGCGGATCGAACTCCCACAATTTGAAGGCCCGTTGTTGGCATGGGAGAATCCGGCGGATGAGCATCACCTGGATTACGTTGACAAGCCTGAGATTCTTGTCCACCAGGTTTTGGACGCATGTTTGGAGTCCGGATAGCTCGTCCGAATTCCCCCACGTCAGGCCCGTCTCTTTCCATGATGAGAGCCGTGTGGGGAAGCCAGATCTGAATTCGGGGGCCGCCGCCCATTTGGAGTCGCTCGGCTCGGTGATATATAACCACCCCGATTGCCACCCCTTTATTGTCTCCACGAAGGAGCCCTCGAGCCATAGGACTTTGTCCATCATGCCAACCATGGCGCCTCCGCACTCCGCTTGATGGCCGCCCACTACCTTCGGCCTAACATTGAAGATCTTCAGCCATAAGCCGAAGTGGGGCTGGATGCAGAGGAAGGCCTCGCACACAATGATGAACGCTGAGATGTTGAGGATGAAATTCGGGGCCAGATCGTGGAAGTCCAGGCCGTAGTAGAACATGAGCCCCCGGACAAATGGGTGAAGTGGAAAACCTAGTCCACGGAGGAAGTGGGGGAGAAACACCACCCTCTCATGGGGCCTAGGGGTTGGAATGAGCTGCCTCGCGTCGGGCAGCCGGTGCGCGATGTTGCTGGACAAGTATCCGGCCTGCCGCAGCTTTGTGATGTGCCCCTCCGTGACGGAGGAGGCCATCCACCTGCCTCCCGCTCCGGACATAGTTGGAGAAGGTTGAGGTGGGGTGTGCGGACTTGGGCGCTGGAGCTCGAGTGCGCGAAAATGGATGAGCAAAGGAGGAAGAAGGCGTAGGTGAAAAGGTGGATCCTTATCCCCTTATATGGACGGACGGAGCTATGCGTCCCCCACCAGCCTGGTAAAACTCGCTTATCTCCCAAGCGCCGTAATCAATGGCACGGATGGGTTACCCACGTCCGTATTGATGAGAATCCCGGAATAAGGGGCATGATCTATGCTTTGATAAGACGTGCCAAAGAAACCGCCTCGCTAAACGCGCTAAGGTGGGACAGTAAAAATGATTCGAATAGAGGTTTGGTCGTGGTGTGATGTCACGCCGCGGAATACGTCAGCAGATCTGTGCAAAAGTTATTCTCTCTATGGTGGTATGTGGAACTTGTTTTGCAGAGCCGGACACTATCCTTGTGTTCAAAACCTTCTATGAAGTATTCGGAGGAGGAACCCGCCTTGCAATGCCGAAGACAATATGCGCGCCGGGCTCGTCGTCATTGAAGCCTTGTTCAGGGGCTACTGAGGGAGTCCTGGACTAGGGGGTGTCCAGATAGCCGAACTATCATCGCGGCCGGACTCCAAGACTATGAAGATACAAGATTGAAGACTTCATCCCGTGTCCAGACGGACTTTCCTTGGCGTGGAAGGCAAGCTTGGCGATACGGATATGTAGATCTCCTACCATTGTAACCGACTCTGTGTAACCCTAACATATCCGGTGTCTATATAAACCGGAGGGTTTTAGTCCGTAGGACGAACAACAATCATACCATAGGCTAGCTTCTAGGGTTTAGCCTCCTTGATCTCGTGGTAGATCTACTCTTGTACTACTCATATCATCAATATTAATCAAGCAGGAGTAGGGTATTACCTCCATTGAGAGGGCCCGAACCTGGGTAAAAACATCGTGTCCCTTGTCTCCTGTTACCTTCCGCATAGACGCACAGTTCGGGACCTCCTACCCAAGATCCGCCGGTTTTGACACCGACAACCGACATTGCATAGGTGGGAATAGCTTGAACAACCGCTTTAAGTAAGATCTCCTTTCCTCCAGCCGACATAAGTTTTTCCTTCCAACCACTAATTCTCTGAACAATACGATCGATTAAGTATTGGAAACAATCGGGTTTATATAAACCCACATTGGCAGACAGTCCTAAATATTTGTCATTCAAGGCCTCAGTCATTATATTGAGAATTGTACACATTTGTTCTCTAGTGTCCACTCCCGTATTAGGGCTAAAAAAGATGTTGGATTTGTCGACACTGACCATCTGCCCTGAAGCTGCGCAATACGAATCTAGAACTGATTTTAATGTTTCCGCACTTTGCAAATTTGCTTTCATAAGGATTAAAGAGTCATCAACAAAAAGAAGGTTCGTGACAGATGGGGCATCTATGCAAAGCTTTACTCCTAAAATATTCCCATTTTCTTCCACATGCGTTAGTAAAGCTGTGAGACCCTTCGTGCATAACAGGAACAGGTAAGGAGACAGCGGGTCTCCTTGCCTCAGACCCCTAGTAGGTTTAAAACTTTCACTTTCCTCCGCACTAAACTGAATACGATATTCAACAGTAGAAACACACTCCATAATAAAATTTACCCACACCTCACGAAATCCAATTTTGAGCACAATCTGCTTGAGAAAAGGCAATTCAACCCAGTCATAAGCTTTATGCATATCCAATTTTATCGCACATAATCTTTCTTTGCCTGCTCTCTTTTTCTTGATGGTGTGGAAGCATTCGTATGCCACCAATACGTTGTGCGTACTACGTCTTCCAGGCACGAATGCACTTTGAGTTGGGCTAATAATATCTGGGATCAATGAATTAGATCGATAGCTTTTTCTCAATAGGCGAATGTACAGGGATCGATAATCGATCGGTCTAGAGTGGGCATTTACCTAGATGGGCTACTATGTCTGGCTTGTGTTCGTGTCTATTGGTGGGCTGGCCGGTGTCCAAGTCAAAAAGTTACCGGTGTCCAGCCCAAAAGACTGTACCATGTACAAGCACTAGTAGAAAAAGGGTCAAATCTGAGACACATTAGTGCCGGCACTAATGTGTCCATTAGTGCCGGTTCCAACGGCTAGCCGGCCGCTCTCATTAGTACCGGTTCATGGCGAACCTTTAGCACCGGTTCATGCCACGAACCGGTACTAAAGAGAGTGGTGGTAGGATGTTGTCAATCTGGGGCCCCTCCAGCACCTTTATTACCGGTTCGTGGCACCAACCGGTACTAAAGGTCGTCGTACATAAACCCTTCGTCCACCCGAGCTCGCTCTGTTCTTCCCCTTTCCCCTCACTTCCTCTGTTCTTCCCCTCTCTTCCTCGAGCTCATCACAAATTTTTCCCAAAATTTGTCAAGATTTGAAGGCCCCCATCCATTCAAATGATCACAAAAGTTAGCAACTTTGTCCTTTCATATCTCATTGCTAGATTAGCTCTTGCAATGCTTTGTATGGTGATTAATTTGCGAGCTTAGTAATTTGGGAGGAATTATATGTGCTAGTATTTGATTTATATGCAATTTTAGGTCAAAAATAACACTTAGTTTGCATATGTAGGTGTGGTTTACTTAGTGCCTTCTAAATCTCCGTCGTAACAACCGTCGATCGCTCAAGATCGTCTCTGTCGCCGGCACCACCTTGTGGTGAGGCTCTTGTTCATGAATGTTTTACATTACCAAATTGATGTTTGTGTGATTTGGATATATAGTTACTCGTATAATTATCTTACCCATACGTTGTTTGTTATACATAGTGCCATGGTTTTGATATCCGTCCCGCCGGCCCTCGTCCTTGTTATGATTCGGATGTGGTATATTCTCTTTTAAAACTAGTTGTTGCATTTCGTGTTTATGGCAAATTATGCCCATCAAGTTGACATAGATATTTTTATCTAGGAGGTATGTGAACGGAAATTGCAACCGACCCTATTGTCGAGAGGTTAAATTTAGTTGAAAGAGAAAACAGTATTTGAAAGAAAAATTGAAAAGAATTGAGGGGAGAAGATGGAATTGGAGTTGCATGTTGCCGATGTCGTAGATGATCACAAGATCAAGATGGAGAAAATGGGGTTGAAGATTAGAAAGATTAGAAAATATGCCATTGATAGTGTGGCTTGGTATCATTATGCTGTTGGATCAATTGTTACCTTAGTTGCGATCTTGATCGCATTTGTTGTTGCATTTAAATTCTTTAGCTAGAGAGTTATTTGTATGTTGCATTTAATTAAGTGTTGTATATGAAATTTATGTATGAACTTTATGTATGAACTTGTATTAATTTGGTCTATTCGGTGTTGTGTAATGAAGATGAGCCGACAATGGATGTATGATGACCGATGCTCTCCCGAGTTCATTAATGGCGTGCATACTTTTCTGCTTGCCGCTGAGGCAAACAAGCGGGCGGATGGTTTTATGCCTTGTCCATGTGCTGGCTGTAAGAATGGTCACAATTACTCTACGCCAAGAACCATTCACGTCCACCTATTTGAGTCCGGTTTCATGCCCCACTATAATGTTTGGACCAAGCACGGAGAAAGAGGGGTTATGATGGAAGACAATGAAGAAGAAGAGGACGACGACATCTATCCTGGCCATGGGTTCCCTGAATATGATGATACAACAATGGGGGAAGAAGCTGAGCCGGCAATGCAGGAAGAAGCTGAAGAAGGGGCATCAGATGAGCCCGCTGATGATCTAGGTCGGGCCATTGCTGATGCAAAGAGAATCTGTGCAAGTGATTTGGAGAGGAAGAAGTTGCAGCGCATGTTAGAGGATCACAATAAATTGTTGAACTCGAATTGCGAAGCTGACAAAAAAAAAGTTGGGCACCACACTGGAATTGCTGCAATGGAAGGCAGAGAATGGTGTATCTGACAAGGGATTTGGAAAGTTGCTGGTAATGATAATGAAGCAAAGAAGGATGTCTTCCCTCTAGGGTTAGAGGTGCAGAAGATACATGCATTCCCTAATGACTGCATCATCTACCGCGGTGAGTACGAGGATTTGAATGCTTGCCCGGTATGCGGTGCATTGCGTTATAAGATCAGTCGTGATGACCCTGGTGATGTCGAGGGCGAGCGCCCCAGGAAGAAGATTCCTTCCAAGGTGATGTGGTATGCTCCTATAATACCACGGTTGAAACGTTTGTTCCAAAACAAAGAGCATGCGAAGGCGATGCAGTGGCACGGAGAAGACCGTAAGAAAGACAGAAAGTTGAGAGTACCCGCTGACGGTTCGCAGTGGAGAAAAATTGAGAGAAAGTACAAGGAGGAGTTTGCAGGTGACCCAAGGAACGAATGGTTTGGTCTAAGCGCAGATGGCATTAATCCTTTTGTGGAGTAGAGCAGCAACCATAGCACATGGCCTGTGACTCTATGTTTGTATAACCTTCCTCCTTGGTTGTGCATGAAGCGGAAGTTCATTATGATGCCAGTGCTCATCCAAGGCCCTAAGCAACCCGGCAACGACATTCAAGTGTACCTAAGGCCATTAGTTGAAGAACTATTACAGCTGTGGAATGGAACAGGTGTACGTGCGTGGGATGAGCACGGACAGGAAGAATTTGACCTAAAAGCGTTGCTGTTCGTGACCATCAATGATTGGCCTGCTCTCAGTAACCTTTCAGGACAGACAATCAAGGGATACCGCGGGTGCACGCACTATTTGGATGATACCGACAATATATATTTGGAGAGTTGTAGGAAGAATGTGTACCTGGGACATCGTCGATTTCTTCCGAGCAGGCATCCCGTAAGAAAGAAAGGCAAGCATTTCAAAGGTGAGGTGGATCACCGGACGAAGCCTCGCCACCGTACTAGTGCTGATGTACATGATATGGTCAAGGATTTGAAGGTAATCTTTGGAAAGGGTCCTGGCGGACAACCTGTTCCGAAGGAAGCTGACGGACGCGCACCCATGTGGAAGAAGAAATCTATATTTTGGGACCTGCCATATTGGAAAGACCTAGAGGGTCCGCTCTGCAATCGACGTGATGCACGTGACGAAGAATCTTTGCATGACCCTGCTTGGCTTCTTGGGCGTGTACGGGAAGACAAAAGATACACCAGAGGCACGGGAGGACCAGCAACGTATGCACGGAAAAGACGACATACATCAGGGTCAGGCCAGCTATGCTCTTACCAAAGAAGAGAAGAAAATCTTCTTTGAGTGCCTGCTCAGCATGAAGGTATCGTCTGGCTTCTCATCGAATATAAAGGGAATAATAAATATGGCAGAGAAAAAGTTCCAGAACCTAAAGTCTCATGACTGCCACGTGATTATGACGCAACTGCTTCCGGTTGCATTGAGGGGGCTTCTACCGGAAAACGTTCGATTAGCCATTGTGAAGCTATGTGCATTCCTCAATGCAATCTCTCAAAAGGTAATCGATCCAGAAATCATACCAAGGTTACAAAATGATTTGGTGCAATGTCTTGTCATTTTCGAGTTGGTGTTCCCACCATCCTTCTTCAACATCATGACACACGTCCTAGTTCACCCTTGCGAAGAGATTAACGTTTTGTGTCCTGTATTTCTACACAATATGTTCCCCTTTGAGAGGTTAATGGGAGTCTTGAAGAAATATGTTCATAACCGTGCTAGGCCAGAAGGAAGCATCTCGAAGGGCCATGAAAATGAGGAGGTCATTTAGTTTTGTATTGACTTTATTCCTGACCTTAGGCCGATTGGTGTTCCTGTATCACGGCATAAGGGCAGACTGGAAGGAAAAGGCACGCTAGGAGGGCATCAAATAATATGTATGGACGGGCATTCTCTCACTGAAGCACACTACACAGTTCTATAGAATTTCGCCTTGGTGGCTCCGTATATGGAGGAACACAAGAATTTTCTACACTCCAAACACCCGGAGAAGTCTGACGACTGGATTACACGCGAACAAACGAGGACTTTCGCCAGTTGGTTGCAGAAACGTGCCCTGAATGATGGCGATATTCAAAATGACCTGTACTCGCTGTCCCAGTTACCATCTTCGAATATAATTACTTTCAAAGGGTACCAGATAAATGGGAATACATTTTACACGATCTCCCAAGATAAGAAGAGCACCAACCAAAACAGTGGTGTCCGCTTTGATGCAACAACCAACACGGGAAAGGAAACATATTATGGTTACATAGAGGACATATGGGAACTTAACTATGGAGGTGGTTTGAAGGTCCCTTTGTTTCAGTGCAAATGGGTCAATATGACACGAGGCGGGGTAAGGGAAGACCCGCAGTACGGAATGACAACAGTGGATCTCAACAATCTTGTGTATGCAGACGAACCATTCGTCCTAGCCAATGATGTGGTGCAGGTTTTTTATGTGAAAGACATGTCTACAAGGCCGAGAAAAAGAAAAGATAAGGAAGCGAATGGATCATACGACGAGCCAAAGCGCCACATAGTTCTTTTAGGGAAAAGAAATATCATGGGAGTGGATGACAAGACAGACATGTCAGAAGATTATGAAAAGTTTGATGAAATTGCTCCATTCACAGTGAATATTGACCCAAGCATCCAGTTAAATGATGAAGATTTTCCATGGCTACGGTGCAAAGGGACACACGGGAAGAAAAAGTTTCATACCCAAAGATCTAGGATGTGATCGGCTTCACTATCATCACTTTCTTCTGTGTTTCAGACCCAGGAGGGAATCTCTGTAATAGTTAGGGTAGTTATGTGTTTTGTCATTTGAAACGCGAAGAAATTTTATGTGCAAACAAATTATTTCATGCATTTACTAATTTTTTCAGTTAAATGGCCCTGAAATTGAAAAGCATTTCAAATGAACTCAGAAAAGGTTGAAAGTTGGCATGGTATCATAATTTCACCCACATAGCATGTGCAAAAAAGTAGAGAGGGTTACGGCAAAAACAGGATGCACTTCGTGTACAAAATGGACAATCTCTTTCGAAGTATCAGGGTTTCAGACGAAAACTCATCTGTTACAAAGGCATTTCATTTTTTAAATAACCTAAGCATTACCAAATTGAATATAATGATAAAACACACTAATAATATTAAATATAAGAAAAAACAATCACTCAAAAAACTAATTTCAAAGTTAAGTTATTCACAAACTAGTGATTCACAGAAATTTCAAATAATTCAAAATTTAAACTATTCAAATTTGAAAACTACCGACACTAACCTAAATCAAGAATATTCACAAATAAACTCTATATTAAGCAAAAAAATTAAAGCAAAAAAAATTTAAGAAAATAAAAAAGCCCGCTTAATGGGCCAGAGCGGCCTGCATACGACTAGAAACACAACGTTTTGTTGGGCCAGGATGTAGGCCCGCAACGGCCCAGTAGGCCCACAGGGCAGCACATAACAGGTAGGCCCAGTAGGCCTGCTTAGGAGAGGAGCTCGAGGGAGCTACCGCACTGGGGCTTATAAACCAGTGTGGTCGCCCCTCGGCTAGTGAGGTGGGACTAAACTTGCCGCACCGCACTGCGCCAGCGCCCCCCCCCCTTTAGTACCGGGTGGTGGCTGCAACCGGTACAAAAGAGGGGGCGTTTAGTACCGGTTGGAGCCACCACCCGGTACTAAAGGGGGCGGGGGGCGCTTCCCGCGGCTTGGCCTGGCCAAAACAGACCTTTAGTACCGGTTGGTGGCTCCAACCGGTACTAGAGGTGCCTCAGATATATACAACACTTATGAAAAATTTCAGTTTTCATCTCTCCTCAACTTCTTTCTCCTCTGCCCGTCATCGCCGCCTCGTCGCCGCCCGTCATAATCGCTGCCCCCGCCGTCCCGTCCCGTCGTCCCGTCGCCGCGCCCGCCCACACCTGTCGCGCCCCGTGGTCCTGTCGTCCCGCCTGTCCGTCCCGTTATCGCCGCCTGTCCCCATCGTCCTCTTCACCGCACCTGCCTCCGTCCCGTTACACGCCCCCGTGCCGCCTCGCCGTGAGCTCCTGCCCCGCTGCCATGTCCCCCCACACACATTAGTATTTTAGTTATAGAAATTTTTCTGTTTTTAGTTATAGAAATATCTATAGAAATGTTAGAAATTTTTCTGTTTTTAGTTATAGAAATATTAGAAATGTTAGTTATATAGAAATGTTATAAATTTTTCCTGTTTTTTAGTTATAGAAATATTAGAAATGTTATATAAATGTTAGTTATATAGAAATGTTATAGTTTTTTTTTATTTTTTAGTTATAGAAATATTTATAGAAATGTTAGCAATTTTTCTGTTTTTAGTTATAGAAATATTAGAAATGTTAGTTATATATATGGAAATGTTAGACATTTTAGAATTAGTTTTAGTTAGATGAATTAGATTAATTAATGTCAAATTGTTAGAATTTGCATATAGAATTTTAGTTATCACAATCCAATCATTTAAAAATGTTACTTTTTATGGGCATATAGTATTTGTTCTCGACGATATGCCCGCCCGCATCCTCGCAGTCGACCCGCTCATGACGACGCCATGCTTCAGAGGACCAATGTCCGGATTGGCTCACTGGCTAGCACTGGAGGTGCTACCTAGAGGGTGCGCCGCTTGGTGAGGAACCCGGCCTCGGGTCCCGTCGTCGACCCAGATCTCCTTTGGTGGCGTTCGCGTGGGCCACATTCGATGCAGAGGCAGCCGGCCCCGCCGGAGGTGGTGCGTCGCCGTGTCAGGGAGGAAGACGAGCACGTCCATTGCTACATGGCTGCTATGGACGACGTCAGGTTCTCCACTAATTGGAAGGTTCTCTGGGCAGATGACCGGCGATATGATCCTGTGATGGTTCCTTCTTTTTGGGTGTCCACAGCCCGCGCCCCAGGAACCGCGAGTGGCGCCCTAAATTCTTCTGTAGTACTCGATCTTTATTAGGTACCTAGCCAATGATGTATTCGAAATATAATATTCGAGACGATGTATTCGAGATTATATATATTATTCAAGACGATGATGTATTCGAGATTATATATTAATCGAGACGATGCATATGTTATGTACTATATGATTCAGTTTTTCCTTATTGATTGCATCCATGCATTGTAATTTGAATACTAAATTGTTTTATATTTCTTCTGTATTAGTTAAGTAAAAGCTATGGCGGACAATACCAGCAAAGAGAGAGAAGAGGAATTGTTCGACATCATACGCAGCCCTGGCAGGCTAGATGATCTGAATGAAGCAGATGAAGGCTCCCAATATCTGAACAATACCAAAGAGGGTGATGCAAAGATATTCGATCTCGACGACCGAGCTGATGAAGTCATGAACTATGATTCTGATTATGATGACACAAACAATGTTTATGATGACACAAACAATGCTGGTCTTCAAATAACAAAGACTACCGGCGAGGTATATTTATATAAGCAGGCATCATGGTGATCATCACATGTTTTTTTATTTAAAGATTGTGACGCCCGGATAATTAAGCTACAGTAATCCTCACCTAATGTTGCCACGTCACCATGATTATTGTTAGTAATCCTCGCTTGATCCAAATATTAGTTCAAACTCAAATTCAAAATTGAGTTTAAAGTCAAAATTCAAACTTTGTCAAAAATGAAACTAAAATGTTGATCATGTGACAAATATGCACTTCTTAATATTGGTGATGAACCAACATTTTTGCAGAGTGGTTTAATGCCCTAAACTATTTAAAGCATATATTTAAAAAAAATTAAAATAAAATAGGAATAGAACCCCCCTCCCACTGGGCCGTGGCCTAGCTGGCTCACTAGGGCAAACCCAGCGGCCCAGCCCAACTCCCCTCTCTGTTCGTCCTCTTCCTGTTCATTGGGTGCAACCGACCGCGCCCGCGGTCGCCATCGGACCCCCTCGCCGGCAGCGCCACAGAGAGGATAAGGGCGAGGCCGACGCCTCGGGCCTCCTCCCCCACCTACCTCCACCCATTCGCTCCCCCCTCGGCCACTCCTCTCTCCCCTATGCCTAGCCCGGATCCACTTTCCCCCACCTCGCCCGACGCACTGTCGCCGTCTCCCGTGGTGCCACCGCGGCCACCAGGCCCTCCTCGCCGCCTCGAGGTGTCCAAGAGCCCTGTGACCGTCTGCTGCTTCTTCTGCATCAACGACCTCAAGGCGGGAGGCACCCCAGCGCCGGATCGACCCTTCGTCAACCTTGGGTCGCCAGCGACCTCCTCCCTCACCGGCCGGCCACTACTGCTCCTAAGCCCCTTGAAGGTCTCCTTGCGCCGTGGCGGTGAGCTCTGCTCCTCCTCCCTCCTTCTGCCGCTATTCTCCGCACCTGTAACCGCCATCACCATGGATGGCCGCGCTGAGCTCCGCGGTGCAGCTAGTCGCCGTCGCTGTAGTCGTTGCCAAGGCCGGGCAAGCATGTCAACGTGCTCAGGGCGCCTCCCTGGTGCCACCCGAGCCTCTAGCTCATCTCCTCGTGCCCTCTGTCGCCGTTGACGGAGATGGCCGAACTCCGGCGTCCACCTCGCCGCTTGCCGTCGTCATTTTAGGCCTTCGCGAGGCCAACCGTTAGCGCCACGCGACGCGCCTCGCTCCCCTCTTTCGAACGCCACCTTGCGCGCACAAAATGGTGGCCGGAGCACATTTTCCGATGAGTTCCGAGGCCACGCCACTGCAGGTTTGGTCACCGGCGTGATTCCGGCACCGACGCCGCGTAGGCTGACTCGGCATCGACGATGGGGCCCATCGAGCCATCGGGCGGTGGGTCCATTGACTCGTTGACTAGGTCAACCCACTGACATGTGGGGCCGAGTCAATAAAACGTTTTAGATAAATAGAAAATGTATTAATTAAATTGATTAATTAATCTATTCACCAATTAGACACTGACAGTGGGCCCCGCTTGATAATTAGTATTAGATTAGTCCAATTAACCCTGTTTAATTGGTCCAGTCACTGACCAGTGGGTCCCACTGGACCCACAAGTCAGGTTTGACCAGTCAATGGTCACAGTTGACTGCTGATATCACTGTGATGTCATGCTGATGTCATAAATCATTTTAGATATTTCTATTAACAAATAAATTTCAGAATATTATTAAAAATTTGAAAAATCATATAAAATAAACCGTAACTCGGATGAAGATGTTTTCTACATGAAAGTTGCTCAGAAAAACGTGACGAATCCGAATACGCTCTCCGTTCATCTGTCACATGCCTCTAGCATAGCAAGCATGCAACCTTCCCCCTCCGTTTCGTTTGCCCGAAAATGCCAAACTTCGGGAAAACATTCTCGGATGTTTCCCCCCTTCGCCGGTAGCATGTAGCACCGCTGCTAGAACACGCTCAGCTCTGCTCATTGTCCTGTTATGCACTTGCCTGCTATGTATTTACTGTTTCTTCCCCCCTTCTCTCTGTTAGACCCCCAGACCGTTGCTAATGCCACCGTGATCGACTACGTCGACGACGACCCCTCCTTCTTGTCTGAGCAACCAGGCAATCCCCCCCTTTGATCATCCCGATATCACCCATTCTATACTCTCGTGCTTGTGTTAGATTTTGCTACTGTTATTGTTTGCTCCTATTATGATGCATAGCCTGCTTTTGTACCTGCTATTTGTTACCTACCTGCTTATCCTAAACTGCTTAGTATAGGTTGGTTAGTGATCCATCAGTGACCCCCACCTTGTCCTTGTTGCCCCTGCTTCATCATCGACGACTCGATCAGCGTGATCGACGGCCAGAGCCCGACACCTCACATCACGTCACGCCCCTTTAGTTGCTCGACTCTACAGAGCTACCATCGAGTGCCGAGGGTGATCCCTCATAACACACTCCTGATGATAATTCTGTAGTGTAGCTATTCAGTCATGGTAATCGAGATTGATTTCCTCTTTCACCATTCCCGATTCGGCTCTGTCGTTCAGCACCTCAAGTGTGAACCTCGAGGGTGGTCCCTCTTACGTTCAACTTGATGATTACATTGAGTGGAATCCATGGGGGGTGATTCCTCAGGTTTTCCCCTTGATGTCTGGACACAGAGTTACCTTGACTTTACTTGAGACCTTTGTTGAAGTCGGGCGGGCCCGTTGAGCACCCGCGAGTTGATGTGAAAGTCAGGCGGGCCCGTTGATCACCCGCGAGTTTTCCACATGGCACGGCCGGGCAGTCTGGGCCCTTGCCGTAAGTCCATGAGACGGGGCAACGGGGTCACCTTATCGTGAGTCTCTGCTTGTTTCCGCGAGCCCCCAATGCACTAACAGGTTTGGGTATTTGTTCTGAGTTGGCCTCTGGCCTTTACGCACTAACCACCACGTGAGAATAGATATGGGCCTCGAAGTCACGGTATCAGCCGAAGCTTTGGCAGATGTCCAGTTCATCATTGTGGCCGGGCCGGATCATGCCATCCACTGCACGGGTGGTGCTGGTATCCCCTTGCGCACAACGACCCGGAGTGCAATGGGCGATGGGTCCAGAACCCGAAGTGCTTAGGCTGTAGACCGGCGGCGACCTCTCTGTCGAGCCTAGGTAGGGCTGCGACGTGTTGATCTCCTGAGGGCGGGCATTGACCCCAGAAAGGTGTGCCCTGCCAGAGTGATAGAGCGTGTTGGGTAACGTGGTGCACCCCTGCAGGGAATATATATATTCGAATACTGTGTCCACGGTAATGGACGTTCAGACTTGTATCCGGATCTTATATAACTAGAACTGGATACTTGTGATGAGAATTGGATGGTGATGAGAATTGGATTGAGATGACAATTGGATAGTATGGCTCTGGGATTGCTTTCTCGCAGGGAGTCGAGAAAGGATCTCTGGCCGAGGTGGATAACACTACTACTACTTTACTTAAATTGCTATTCTTTACTCTTCTACATGCTGCAAGATGCTCGGAGCTGCTTGAAGATGCTAGTCTTTGATAGGCTAGGCCTTCCCCTCTATTCTGGCATTCTGCAGTTCAGTCCACATATACAAACCTTTCGGTTGTAGCAGTGCATACTTAGTATATATCTGATGCTTGCGAGTACTTTGGATGAGTACTCACTGTTGCTCTGCTACCCCCTTTTCCCCCTTCTTTCTTCTTTCCGATTGATGTAACCAAATGGTGGATCCCTGGAGCGAGATGCCACCAACGACGGATGCTGCTACGTGAAGATCGCCGACGACCAGGAGTAGTTAGGAGGTCCTAGGCAGGAGGCCTTGCCTCTTCGATCGTTGTTGCCTTTGTGCTAGCCTTCTTAAGGCATTCTTGTTTAACTTATGTCTGTACTTAGATATTGTTGCTTCCGCTGACTCTTGTGTATCGTGCTATGTATTCGAGCCCTCTGGCTTGTAATATAAAGCTTGTATTATTTCTTTTTGTGTCTAGAGTGGTGTTGTGATATCTTCCCGTGAGTCCCTGATCTTGATCGTACACATTTGTGTGTATGATTAGTGTATGATTGAATCGGGGGCGTCACAAGTTGGTATCAGAGCCGACTGCCTGGAGGATCCCCCTTACTCCTTGGCCGAAGTTGAGTCTAGTTTTTGAAAAACTGCTTACTAACATGGCTGTGTGGCTTACGGGCCCACGTCGCCATTGGGTGGTATTAGGATCTTTTACTCCTCATCTATACTCTAGGACTCTGATCTCTCTTCTATTCGGGTTAAATGTTTTTGCTAACTCTAATGTTAGGTTCTCGTAACTACTTCCTCCCGAAGGGCCCCTCACTTCAGATGATCGCCTGTTTCTCCAGAAGATTCTGAAGATACTCTCTGATGTTTTTCCCGAGACCCTTGTACCCATCGCTGTTGCGATCCCTACCACCGATAAATCCTTTTGGATAACTACCTACATTGTCGTTCATACCTTCATGTCCCCAGTTGCTCTTGTTATTTCAAGATGTCCTGAAATACTCTTTGATGTTTCGAGAATCCTTTTGCTTACTGTCCTGCATGTTCCTTGTCGCATGAATACTCCTATGAATAATTTCTCACACTTTTCGAGGATTTGTTCATTCCTAGTTGATCAAGTGATTCATACTTTGAAGTACTATCCGATCTTCCGGTAATCCTCTCCAACTATTTCTCAACAAATACTTATCTGCTTGCATTATGGTTACTCCGTATGTCTAGCAATACGCATTACCATCCTTTGTCATCGTGATTTCGAGCATTGGATTCGATTTGTTTGTGAATGCTTACGATCACCAGCCTATTTAAAATCCTTCCCTTGGTTCAGACGTCACTCCGGACATGAGCTGGTGTTCGGCGAATCAAGCCTTGCTTGATTGTTGATCTATATCTATTCAACTTACTTGTCTTTGATCAGAGCCTCTATTTCTGATCCCCCGATTTGGAAACCATAATTCCTTTGCATTTGAGCTTTGAATCAGTCATTTGTTTCTATAACCTGGCCTCCTTGAATTCTTTCTTCTTCTGGTTGAGTACCGATACTCACATCAGACCCATTGTGGACCTCCAAGTCCCTTGTTGGGTTTTATCCGACAACATCCTTCATATTCAGTAACCTTGTGAGCCTTTCCTCGGATACACAATGCATTTGGTAAATTGTATCCCTCGCTCTTGTCAAACATACTCTGCTTCTGGGCTTGAGTTATTTACTCGTGAAGTTTGTGGTATAGGTTCCTAAGATGTCCCTATGGGTTGAACCTACGCGTCCCCTAATCCGTTTGAACCTGAGAGTCTTCATGATTCTTACTCTTCTGGTGTTTTGCCAGATAAAATATCAACACTACAACTTCATCGAAAGCGAGAAGTGAATAAAAGGTTATGCATTGAAAAAGTGGGAGTCGACCTTGAACTTTGTGTTCATGCCCATGGAAATGATGTAGATCTTATCATGGGAGCTTCTTGTAAAAAAATTATCCCCTTGGTATAGATTCATCTTGTATTTTGTATTTTGTTTTGGTCCTTGGCAACCGTGGTTCCGACCATGACTATATCCTTTGATTGCATTTCTCGGACGAGTTAAAGTACTTTCTTCTTCAGATCATTTCACCTGTCAAGCCCCTACTTTGATCTACCTTTGAGTGTTACCCTCTGGTATCTCGAGAATATCACGGAACTACATAACTTCTTATGAGTTTTTCATCAACTATTATTCTCGCCGATTCAAATTTTCCATGGGTTCTTAGTTGTTAGACACTCGAGAACATCGGTAATTGATTCAGGTCTCTATTGCTTTGTTTAACCTTTCTTGTAACCTAACATATCTGAGCAGTGATAATTCCCTGCTTGTGTAAAGATTTCGGTGTACTAACTCTGTCAGTAAGACGACCTTGTTACTATTGTTGATGACATTCCGGTAGCCACCGATGGACGAGAACTTTGCCTATTGGTCCGCCTCGTCTTAACGAGCAGGAAAATGGTTCTCTTCGTCCGTCGCCCTTGGTACCAACGTTGTTGCCAACATAACCGACATGCTATCCTCTGACCTACCTTGCTATCATGACCGTACAAAATGTTAGCACCCTTCCTGCTTATAACCCACATGGTGGGCCCATAACCCACAGTTCCACAGGATCGAAACCTGACTCTCCTGTACAACCTTGACTCCGAAATATTCTTTGCACTTGGCTTCGTATGTAAATCACGAGCCCCCTTCCTAGTGATCTATTATGGTGTTTGATGCAATACTTATTCTCAATGCTTTGGACCCCTTTAACCCTCTGCTTCAGACATCGAACGATTGCCTACCCGGTTGAAGCTTCTTAGTGCTCCTCCTTACCTTGCTCTCGATGATTTTCTTGAATTTTAACTTGAGAGATGCCTCTATGCCACGTTCGTTGAGATAGCCACATGTACATATCTTGGGTTGACCTTCGTCCTTTCCGAGTCGTTCCCACTTATTCTACCCCTTAAATCTCGGGACGAGATTTCTTGTAGTGGAGGAGAATTGTGACGCCCGGCTAATTAAGCTACAGTAATCCTCACCTAATGTTGCCACGTCACCACGATTATTATTAGTAATCCTTGCTTGATCCAAATATTAGTTCAAACTCAAATTCAAAATCGAGTTTAAAGTCAAAATTCAAACTTTGTCAAAAATGAAACTAAAATGTTGATCATGTGACAAATATGTACTTCTTAATATTGGTGGTGAACCAACATTTTTGCAGAGTGGTTTAATGCCCTGAACTATTTAAAGCATATATTTAAAAAAATTAAAATAAAATAGAAATAGAAACCCCCTCCCACTGGACCGTGGCCTAGCCGGCCCACCAGGGCAAACCCAGCGGCCCAGCCCAGCTCCCCTCTCTGTTCGTCCTCTTCTTGTTCATTGGGCGCAACCGACCGCGCCCGCGGTCGCCATCGGACCCCCTCGCCTGCAGCGCCACAGAGAGGATAAGGGCGAGGCCGACGCCTTGGGCCTCCTTCCCCACCTACCTCCACCCATTCGCTCCTCCCCCCTCGGCCACTCCTCTCTCCCCTCTGGTTAGCCCGGATCCACTTTCCCCCTCCTCGCCCGACGCACTGTCGCCGTCGCCCGCGGTGCCACCGCGGCCACCAGGCCCTCCTCGCCGCCGTCTGCTGCTTCTTCTGCATCAACGACCTCAAGGCGGGAGCCACCCCAGCGCCGGATCGACCCTTCGTCAACCTCGGGCCGCCAGCGACCTCCTCCCTCACCGGCCGGCCACTACTGCTCCTAAGCCCCTCGAAGGTCTCCTTGCGCCACGGCAGTGAGCTCTGCTCCTCCTCCCTCCTTCTGCCGCTCTTCTTTGCACCCGTAACCGCCATCACCATGGATGGCCGCGCTGAGCTCCGCCGTGCAACTAGTCGCTGTCGTTGTAGTCGTTGCCAAGGCCGGGCAAGCACGTCAACGTGCTCAGGGCGCCTCCCTGGTGCCGCCCGAGCCTCTAGCTCATCTCCTGGTCTCCTCTGTCGCTGTTGGCGGAGATGGCCGAACTCCGGCGTCCGCCTCGCCGCTTGCCGTCGTCGGTTTAGGCCTTCCCGAGGCCAACCGTTAGCGCCACGCGACGCGCCTCGCTCCCCTCTTTCGAACGCCACCTTGCGCGCGCAAAATGGTGGCCGGAGCGCGTTTTCCGACGAGTTCCGAGGCCACGCCGCTGCAGGTTTGGTCGCCTGCGTGATTCCGGCGCCGACGCCGGCGAGGCTGACCTGGCACTTGAAGGAAATATGCCCTAGAGGCAATAATAAAGTTATTATTTATTTCCTTATATCATGATAAATGTTTATTATTCATGCTAGAATTGTATTAACCGGAAACATAATACATGTGTGAATACATAGACAAACAGAGTGTCACTAGTATGCCTCTACTTGACTAGCTCGTTAATCAAAGATGGTTATGTTTCCTAACCATAGACATGAGTTGTCATTTGATTAACGGGATCACATCATTAGGAGAATGATCTGATTGACATGACCCATTCCGTTAGCCTAGCACTTGATCGCTTAGTATGTTGCTATTGCTTTCTTCATGACTTATACATGTTCCTCGTAACTATGAGATTATGGAACTCCTGCTTACGGAGGAACACTTTGGGTGCTAGCAAACGTCACAACATAACTGGGTGATTATAAAGGAGTACTACAGGTGTCTCCAAAGGTACATGTTGGGTTGGCGATTTGAGATTAGGTTTTGTCACTCCGATTATCGGAGAGGTATCTCTGGCCCTCTCGGTAATGCACATCACTATAAGCCTTGCAAGCAATGTAAGCTAATGAGTTAGTTACGGAATGATGCATTACGTAACGAGTAAAGAGACTTGCCGGTAACGAGATTGAACTAGGTATTGATACCGACGATCAAATCTCGGCAAGTAACATACCGATGACAAAGGGAACAAAGTATGTTGTTATGTGGTTTGACCGATAAAGATCTTCGAGAATATGTAGGAGCCAATATGGGCATCCAGGTTCCGCTATTGGTTATTGACCGAGAATAGTTCTAGGTCATGTCTACATAGTTCTCGAACCCGTAGGGTCCGCACGCTTAAGGTTTCGATGGCGATGCTTATATTATGAGTTTATGAGTTTTGATGTACCGAAGGAGTTGGAGTCCCGGATGAGATCGGGACATGACGAGGAGTCTCGAAATGGTCGAGACGTAAAGATCGATATATTGGACGACTATATTCGAGTTCGAAAGGTTCCAATGATTCGGTATTTTTCGAGTACCGAGAGTTACGGAATTCTCCGGAAGAAGTATTGGGCCTTATTGGGCCCTGCGGGAAAGAGAGAGGGCTGCCTAGGGCAGGCCGCGCTTCCCAAGGCCTAGTCCGAATTGACTAGGGGAGGCCGCACCTTCCTCCCTTCCCCTTCCTACTCTCCTACTCCTACTAGGAAAGGAGGAGTCCTACTCCCGTGGGAGTAGGACTCCCCTTGGTGCGCCTCCCTAGGCCGCCACCTCCTCCTTGCTCCTTTATATACGGGGCAGGGGCACCCCATGACACACAAGTTGATCTACGGATCGCCTTAGCCGCAGTGCGGTGCCCCCTCCACCATATTCCACTTCGTCATATCGTCATGAGCTTAGGCGAACCCCTGTGCCGTGAAGTCATATCGTCATGAGCTTAGGCGAAGCCCTGCATCGGTGGTGCATCATCATCGCCACCACGCCGCCAGTTGTCTGACGGAACTCATCCCCGACGCTTTGCTGGATCGGAGCCCGGGATCGCCATCGAGCTGAACGTGTGCAGAACTCGGAGGTGCCGTGACGCTTGGTGCTTGGATCGGTCGGATCGTGAAGACGCATTTACTACATCAACCGCATTGTTATAACGCTTCGCTTTCGGTCTACGAGGGTACGCTGACAGACATTCTCCCTCTCGCTGCTATGCCATCACCATGGTCCTGTGTGTGCGTAGGGAATTTTTTGAAATTACTACGCTCCCCAACAAAGGCATCCGAGCCTGGTTTTATGCGTTGATGTCATATGCACGAGTAGAACACAAGTGAGTTGTGGGCGATATAAGTCATACTGCTTACCAGATGTCATACTTTGGTTCGGCGGTATTGTGAGATGAAGCGCCCGGACCGACATTACGCCAGACGCTTACGCGAGACTGGTTTCACCGCTCGAGCACTAGTTGCTTAAAGGTGACCGGCGGTGTCTGCTTTCTCTCACTTTAGTTGAACTGAGTGGCTACGCCCGTCCTTGCGAAGGTTAAAACAGCACCAACTTGACAAACTATCGCTGTGGTTTTGATGCGAGGTAAGAACGGTTCTTGCTCAGCCCGTAGCAGCCACGTAAAACTTGCAACAACAAAGTAGAGGACGCCTAACTTGTTTTTGCAGGGCATGATGTGATGTGATATGGTCAAGACGTGATGCTATATTTATTGTATGAGATGATCATGTTTTGTAACCGAAGTTATCGGCAACCGGCAGGAGCCATATGGTTGTCGCTTATTGTATGAAATGCAACGCCATGTAATTGCTTTACTTTATCACTAAGCAGTAGCGATAGTCGAGAAGCAATAGTTGGCGAGACGACAACGATGCTACGATCGAGATCAAGGTGTCGCGCGGTGACAATGGTGATCATGACGGTGCTTCGAGATGGAGATCACAAGCACAAGATGATGATGGCCATATCATATCACTTATAATGATTGCATGTGATGTTTATCCTTTATGCATCTTATCTTGCTTTGATTGACGGTAGCATTATAAGATGATCTCTCACTAAAATTATCAAGAAGTGTTCTCCCGAGTATGCACCGCTAGAAAGTTCTTCGTACTGAGACACCACGTGATGATCGGGTGTGATAGGCTCTACGCTCAAATACAACGGGTGCAAAACAGTTGCGCACGCGAATACTCAGGTTAAACTTGACGAGCCTAGCATATAACAGATATGGCCTCGAACACGGAGACCGAAGGTCGAGCGTGAATCATATAGTGGATATGATCAACATATTGATGTTCACCATTGAAACTACTCCATCTCACGTGATGATCGGACATGGTGTAGTTAATATGGATCACGAATCACTTAGAAGATTAGAGGGATGTCTATCTAAGTGGGAGTTCTAAAGTAATATGATTAATTGAACTTTAATTTATCATGAACTTAGTCCCGGTAGTATTTTGCAAATTATGTTGTAGATCAATAGCTCGCGTTGTTGCTTCCCTATGTTTTTATATGTTTGTTTTGATATGTTCCTAGAGAAAATTATGTTGAAAATGTTAGTAGCAATGATGCGGATTGGATCCGTGATCTGAGGTTTATCCTCATTGCTGCACGTAAGAATTATGTCCTTAATGCACCGCTAGGTGACAAACCTATTGCAGGAGCAGATGCGACGTTATGAACGCTTGGCTAGCTCAATATAATGACTACTTGATAGTTTAGTGCACCATGCTTAAAGGCTTAGAATCGGGACTTCAAAGACGTTTTGAACGTCATGGACCATATGAGATGTTCCAGAATTGAAGTTAATATTTCAAGCAAATACCCGAGTTGAGAGATATGAAGTCTCCAACAAATTCTATAGCTAAAAGATGGAGGAGAATCGCTCAACTAGTGAGCATGTGCTCAGATTGTCCGGTACTTCAATCGCTTGAATCAAGTGGGAGTTAATCTTCCAGATAAGATAGTGATTGACAGAATTTCTAGTCACCATCACCAAGTTAGTAGAACTTCGTGATGAACTATAATATGCAAGGCATGACAAAAGTAATTCCCAAGCTCTTTGTGATGCTGAAATCGACGAAGGTAGAAATCAAGAAAAGAGCATCAAGTGTTGATGATTGACAAGACCACTAGTTTCAAGGAAAAGGGCAAAGGGAAGAAGGGGAACTTCAAGAAGAACGACAAGCAAGTTGCTGTTTGAGTGAATAAGCCCAAGTCTGGACCTAAGCCTGAGACTAAGTGTTTTTTCTGCAATGGAACTGGTCACTGGAAGCGGAACTACCCCAAGTATTTGGCGGATAAGAAGGATGGCAAATTGAACAAGAGTATATTTGATATACAGGTTATTGATGTGTGCCTTACTAGTGTTTATAGTAGCCCCAGTATTTGATACTTGTTTGGTTGCTAAGATTAGTAACTCAAACAGGAGTTACGAATAAACAGAGACTAGTTGAAGGGAAGTGACGATGAGTGTTGGAAGTAGTTCCAAGATTGATATGATCATCATCGCACACTCCCTATACTTTCGGATTAGTGTTAAACCTAAATAAATGTTATTTGGTGTTTGCGCTGAGCATGAATATGATTTGATCATGTTTATTGCAAAACGGTTATTCATTTAAAGTCAAAGAATAATTGTTGTTCTGTTTAAATGAATAAAACCTGATGGTCATACACCCAATGAAAATAGTTTTCAAAACTGTTATTCATTTAAAGTCAAAGAATAATTGTTGTTCTGCTTAAATGAATAAAACCTTCAATGGTCATACACCCAATAAAAATAGTTTGTTGGATCTCGATCGTAGTGATACACATATTCATAATATTGATGCCAAAAGATGCAAAGTTAATAATGATAGTGCAACTTATTTGTGGCACTGCCGCTTAGGTCATATTAGGTAAAGCGCATGAAGAAACTCCATGCTGATGGGATTTTGGAATCACTTGATTATGAATCACTTGATGCTTGCGTAACCATGCCTTATGGGCAAGATGACTAAAGACTCGCTTCTCCGAACAATGGAGCGAGCAAATGACTTATCGGAAATAATACATACCGATGTATGCGGTCCGATGAGTGTTAAAGCTCACGGCAAGTATCGTTATTTTCTGACCTTCACAAGATGATTTGAGCAGATATGAGTATATCTACTTAATGAAGCACAAGTCTGAAACATTTGAAAAGTTCAAATAATTTCAGAGTGAAGTGGAGAATCATCGTAATAAGAAAATAAAGTTTCTACGATCTGATCGTGGAGGAGAATATTTGAGTTACAAGTTTGGCCTTCATATAAAACAATGTGGAATAGTTTCACAGCTCACGCCACATGGAACACCATAACGTAATGGTGTGTCCGAACGTCATAACCGCACTTTATGTGATATGGTGCGATCATTGATGTATCTTACCGATTTACCACTATCGTTTTGGGGTTATGCATTAGAGACAGCTGCATTCACGCTTAATAGGGCACCATCTAAACTGCTGAGATGACACCGTATGAACTATGGTTTAGCAAGAAACCTAAGCTGTCGCTTTCTTAAAGCTTGAGTTGCGATGTTTATATGAAAAGGTTTCAACCTGATAAGCTCGAACCCAAATCGGAAAAGTGCGCCCTCATAGAATACCCAAAGGAACTATTGGGTACACCTTCTATCACAGATCCGAAAGCAAGATATTTGTTGTTAAGATGGATCCTTTCTAGAGAAGAAGTTTCTCTCAAAGAAGTGAGTGGAGGAAAGTAGGACTTGATGAGGTAATTGTACCTTCTCCCTTATTGGAGAGTAGTTCATCACAGAAATCAGTTCAAGTGATTCCTACACCAATTAGTGAGGAAGTTAATGATGATGATCATGAAACTTCAGATCAAGTTGCTACCAAACCTCGTAGGTCTTCCAGAGTAAGATCCGCACCAAAGTGGTACGGTAATCCTATTCTAGAAGTCATGTTACTAGACCATGATGAACCTGCGAACTATGAGGAAGCAATGATGAGCCCAGATTCCGCGAAATGGCTTGAGGCTATAAAATCTGAGATAGGATCCATATATAAGAACAAAGTGTGGACTTTGGTTGACCTGCTCGATGATCAGCAAGTCAAGTTAAATAAATGGATCTTCAAGAGGAAGACGGACACTGATAGTAGTGTTACTATCAACAAAGCTCGACTTGTCAAAAAGGGTTTTGGACAAGTTCAAGGTGTTGACTACAATGAGATTTTCTCAACTGTAGCGATGCTTAAAGTCTGTCCGAATCATGTTAGCAATTGCCACATTTTATGAAATCTGGCAAATGGATGTCAAAACTACATTCTTTAATGGTTTTATTAAAGAAGAGTTGTATATGATGCAACCAGAAGGTTTTGTCAATCCTAAAGGTACTAACAAAATGTGCAAGCTCCAGCGATCCATCTATGGACTGGTGCAAGCATCTCGGAGTTGGAATACACGCTTGATAAGTTGATCAAAGCATATAGTGTTATACAGACTTACGGTGAAGCCTGTATTTACAAGAAAGTGAGTAGGAGCACTACAGCCTTTCTGATAAGTATATGTGAATGACATATTGTTGATCGGAAATAATGTAGAATTATTCTGCAAAGCATAAAGGAGTGTTTGAAAGGAGTTTTTAAAGAAAGACCTCGTGAAGTTGTTACATATTGAGCATCAAGATCTATAGAGATAGATCAAGACGCTTGATAAGTATTTCAATGAATACATACCTTGACAAGATTTTGAAGTAGTTCAAAATGGAACAGTCAAAGAAAGAGTTCTTGCCTGTGTTACAAGGTGTGAGATTGAGTAAGACTCAAAACCCGACCACGACAGAAGATAGAAAGAGAATGAAAGTCATTCCTATGCATCAGCCATAGGTTCTATAAAGTATGCCATGTTGTGTACTGATCTATTGCATACCCTACCACTAAGATTGGCAAGGAGTGCAATAGTGATCTAGGAGTAGATCAATGGACAGCGGTCAAAATTATCCTTAGTAGAATAAGGATATGTTTCTCGATTATGGAAGTGAAAAAGGTTTGTCGTAAAGGGTTACGCCGATGCAAATTTTAACACTAATCTAGATGACTCGAGTCTCAATCTGGATACATATTGAAAGTGGGAGCAATTAGCTAGAGTAGCTCCGCAAGAGCATTGTAGACATAGAAATTTGCAAATACTTACGGCTCTGAATGTGACAGACCCGTTGACTAAAATCATCTCACAAGCAAAACATGATCACACCTTAGTACTCTTTGGGTGTTAATCACATAGCGATGTGAACTAGATTACTGACTCTAGTAAACCCTTTGGGTGTTGGTCACATGTCGATGTGAACTATGGGTGTTAACCACATATAGATGTGAACTATTGATGTTAAATCACATGGCGATGTGAACTAGATTATTGACTCTAGTGCATGTGGGAGACTGAAGGAAATATGCCCTAGAGGCAATAATAAAGTTATTATTTATTTCCTTATATCATGATAAATGTTTATTATTCATGCTAGAATTGTATTAACCGGAAACATAATGCATGTGTGAATACATAGACAAACAGAGTGTCACTAGTATGCCTCTACTTGACTAGCTCGTTAATCAAAGATGGTTATGTTTCCTAACCATAGACATGAGTTGTCATTTGATTAACGGGATCACATCATTAGGAGAATGATCTGATTGACATGACCCATTCCGTTAGCCTAGCACTTGATCGCTTAGTATGTTGCTATTGCTTTCTTCATGACTTATACATGTTCCTGTAACTATGAGATTATGCAACTCCTGCTTACCGGAGGAACACTTTGGTGCTACCAAACGCCACAACGAATCGGGTGATTATAAAGGAGTACTACAGGTGTCTCCAAAGGTACATGTTGGGTTGGCGATTTCGAGATTAGGTTTTGTCACTCCGATTGTCGGAGAGGTATCTCTGGCCCTCTCGGTAATGCACATCACTATAAGCCTTGCAAGCAATGTAGTAATGAGTTAGTTACGGAATGATGCATTACGAACGAGTAAAGAGACTTGCCGGTAACGAGATTGAACTAGGTATTGATACCGACGATCAAATCTCGGCAAGTAACATACCGATGACAAAGGGAACAAAGTATGTTGTTATGCGGTTTGACCGATAAAGATCTTCAGAGAATATGTAGGAGCCAATATGGGCATCCAGGTTCCGCTATTGGTTATTGACCGAGAATAGTTCTAGGTCATGTCTACATAGTTCTCGAACCCGTAGGGTCCGCACGCTTAAGGTTTCGGCGATGCTTATATTATGAGTTTATGAGTTTTGATGTACCAAGGAGTTCGGAGTCCCGGATGAGATCGCGACATGACGAGGAGTCTCAAATGGTCGAGAAGTAAAGATCGATATATTGGACGACTATATTCGAGTTCGGAAAGGTTCCAATGATTCGGTATTTTTCGAGTACCGAGAGTTACGGAATTCGCCGGGAGAAGTATTGGGCCTTATTGGGCCCTCGGGAAAGAGAGAGGGCTGCCTAGGGCAGGCCGCCGCTTCTCAAGGCCTAGTCCGAATTGACTAGGGAGGGGCCGCACCCTTCCTCCCTTCCCTTCCTACTCTCCTACTCCTACTAGGAAAGGAGGAGTCCTACTCCGGGGAGTAGGACTCCCCTTGCGCGCCTCCTAGGCCGCCACCTCCTCCCTTGCTCCTTTATATACGGGGCAGGGGGCACCCCATGACACACAAGTTGATCTACGGATCGCCTTATCCGTGTGCGGTGCCCCCTCCACCATATTTCACTTCGGTCATATCGTCATGAGCTTAGGCGGCCCTCGCGCCGTGAAGTCATATCGCCACGGAGCTTAGGCGAAGCCCCGCGCCGGTGGAGCATCATCATCGCCACCACGCCGCAGTGTTGACGGAACTCATCCCCGACGCTTTGCTGGATCGGAGCCCGGGATCGCCATCGAGCTGAACGTGCAGAACTCGGAGGAGCCGACGCTCGTGCTTGGATCGGTCGGATCGTGAAGACGCACGACTACATCAACCGCTAGTGTTATAACGCCCGCTTTCGGTTCACGAGGGTACGTGGACAGACACTCTCCTCGCGCTATGCCATCACCATGGTCCTGTGTGTGCGTAGGAAATTTTTTGAAATTACTACGTTCCCCAACAGCACTGATGTATGGGGCCCGCTAAGCCACTGGCGGGTGGGCGCAGTTGACTCATTGACTAGGTCAACCCACTGACATGTTGGGCCGAGTCAATAAAACGTTTTAGATAAATAGAAAATGTATTAATTAAACTAGTCGTCAACCCGTGCACCTGCACGGTCTAGCAATTTCAATATTTAATATAACAAAGTAGTGAAAATTCAAAAATGCCAAACAATAATAATATGAATATATTGATGTAGATTATTATTATTATTATAAAACATGCATGTGAGTTCAGTCGTCGCTAGTCGCTTGTCATCCCGCAAGGCACCTGACTTTGGGATGTTTGTGTTTTGCCAATGGCCATGCTGGTGGGAGAGGGCACTTGATAGTGAAGGGTATATTCTTCACTGAGAAAACTGCTGGGGTCCATCGATAGGAGAGGAGAATCAAGGAAAGGAGTCAACAGTCATGTATAGGAGTTGAGGGAGATGTTTTTCCTTTTACTTTTAGGAAGAGATGTGTTTCCTTTTTGTTTTTGCATGAACAGTTTTCCCGCTTTAGTGCGAAGAAGATTTTATGGTCATCACACTTTCTTGACTTACATGACAAACAAAGTATCAAACTCATCCTAGATCCACGATAAAAGCAAACGTGCGTCATGAGTATAGAGAAGACTAACCAATCTAGCTGTTTCAAATCTTGTATTCTCCTTGGGCCAAGAGAAATGTAGTTTTTTTGGAAGTATGCAGACATCTATGCTGGTGTTTCTTAGGGCCATAAAGAGGACGAAGACGGACCTCACGCCCGACAAACTAAATGTTGGGCGTGACTCTGGCGATGCATGGGTGTGGAGGAAACATCTACCCTTTGGAAAAGCACCCGTCATCGCTGCACCCTGAGACTACGGCCACTGGATCGATAAACAAATGGGATGGAAGCCGACATAGTTTGAGATGGTCTGCATGGACGAACCATCGATGCACCCCCTTCAGAGCATCATCCATCGTGACTGACATGGAAACTGAGAAGATTGAATGAATCTCCCGTCGAATATGAATTTAAAAATTAATTTTCTTATTTTTACTGTAGTGCCCTCTTATCCGATCAAATCTCTACAACTTTCTATGTGTCTGTTCTTTGTTTCCACATGCATATAAAAGTTCCAAGGATGCAATATCTGCTTGATGAATAAATATTGTTTCCCATTACAAAAGGACGCCCTTATATATTTTTCGTTTGCAACCACGTTTCAATGGACGTACAATTTTTTTGCAGGGATTCAATGGCCGTACATGCAGCCCTTATTTGTTTGCATGGGCCCTCGTATTGTTTTTGTACACATGTATTTATACATGGACACATTTGTTTCTAAACGTATGTGCAGGGGTAGTACTGTTTGTTCTATCACGTCAGATTTTTTCCCAGCAAAAAAAAAATCACGTTGGACTTTTTTTTTTCTTAAAAGAAACATATCACGCCAGAATTAAATCATGCATGTCGTATGACTTGTATCATAGATGGACTCTCCAACATGCGTACTTATCCTGTTGGACTAAAATCACGCATGGCTTGTAGCATATTTTGTTTTGCGGGATGACAAATCGTACCATATATGGACTCCCTTATTCTAGCTTGCAGACATGCTAAAGCACTATTATGGACTTGCTCTTTTTTTAATTTATCACGCCAGACTTAAATCACATCTTACGTTTAGCATATATGCTGATGGATAAAAATCACTTACCAACGTGAACATCTTTTCTTTGGAGGATATGATGGATGCTTTCTTTGTTTCACTTCACGGGAGAAGATTGGAGTTTGAAGGGTAATTAAACGGATCTGCTCTCCTATTTTCTTTCCTTTTCATTGCTAGATTTTTTATGGAAGAATGCTATCATTTTTTTAGGCAACGTGGTTGCAGTCTTTGTTTTGCTTCACCAAAACGTGGCTGGAGTCCTTTTTTGGACCATGTGTTATGTAAGTTTCTTTTTCATCTCGGGCGTTAATTATTTAATCCAACGGTGCAATTAATTTCAATGATGTGGATTAATGAGAAAGCTTGAATGGTGCCTCCAATTAGTAAATATAAGATTGATTAATTAATCTATTCACCAATTAGACAATCACAGTGGGCCCCGCTTGATAATTAGTATTAGATTAGTCCAATTAACCCTGTTTAATTGGTCCAGTCACTGACCAGTGGGTCCCACTGGACCCACAGGTCAGGTTTGACCAGTCAATGGTCATAGTTGACTGCTGATATCAGTGTGATGTCATGCTGACGTCATAAATCATTTTAGATATTTCTGTTAACAAATAAATTTCAAAATATTATTAAAAATTTGAAAAATCATATAAAATAAACCGTAACTCGGAGGAAAATGTTTTCTACATGAAAGTTGCTCAGAAAAACATGACGAATCCGAATACGCTCTCCGTTCATCTGTCACATGCCTCTAGCATAGCAAATATGCAACCTTCCCCCTCAGTTTCGTCTGCCCAAAAATGCCAAATTTCGGGAAAACACTCTCGGATGTTTCCCCCCTTCGCCGGTAGCGTGTAGCACCGCGTTAGAACACGTCTAGCTCTGTCTGTTGTCCTGTTATGCACTTGCCTGCTATGTATTTACTGTTTCTTCCCCCTCTTCTCTCTGGTAGACCACGAGAACGTTGCTGATGCCACCGTGATCGACTACGTCGACGACGACCCCTCCTTCTTGTCTGAGCAACCAGGCAAGCCCCCCTTTGATCATCCCGATATCGCCCATTCTATACTATCGTGCTTGCATTAGATTTTGCTACTGTTATTGTTTGCTCCTATTCTGATGCATAGCCTGCTTTTGTACCTGCTATCTGTTACCTACCTGCTTATCCTAAACTGCTTAGTATAGGTTGGTTAGTGATCCATCAGTGACCCCCACCATATCCTTGTTGCCCCCGCTTCATCATCGATGACTCGATCAGCGTGATCGACGACCAGAGCCCGACACCTCACATCACGCCACGCCCCTTTAGTTGCTCGACTCTACAGAGCTACTATCGAGTGCCGAGGGTGATCCCTCATAACGCACTCCTGATGATAATTCTGCAGTGTAGTGTGACGCCCCCGATTCAATCATACACTAATCATGCACGCAAATGTGTACGATCAAGATCAGGGACTCACGGGAAGATATCACAACACAACTCTAAAACATAAATAAGTCATACAAGCATCATAATACAAGCCAGGGCCTCGAGGGCTCGAATACAAGTGCTCTATCGTGAGACGAAGTCAGCGGAAGCAACAATATCTGAGTACGTATATAAGTTAAACAAGTTTGCCTTAAGAAGGCTAGCACAAACGGGATACAGATCGAAGAGGCGATGCCTCCTGCCTCGGGATCCTCCTAACTACTCCTGGTCGCCGCCTGCTGGCTGCACGTAGTAGTAGGCACCTCCAGGGTAGTAGTCGCCATCGACGGTGGTGTCGCCCTGGCTCCATCGCCCCGTCGCAGCAATCGGGTAAAGAAAGGGGGAAAAGGGGGAACAAGGAAACAATGAGTACTCATCCAAAGTACTCGCAAGCAAGGAGCTACACTACATATGCATGGATATATGTGTAAAGGGCCATATTAGTGGACTGAACTGCAGAATGCCAGAATAAGAGGGGGATAGCTAATCCTGTCGAAGACTACGCTTTTGGCAGCCTCCACCTTGCAGCATGTAGCATAGAGTAGACTGAAGTCCTCCAAGTAGCATCGTATAGCATAATCCTACCCGGCGATCCCCTCCTCGTAACCCTGAGAGAGAGCGACCACCGGGTTGTATCTGGCACTTGGAAGGGTGTGTTTTATTAAGTATCCGGTTCTAGTTGATATAAGGTCAAGGTACAACTCCAAGTCGCCCTGTTATCAAGATCACGGCTATTCCAATAGATTAACTTCCTGCAGGGTGCACCACATAACCCAACACGCTTGATCCCATTTGGCCGGACACACTTTTCTCGGGTCATGCCCGCCGCAGAAGATCAACACGCCGCAGCCCCACCTAGGCTCAACAGAGAGGTCAAGACGCCGGTCTAAACTAAGCGCATTGTGGGTCCGCGGCCGAAGAAGAACTAGCCCCTTAATACAAGAGCAGGCCTACATTCCAATCCGCCAAGGCCGCCGGCGCCGACGCCACGGCGCTTCGCTGATACCACGACGCCGAAAGTGCCCATATCTTTCCCACGAGTTGGTTAGTGCGCATGCACTAAATGGCCGACTCGATCAAATACCAAGAACTTGTTAAGCGTGTTAAGTATCCGCGAACGCCAACAGGGCCAGCCCACCTCTCTCCTAGGCGGTCTCAACCTGCCCTGCCGCCCGCCACAAAGATCCATCCAGAGGGCCGTCGGACAAAGGTCCTTTCAGCCCCAACTGTGAATCACTCATGGTGCTGCATGTCGACCCGACTTTTAGTCACCACATGTATCATGTATAAGAGCAGATATACCCGTGATCACCTCCCGAGTGATCACGGCCCGATAGTATAGCACAGCAGACGGACAAGAATGTAGGGCCACAGATGGAATACTAGCATGCTATACTAAGCAAGAGGATAGCAGGTAAAGGTAACAACAAAGAGTAGCAAGGACAGGCTATGCAGCAGATAGGAGTAATCGAAGCAGAATATGCTACACTACTCTAATGCAAGCAGATAGAGAAGAGCAGCGATATCCGTGATCAAAGGGGGCTTGCCTGGTTGCTCGCAAGAAGGAGGGTCGCCAACTCCGTAGTCGAACTGGGCAGCAGAGCGATCGCCCGGTGTCTAGCGGAAGAAGAGGGGGAAGAAACAATGAATATTTAAACAAACAGATGCATGACGATGCATGAAAAAGCAAAGCGTGATGCTAGGCGCGCCCTAACGCGGTATGAGGTGATACCGTGAAGGGAGAAACATCCGGAAAGTTGCGGTTCGATATGTTAGGGATGTGTGGCGATTTAACGGGCTGCGATCCGGATTCGCCTCGCTGCTCGAGCAACTTTCATGTACAAAGTTTTTCCATCCGAGTTACGGATTATTTTATATTAATTTTAAAGATTTAATTCATTTTTAGAATTAACAGAATTAATTTAATTAGAAAATGTAATTATGATGTCAGCGTGATGTCAGCATGATGTCATTAGTCAACTGTCTGTTGACTGGGTCAACAGACGTGTGGGTCCCATTCGTCATCGACTGATTAGTCTAATTAGGATTTAATTAACTAACTAGTGATTAGGTTAATCTAATCAGGATTAATTAAGTTAACTAATTTTGTTCATTAATATTTTAATTATTTTTAGTTATTTAATTATTTATTTTTAATTCTTTTAATATATTTTTATTATTATTATCCTCTCTTTTTTTCTAATCTGGGCCGCCCCATCGTCGTGGGACCCAGCCAAGCGGGCGGCGAACGGGAACCAAGGCGAGCTTGAGCGCCTGACATGCAGCTGGGAGGCCGAGGCCACGGCGATCGCAGGGCGCCGGAGTGGCGCGGCGAGGGGCGGGCTGCACGAGGTGGCGGAACGAGGCCGCGCGTAGTGGAGCGTTGAGCGACAGGCTTAGGCGCTGCAGGCGGGGCACGCTGGCGGGGCGCGCCCGAGCGGCGAAAGGTGGGAGGGGACAAGGAGAGGGCGGAGGTGAGACGCCAGGGGAGAGGCGCGGCGGCGTGGGCGGCGCGCAACCCGGCGGGCGAGGCATGGCCTGCAGGCGCTGCTGGGGCGCTGGGCGCGGCTGCCGACGCGGTGAGCGTGGGCGGGACGGAACATAGAGTAGGGAGGGCGAGGCGGAGCTCACGGAGCGGAGTAGGGATCGGGCAGCGTGCTCGATGGAGCTCGGGAGGTCGACGGGACGAAGGCCGGAGAGGAGCAGTCCGACGAGGGGGTCCGCGACTGGAGGTCGAGGCGGAGGTGCTCTGGTGGCTGCGGGCGAGGCGTGGTGCGGGCGGGCCGGGCGAGCGAGGGCGAGGGGTCGGGCGGCGCTCGCCGTGGGAGGGTGGGCGTGCTCCGGGCGGCGTCGTGACGAGGCGGTGGGGTCGTGCCCCGATCTGATCTGGATCGGGGAGAGGGGGAGAGGAGAGGCATGGGGAGTGGGGTGCGGTTAGGGTTTCTCCCCGATGGGGGGGGTTATGGAGGGAGGTGGGTTGCTGGGCTCGGGGTTGGCCCAGCTTGGGCCACGCACCTGTGGGGTTTCTCCTTTTTTTCTGTTAGTTTTAGGTTTTAGTTTTTCTGTTTGTTTTTATTTATTTTCTTTTCTGTTTTAAATCAGTTTAAATTATTTAGACATTTTGTAAAAATGTGATTGTTGTACCATAACTACCCTTGTAATATTTGGCATCCCCCGAACATTTTTGTTTCTACTTTCAAAAACTTTTATTGTCGACATTAATTTTAAATTTGAATTTGACACGGTTTGAACTAATGGACGTTTAGCATCAGTAATCGGGATGACGTGACATGATTAGCGTGGGATTATTTTAGCAAGATTATCCGGGCGTCACAATTCTCCTCCACTACAAGAAATCTCGTCCCGAGATTTAAGAGGGGGACTAGGGGGGAAAGGTCTGGTTACGAAATCCTAACGAATCTTCTCGTCTTTGGTTGCTCTCCTCGAAGAGGTGGATCCATAGCATTGATGTCTTCACTCCTATGTCTCAATGCATCATGATGAAATCGCCGCCCTTCCTTCAGATTCCATCGCATTTACGAAAGAACAAAGGGTGGGTATTCGGGGAACGAACCTCGCAAGGTTGACTATGTGGTCAATAACATCGAAGGTAGGGAAGTAACTCTAATTGAAACTAAAGAAAGTATCGAGAGCAAAGTAAGGAGGTATCATGAGAAGTTTCGAAGCGGTAGGCAATCGCTCGATTCCTCAAACAAAGGGTGAAAGGGGTCCAGAGCAGCGAGAATAAGTATTGCATCCGATACCAGATTAGATCGCCTCTAGGAAGGTGGTTGGTGATCTTCATACGGCCAATCATGAGGAATAACTTCGAGATATGGGTGTGCCGAGAGTCAGGTTTCGATCCTGTGGAACTATGGGTTATGGGCCCACCATGTGGGTTAAAAGTAGGAAGGGCGGAGACGCCTTGCGTGATCATGTAAGCAAGGCATGTCGAGAATAACCTGCCGCTTATGTCGGCAACTTCGTACCAAGGGCGAGGGACGAAGAGAACCAATTCCTGCTCGCTGAACGAGGCGGACCAATAGGCAAAGTTCTTATCCATCCGTGGTTACCGGAATGTTTTCAACAATAGTAACAGGGTCTTGCTGACAGCGTTGTACACCGAGGTGTTTACATAAGCAGGAGAATATTACTGCTTAGATCATATAGATCACAAGAAAGGTTAAACAAAACAATGGAAAGGAAATGTGATCAACAGATTAAACAGAACAACTTAAGGAGAATGTGTTTAAACACATATTTCAGGGGTATATCCTTTCCAAGGGCAAATAGAGCATGATATCCATGACTGGATATAAAGTAGAAAACCCTTTTAGGTACGGGGAGAGAAATTTCATGACATTACCCATACAGCGGTGTTTGGATAATTGAGCAGGAAACATTTAGCATTGGGCTTCAAATGTTCTTATTGAAAATCGAGTACCACGTACATGCTTCGGGATAGCATTGACATGGTCATCAGGTGAAGATCAGACTTTGGATACACGAAGGATTCATCAGGAACAACTTGTAGAATAAGTCTTACCATTACTCATGGAAGAATAGATAACCTTGCTAAAAAGGAAAACTATAACATTAGGTCCTCCGGCCAGGGGTGCTGGGCATGACATCACCTTACCGGGTCATAAAAGACCAGTGGTATAACTCTTGGAATTATGTTCCAACCATCATATCCGACCGAGATTCAAATCTGATTGGTGTCAGGATAACTCAGACTTAAGATGCCTGAGAAGAAAGGTGCAACACAAATTGTCGAGATGGCATTGTAATATTCTCGGGAAATGAACTAGGGAGCGAGTTTCAACTCAGGAGTTCATCATTTAAACCAAAGAGAGGATGACGGGGTAGCTGATGGAGTCAATAACAATCCTTGAGATTTCCAAAAAGGTGGATTTCCACAATTATGTGAACAGGGAGATAGCATTTGTCAGATCAAATGATATAATGAGGTATGCTCGAGGAAAACATACTCAATTAAACATTGGTGGAAAGGTGCGCCCAAAATATGGGTTGGGTTGCACGACCAATGTTATAGTGGTGACTCGGTAACCAATGGTCTAATAATGAAATGTCGACCATTAACTTCAAAGCAATAGGGTTGCTAGAAGGAAAGCATCCAAACGACACCGTCCACTTGTTGGATTCAAGACAAGGACCAAGAAAAATGGTGATGGTGAGAAGTACCACAATACCAAGAATTCTCAGGAGGTGGTGAAATTCTCACGACATTCTTGACATAAAGGATGGTAATACTCCAAGGTAAAGAAGAACAATTGCTGGATAGCAAGGAACTCACAGAGACACAAAACACAAACAAGTTTGTGTTGGAGGAAGGTTGTAGAGTGGTCGATGATAACACTAATCATCGAGGGCGAGGAAGGTCTTTCTCAACATAAATTCAATTGATATCTTGGAAGAGCTCGGAATGCTGATGATGATCACGACATAGTAGTCGAGAGATTTCAAGATGTAATCGATCGACGATGACATCAAGTCAAAGGAATGATGAAGCAAAAGGTTATTGGAACCACGGGTATGGGACAAACACGGAATCAAGCTTGCTGTCCAAGGTGTAATGATATGACGAGGAATATCGACGTAAGCTTAGCTCATCGTCGAAAATTATGCTCCGGGAAGGACCAGGTAGCACGGTTAAAATTTAGCACGATAATGATATAGCCAATCAGGCTAGGAATGACGTGATCGGGTACAAACTCGTACTTATAGAAGCTTACTGAAGAGTTGTTGAACCGTAGTGCGGACTTGGTTGAGTTATCGGTGTCCTTGAGTGTTTAATAACTCAGAGCCCGTGAAAAATTGGAATCAGTGGGAAGGTAGCACTTGATGAATAACTCCTAAGAAGTTATGCAGTTCCATGATAATCTTGAGATACCAAGGGGTACTACTCGATGACAGATCAAAGTAGAGGTTGGACTGGGGCATTGCTCTACAGAAGACAAGTGCTTAAACTTGCACGAGAAATGGTATTTAAAGGAGAACATGGTCGGAACCACGATTGCAAATAGGCCAGATCTCAGATATAAGATGAACTTATACCAAGGGAATAATTAATTTTAAAAGAAGCTTCGATGAGAAGATGTACATCGTGTCCAAGGGCATGAACACAAAGTTCAAGGTCGACTCCCACTTCTCCAATGCACAACCTTCCATTCACTTCTCGCGTTCAATGAAGTTGTAGTGTTGAAATTTTATCTGGCAAAATACCAGAAGAGTACGACTCGTGAAAACTTTCGAGTTCACACATATTAAGGAAGGCTTAGATTCAACCCATCGGGGCATCTTACAATCATATACCAGAATCTTTAGAAGTAATTAACTCAAGCTCGATGGCAGAGCATAGTTGAGAAAGCAGAGGATACAATTTACCAAAGGCATTATGTATCAGAGGAAAGGCTCTCAAGGTTATCGAATATGAAGGGCGTTGTCAGATAAAATCCAACAAAGGATCTGGTGGTCCACAAGGGATCTGGCGTGAGCATCGGTACTCAACTAGAGTAAGAAGAATGCAAGGAGATCAGATTATAGAAACAACTGACTAACTCAATTGTCAAATGCAAAGGAATTATGATTTAAATCAAGGGATCAGGAGCAATGCTCGATTAGGGATGGATAAGTTGAATAGCCTTAGGGTACAATCAATCTACAATTGGATTGGTCGAGAACCAATTCCAGCTTAAAAGAATGGCAGCTCAGCCGAAAGGTAATTTATAAGGATCAATGATGATTATGTGTATTCGCAAACATATTGAGTCAATAGACCCAAAATGATAATGACAAGGAATGTCAATAAGACTACGAGACTTATGGGATTAACCATAATGCGAGCAAGAAGAATTTCAAGAGCCAAAGGCTCCAGAGGATTTTCGAAGATCGAATAGTATTTTGAAGACTTTTGTGAAACTCATGAACAATCGATGAGCGGATACTCGACAAGTGCGAGGATTTATTTGAAGGGGTATTCATGTGGAAAAGAACTGCTAGGTAGAGGCACGAAGTATTCTCGGACAATAGAGAAAATTCGGGTATCTTGTAATAACAAGATCAATGGGGATGATTGTAAGAATGGCAAGTGTAAGTAGTTATCCATAAGGATTTATCGGTGGTCGGAATAGCAAAAGTGATGGGCACAAAGTCTCGAGAGAATATCAAAGAGTATCTCCAAAATCTTCCGTGCGCCGGTGATCATCTCGATCAAGGGCCTCTCAGAGAAAGTATTTTCAAGAACCTAAAGTTAGATTTTAGTAAAAATTCGTTTAACCCGAATAGAAGAGAGTTCAGAATCCCAGAGTAAAGGTCGATGAGTAAAAGATCCTAATACCACCCAATGGCGACGTGGGCCCATGGGCCGCACACCCATGTTAGTAAAAGTTTTGTAAAGTCTAGACTCGACTTCGGCCAAGGAGTTGGAAAGGGGATTCCTACAGGCAGTCGGCTCTGATACCAACTTGTGACGCCCCCGATTCAATCGTACACTAATCATGCACACAAATGTGTACGATCAAGATCAGGGACTCACGGGAAGATATCACAACACAACTCTAAAACATAAATAAGTCATACAAGCATCATAATACAAGCCAGGGGCCTCGAGGGCTCGAATACAAGTGCTCGATCGTAGACGAGTCAGCGGAAGCAACAATATCTGAGTACAGACATAAGTTAAACAAGTTTGCCTTAAGAAGGCTAGCACAAACTGGGATACAGATCGAAAGAGGCGCATGCCTCCTGCCTGGGATCCTCCTAACTACTCCTGGTCGTCGTCCGCGGGCTGCACGTAGTAGTAGGCAACTCCAGGGGTAGTAGTCGTCATCGACGGTGGTGTCTGGCTCCTGGGCTCCATCGTCTGGTCGCAACAATCGGGTAAAGAAAGGGGGAAAAGGGGGAACAAGGCAACAATGAGTACTCATCCAAAGTACTCGCAAGCAAGGAGCTACACTACATATGCATGAATATATGTGTAAAGGGCCATATCAGTGGACTGAACTACAGAATGCCAGAATAAGTGGAGGATAGCTAATCATGTCGAAGACTACGCTTCTGGCAGCCTCCGCCTTGCAGCATGTAGCATAGAGTATACTGAAGTCCTCCAAGTAGCATCAGATAGCATAATCCTACCCAGCGATCCCTCCTCGTAACCCCGAGAGAGAGCGACCACCGGGTTGTATCCGCACTTGGAAGGGTGTGTTTTATTAAGTATCCGGTTCTAGTTGTCATAAGGTCAAGGTACAACTCCAAGTCGCCCTGTTATCAAGATCACAGCTATTCCAATAGATTAACTTCCTGCAGGGTGCACCACATAACCCAACACGCTTGATCCCATTTGGCCGGACACACTTTTCTCGGGTCATGCCCGCCGCTGAAGATCAACACGCCGCAGCCCCACCTAGGCTCAACAGGAGGTCAAGACGCGGTCTAAACCTAAGCGCACAGGGTCAGGCCCATCGCCTCGAGCACACCTGCACGCTATGTGGGCGGTCGGAAGCGTAACTAGCCCCTTAATACAAGAGCAGGCCTACGCCCAATCCGGCGCGAGCTGCTCGGCCGACGACGTCACAAAGTTCTTCGCTGATACCACGACGCCGAAAGTGCCCATATCTTTCCCACGTAGTTGGTTAGTGCGTATAGACCAAATGGCCAGACTCAGATCAAATACCAAGAACTCGTTAAGCGTGTTAAGTATCCGCGAACGCCGAACAGGGCCAGGCCCACCTCTCTCCTAGGCGGTCTCAACCTGCCCTGTCGCTCCGCCACAAAGATCCATCTAGAGGGCCGTCGGGACAAAGGTCCTTTCAGCCCCCAATCCGTGAATCACTCATGGTGCTCCACAAGTCGACCCGACTTTAGTCACCATATGTATCATGTATAAGTATAGATATACCCGTGATCACCTCCCGAGTGATCACGGCCCGATAGTATAGCACAACAGCATTTAACAAGAATGTAGGGCCACAGATGGAATACTAGCATCCTATACTAAGCAAGAGGATAGCGTAAAAGTAACAACAAGAGTAGCAAGGACAAAGCTATGCAGAAGATAGGAGTAATCGAAAGCAGAATATGCTACACTACTCTAAAGCAAGCAGATAGAGAAGAGTAGGCGATATCCGTGATCATAGGGGGCTTGCCCGGTTGCTCGCAAGAAGGAGGGTCGCAACTCGGTAGTCGAACCGGGCAGCATCAACGACGGTCTCGGTGTCAGCGAAAGAAGAGGGGAAGAAACAATGAATATTTAAACAAACAGATGCATGACGATGCATGACAAAGCAAAGCGTGATGCTAGGCGCCAGTAACGCGGTATGAGGTGATACTGGTGAAGGGAGAAACATCCGGAAAGTATTCCCGTGTTTCGCTTTCGCATGATGAACCGGAGGGGAAAGTTGCGTGTTCGATATGTTAGGGATGTGTGGCGGATGAACGGGCTGCGTATCCGGATTCGTCTCGTCGTTCTGAGCAACTTTCATGTACAAAGTTTTTCCATCCGAGTTACGGATTATTTTATATTAATTTTAAAGATTTAATTCTTTTTAGAAATAACAGAATTAATTTAATTAGAAAATGTAATTATGATGTCAGCATGATGTCAGCATGATGTCATTAGTCAACTGTTTGTTGACTGGGTCAACAGACGTGTGGGTCCCATTCATCACCGACTGATTAGTCTAATTAGGATTTAATTAACTAACTAGTGATTAGGTTAATCTAATCAGGATTAATTAAGTTAACTAATTTTGTTAACTATTTTTAATTATTTAATTATTTATTTTTAATTCTTTTAATATATTTTATTATTATTATTATTATTATTATTATTATTATTATTATTCTTATTATCCTCTTTTTTAAATCAGGGCCGCCCCATCGTCAGGCCCCACCAACCGGGGCGGGCGAACGGGAAACGGGCGCAGTTGAGCGCCCAATTGGGCGCAGCGGGGGAGGCCGAGGCCACGGCGACTGCAGGGCGCCGGAGTGGCGCGGGCGAGGGCGGCGTGGCATGACGCGCGCGAACGAGGCTGCACGAGTGGAGCGTTGAGCGACAGGCTCAGCGCGTCTTGCTGGGGGCACGCTGGCGGGGCGCGGCCCGAGCGGCGAAAGGGGGGAGGGACAAGGAGAGGCGGAGGTGAGGCGGCTGGGGAGAGGGCACGACAGCCGTGGGCGGTGCGCAACCCGGCGTGGCGAGGCATGGCCCGTGCGCGGCCAGGGGCGCGGGGGCGTGGTCGTCAACGCGGTGAGCGCGGGCCGGGACGGAACATAGAGGAGGGGAGGGGCGAGGCGGAGCTCACGGAGCGGAGTAGGGACTGGGCAGCGTGCTCGACAGAGCTCGGGGAGGTCGACGGAACATAGAGGAGGGGAGGGGCGAGGCGGAGCTCACGGAGCGGAGTAGGGACTGGGCAGCGTGCTCGACGGAGCTCGGGGAGGTCGACGGGGACGAGCGTCGGAGAGGAGCAGTCCGGCGAGGGGGGTCCGACGACGGGGAGGTCGAGGCGGAGGTGCTCCTGGTGGCTGCGGCGAGGCGTGGTGCCGTCGAAGTGGCCGGCGAGCGAGGGCGAGGGGGTCGGCGGCATTCTGTCGGGGGTGCTCCGGGCGGCGTCGTGACGAGGCGGCGGGGTCGTGCCCCGATCCGATCTGGATCGGGGAGAGGGGGAGAGGAGAGGCATGGGGAGTGGGGTGCGGTTAGGGTTTCTCCCGGTGGGGGGGTTATGGAGGGGAGGGGTGGGCCGGCTGGGCCTGGGGGTTGGCCTAGTTGGGCCACGACCCAGGGGGGGTTTGTCCTTTTTTTCTGTTAGTTTTAGGTTTTAGTTTTTCTGTTTTGTTTTTATTTATTTTCTTTTCTTTTTTAAATCAGTTTAAATTATTTAGACATTTTATAAAAATGTGATTGTTGTACCATAACTACCCATGTAATATTTGGCATCCCTCGAACATTTTTGTTTCTACTTTCGAAAACTTCTATTGTCGACATTAATTTTAAATTTGAATTTGACGCGGTTTGAACTAACGGACGTTTAGCATCAGTAATCGGGATGACGTGGCATGATTAGCGTGGGATTATTTTAGCAAGATTATCCGGGCGTCACATGTAGCTATTCGGTCATGGTCATCGAGATTGATTTCCTCTTTCACCATTCCTGATACGGCTCTGTCGTACAACACCGCAAGTGTGAACCTCGAGGGTGGTCCCTCTTACGTTCACCTTGATGATTACAATGAGTGGAATCCACGGGGGGTGATTCCTCGGGTTTTCCCCTTGATGTCTGGACACACTGTTACCTTGACTTTACTTGAGACCTTTGTTGAAGTCGGGCGGGCCCGTTGAGCACCCGCGAGTTGATGTGAAAGTTGGGCGGGCCCGTTGAGCACCCGCGAGTTTTCCACATGGCACGGCCGGGCAGTCTGGGCCCTTGCCGTAAGTCCATGAGACGGGGCGACGGGGTCACTTTATCGTGAGTCTCTGCTCATTTCCGCGAGCCCCCAATGCACTAACAGGTTTGGGTATTTGTTCTGAGTTGGCCTCTGGCCTTTACGCACTAACCACCACGCGAGCATAGATATCGGCCTCGACGTCGCGGTATCAGCCGAAGCTTTGTCAGACGTCCAGTTCAACATTGTGGCCGGGCCGGATCGTGCCATCCACTTCACGGGTGGTGCTGGTATCCCCTTGCGCACAACGACCCGGAGTGCAACAGGCGATGGGCCCAGACCCCGGAGTGCTTAGGATGTAGACCGGCGGGGACCTCTTTGCTGAGCCTAGGTAGGGCTGCGACGTGTTGATCTTCCGAGGGCGGGCATTGACCCCAGAAAGGTGTGCCCGGCCAGAGTGATCGAGCGTATTGGATAACGTGGTGCACCCCTGCAGGGAAGATATATATTCGAATACTATGTCCACGGTAATGGACGTTCAGACTTGTATCCGGATCTTATATAACTAGAACTGGATACTTGTGATGAGAATTGGATGGTGACGAGAATTGGATTGAGATGACAATTGGATAGTATGGGCTCTGGAATTGCTTTCTCGCAGGGAGTCGAGGAAGGATCTCTGGCCGAGGTGGATAACACTACTACTACTTTACTTAAATTGCTATTCTTTACTCTTCTACATGCTGCAAGATGCTCGGAGCTGCTTGAAGATGCTAGTCTTCGATAGGCTAGGCCTTCCCCTCTATTCTGGCATTCTGCAGTTCAGTCCACATATACAAACCTTCCAGTTGATAGCAGTGCATACTTAGTATAGATCTGACGCTTGCGAGTACTTTGGATGAGTACTCACGGTTGCTCTGCTACCCCCTTTTCCCCCTTCTTTCTTCTTTCCGGATGATGTAACCAGATGGTGGATCCTTGGAGCCAGATGCCACCACCGACGGATGCTTCTACGTGAAGATCACCGATGACCAGGAGTAGTTAGGAGGTCCCAGGCAGGAGGCCTTGCCTCTTCGATCGTTGTTGCCTTTGTGCTAGCCTTCTTAAGGCAACCTTGTTTAACTTATGTCTGTACTCAGATATTGTTGCTTCCGCTGACTCTTGTGTATCGAGCTATGTATTCGAGCCCTCTAGCTTATAATATAAAGCTTGTATTATTTGTTTTTGTGTCTAGAGTTGTGTTGTGATATCTTCCCGTGAGTCCTTGATCTTGATCGTACACATTTGCGTGTATGATTAGTGTACGATTGAATCAGGGGTGTCACAAAGATATATTAACGAATCGATCTTTCTTCTTTCAGCTCTCCGGATCGAGCAAATCTGCTTCTACAGACAACAGGACAAAGCGAGGCCCGGGCAGAAAGTTGAAGGACGGTGTAAAGTACAACATCGAATCCACCAAACCTAGTGGCGAACCCCTCATGCCTAAGAACATTGCGAACAAGTGGACTCGTCAGTGCGGATTTCTTGTGAAGGACCAACTCCCGATCTCCATTCAAGAATGGAAAGAGCCAAAAACTAAATGTCCAGGTGTTACTTGGGTCGACGACAGAGCAAAAAAATCCTTCGGGATTCTCTGATGGAACATTTCACCCTACCAGATTATTTCACTAAAGCAGATGTGGAGAAAGTTAAGGGCGCTGCTCTTAAGAAGATGGAAATTGCATTCAACACCCACAAGAAAACTGTATGGGCCAATTATGTCGCTGCAGAAAGGAAGACTCCAGAATTCACGGGAACACTAGAGAAGCAAATAGAACACTTAGACGATTTCGTGAAATTCAAGGATTTATAATTATCTAAGGAACGGTCGATAAAAAACAAGGCCAATGCCGCAAAAAAGACGCAGTTCCATAGGCTGGGTCCAGGTGGCTACGCAGTGGGAATGCCTAAGTGGGATAAGTCTGAGCAAGAGATGGAGGATGCAGGGTTCACTCCGATTACTAGGAGCTGGCCCCCAGGTGCAGAACTTGTTTCTATGCGCATGGGGGGCGTTGGACCCGAAGAAGGTCTGGTTTCGCAGAAGGCAAGTCTAAAAGGAGCCGAACAAAAGATACTTAACGCAATAGAAGAAGCTCGAACGGGGGTATTCACGCCCAACAGAGAGCACGACGAGCTTACGCACGCCCTGGGAAATCCTGAACACCCGGGAAGAACACGAGGCAAGGGCGTTATTCCCTGGTATGAGGGCTTTTCGGAGTGGAACGACGACTACAGGTCCCGTGCAAGAAAGAAGATGGAGGAGGAGGAGAAGAGGAAGCTGGAGGAGGAGCAGAGGAAGCAGGACACAGAACGCCTTCAAGGCCTAGAGGCAAGGCACGCGAACTTGGCACTCAAATTCCAGCAGCAGCAGCAGCAGCAAATCGACTCGCTTAGCCAGGAAAGGGGATCTCAGCAGTGGCAGCAACAAGCGAATGATCGTCCATCATTGGATAGCACCGTCCCATCCATGCTGAGAAGCAGCGTTGGTTCTGCCCTGGGCGACACACTGCTGGATACATACCCTATGGATGACATCATAGAGAACACTAACTGTGAGCTACACTCCAAAATTAAGAACATATCCATGAAGGTGGCGGACGGCGTTGCTTTCACAATTACCCCTGAAGCAACCTTCCATTGCATCCCAATTCTAGAGGGCTATGCTCGTGTCATGGTTGATGAAGTGGTGGAGCCATATTCGATGCTAGCACTTGACATTGCTGGAGGTGACAGCGAGCGCACACTGGGAGAGGCCATACATCATATCATCCTATGGAGAAAGGATTGCATCATCTTTCCAAGTCCACCGACACTGCGTCGTCTGCCGACTCCTCCTCGAAGTCCGCCACCGAGTCAACAGACTCCCACTCCTCCAAGTCCACGAACGCGTGAGCCGCCTCCTCCTTCAAGTCCGGCACAACATCAGGCCACTTCTCCGGTTTCAAGTCCGACACAGTGTCAGGCCACTCCTCCTGCTTCAAGTCCGGCACAGCGTCAGCCATGTCAGTCGTCTCAGCAATCGCAGAAGAGACACGCCGCAGCTATGGTGCGTAGCGGTACGAGTCGAGGTAGTTCAGGAACTACATGCGGAGACAAGCGATATAAATATGGTCCAAGCCTTGCTCCTCTTCCTCAGGGGCCTTACAACATGACCGAGGAGCAAAACACAGCCATAGTGCAGGCCCAAGTGGACGCCCATTTTGCACCGAAACCGGCACCGCCGCCAAGGGAGAAAGTGCCTGAGGAAAAGATTGACCACTTCATTCGTATGGCTAGAGCACCAGCTCCCAAGCCTGTTGACTCAGACTATGAGCGCCAAATCAGTTAGTCACATCGAGCAAGACTACAGAAGGAAGCGAGCTCGAGCTCGAGCCAACAAGCAGCGGGCAAAAAATGCGGGAAAACCGTTCCCCAGCTGGGAGAACAGGCAGCGCAATCGATCCCCCCGCTTGTTGTGCCAACAACACATGAGAGGAGTACGCGCGCCCAATATTATTATGGGCAAACCGTTAGCGTTCCCCATCTTGGCGATGTGGTAATAACGGAGGAGCATATAATGCAGACTGAAATGCTCAAGATCTCTGTTGGACAACTCCTCAAAATCGAGCCCATGTCTCCGCTTAGAGAATCAGAAATAAAACAAAAATATGTCCGGGGCCAACATTTGGTCGAGCCAGACAAGGTCAAGAACCTACCAACGAGAATGTATGAATTGTATCAATGGTACATGAACATTACCAAGATTTCCAATCGATAGTCCCTCATGGTGAATGTCAAGGAGGAGCATTACTTCCATGAGAAAGCTCTGTCCGTTGAGTATTCAGAACTATTTCAGTTATACAATCAAGACGCACTCTACAAATCTATCGTCAGTTGCTATTGACTGTAAGTGATTTCTTTCTGTAATTTTTGATCAATCATTACATGTAATTATCCTCACTATATATTATTTTCCGTGGTATTATATGCAGGATGAAGATGTATGAAATGAAAAAATCTGGACGCTATGGCATTGGGTTCATTGACCCAAATATCATTAATGAGTACACATGGAATCTTTTAACTTCTCGAGATAGTTTAGAGGAAAGCATGATGGAGTTCTTCAAGCGCCTCAATACCAGTGAAGATATACTACTTCCTTACAACTTCCTGTGAGTCACACTGTCTTGTACTATAAATTCTGTTTTTTCTTACTAGCTAGCTAGATGTTAATAATTAAGTGTATAGGGTTTACGGTAGTTGATTAGTGTTATGCACATGCCCGCTTAATTAAGACATGCAAACGTGTGCGCATGCAGTTTTCACTGGATCTTGTTAGACATTAAAGTTGACAAAGAAACAGTTGAAGTACTGGACTCACTACTGAAAGAAGAAAAAGACTACTTCATCATGAAGGGGATACTCAACAGGTAATTTCAATCATTATTAACTATATCTCGGCCTATTTAGTTTGTCATTTCCTGATATGAACTATTAATTAATAACCCCTTTATTACTTTTCTTTGCCGGCGGGCTGGGCTTGGACAAAGTTCATCAAGGTGACTCCAGGCAAATGGGCAAAAAGGTTGTTTTGGTATCGACCAAAGGTAATTAATTAAGTAGTACTAGCTAGCTAGCTAGCTACCATCTCTTTAATTCTTGTTTCAATACCATTAATTAATTATTATGCTTGATTAATCATTATCTGATTCAATTCCATTCTCATAAAGGCCCTGAAGCAGACGCCGGGGAATGATCTGTGTGCATTCTATGTTTGCGAGAACATTCGCATGATGGCGTCCGAAAGGAGCAGATCTCAAAGATAGGACTGGGTACGTTTGTCAGAACACTATTCACACCATTATCGATATCTAGTCACACAACTAATACACATGCATATTGATCTCCTTCTTAACAGTTCAGAGAGGTGCGGGATAAGCTCCTACCAGCGGACCGCATACTAGCACTTCAAGAGGAAATAGCGCGATTTTTGCTCGACCAGGTCATAGATCTCAAAGGAGAATACTATTACCCGCTACCACCTCCATGAACCACTTGCCATCGTGCTCCGAAGGCACCAAGGCAACATGTAGAAGAAATTATATATGTATATACATGTGTATGTGTGAATAATTAATGGTGTTGGTTGTGAGACATTCGATGACATATATATATATATATATATATATATATATATATATATATATATATATATATATATGCGTCATGTTCTACGTGACGAGAAAATCTATTTGTATATATGCATAACGTGTACAATTTGTAGTATCGTAAAATATCAGCAAACAAAAAAGAATTAAATGGAAAACACAAAATTAATAGAAAATAAAACCAAAACCCCCTCAAACATTTAGTACCGGTTGGTGTTAACAACCGGTACTAATGGTCTACCAGCACTCGGGCCTGGCCCATGCCACGTGGTGGTACTTTAGCGCCGGTTCGTGAGGAACCGGTACTAAAGGGGGGGCTTTAGTCCCCACTTTTTAGTGCCGATTGCCGAACCGGCACTAAAGGCCGTTATGAACCGGTGCTAAAGCCCGGTTCTGCACTAGGGAAGGTAAACACAAGATTTACCCGGTGCCAATGACACCGGAAGAGATAATGTGCCTTCGCCCCTGGTTGCACTCATGTGAATAGGACGTACCAAGTGTACACATATCGATCATGGCCACCTATCCACCAAATGGATATGAACTAACTACGCCATGTGCACGTTGGCAGATTATAAATTAACCACCGATAGAGTAAACCATTGGCTTTGCAGGGTTTTCTACTCCATTTCCCATATCAAACAAAGAGTGACCAATCGATCACCATTGATGCAGAGGCGGCACGACAATGGGCCAATGAGTCGCTAGAGATTAGGAGGTATCAGGATATTAACTCAGACAATGTATAGGCGAGACTTTTAACAAGAAGTGACTCATTGTGTTATATACTCTATATCGTTTAGCTTGTTAAATAAGTTCCCATGTGTCTCGAAGGAGTCCCCTACAAGTATCTTTGAAGGGATATGACCAACAAGAGCGAATTGTTGCTAGAGCACAACCCCAGCCACAAGAAGGTACTTAGGGACAATTAATATTATTTATTTTGAGAAAATAATTTGTCTGACACTGGCAAAAGTGTGATCATGGTTAAGATGAATAATACTTTATAGTCATGATTAGGGTGTGCACGATACGTTTGCTCAATCTTGGCATATCCATTTTGAACTGATCAGGCTCGTCCAAACACTTTCTAGATCATGAATTTACTGTGCCCCAAGTTATATATTTCTGCAAAAACAAATCTCTATATGTGTCTTTCTCATAACGTATCATTTATGTGTCCTGTAGCAACGATAAACCCAACATTTCATGCCAACACACGACATACACCCATGGTGAGAAATAGGGTTGTGTTTATGGAGTGGAGTAAAACTTACCGTTCCATGGGAAGTCTCCTCTATTATCGTCTCTTTATTTTAAAATTTCAATAATATACTTCACAGTGTATTACCTATCTGCATTAGAGATGTAGTTTACTTTGTTTACTAGCTCCTGACTGCGTATTGTGGCTCTTCTAGCCCGGGTAGATAGTTAGTAGACAATGATGTGGCCGCATGATAATAATTGAATAGAGATATTCGATAAAAATAATAATTGATGAAATATTCGATAAATTTATCCTTATAGAGTTCTTTGGTTTACACCCCATACCCTGAAAAGATTGTGTTTTACGGAAAACAACCTTGAACTCTAGGTGGCATTGTAAAAACGCCGAACATGATATTTTTTCCTATTTGAATACATCAGGGATGTTTCTTATTGCAAACATTAGGCTAGGCATATTATCACGGATCCGTTGGTTTCCCGATGGAGTACCTCGATGGTCGGGTAGTCATTGGTTGCTTTTTCAGTGTCTGGTTGAAATGGGGTGTGCGATCCTTGCATTGTATCTATTTCTTGTGGATCCATGGTTTGCCTGATGCTACATTTGTGTCGGCGTTGTAGCCCCCAAGATTAACTTGTTGGATTTAGGGATATGCCCTCTTTGTGGTGGGCTCTTGTTGCTCGAGAATTCTTTTCCCGTGTGATTTTCTAGTACTGTGATGTGGTGGCCTATGTAACCACTAGTTCAATACCTGGCCGCAAAGTTAGTGTCTTTTTGGTGGGATGACTTCTTTCATGCGGCTAATACATGTTATATTGCCAAGCATAGGACAGAAGCCTAAGCTTGTACACAATTGTGTAAAAGTATAGCCAAAAGTGGGCTTTGCAGTATAACAACTATTAAAACTTCGCATATTGTAGCATGTAAACCAGTATTCAACAATATGAATTTTTATACGTTGCGTGAAAAGAGAAAGAGGCAAGTGAATAGTATCACAAGCACGGGTTAAATGGACAAACACTATGCTCATGTTTAGTAATAGAGAAACTAAAACTTCTGAAATAAGTATTTGCTTGAAGCTAGCTACCAAACGACAAGTTAGTGAATGACCTGCATTCATGTGAATAGGACGTGTCCATCAAATATCTGTGCATGTATCGATGATAGCCAACCGCACGCCAAATGGACTGGAACTAACTATGCATGTGCATAGAAGTAACCATGGTGTAAGCCATCAATCTTGTAGCGTTCACCTCGATCTCCACAAAGAGTGACCAATTGATCACCAATATTCACATAGAGGCCGCCCGACAACCAGTCTGTGAGCCGCTAGAGATGGGATGGTATCAAGATATTAACTCAAACAATGTTTAGGTTGAACTTTCAAAGAGTGATGATTCAATGTGTTATATATATATATATATATATATATATATATATATATATATATATATATATATATATATTTAGCTGGTTAAATAAGTCACGCTTCGCCTCAAAGGAGCCCCCTACAAACTCTACCTACATGACTTACAAGAGTGAGCTCCATGGCAGAAAGGCCTTTCGCGAGCCCCAGTCATCATCAAGTCCATGGACAAGGCCTTCGACAGACCACCCATTCTCTCGACCAATCTCCATGAGTAGGCCGATGCTCGCTTTTGTCCTTCACGAAAAGGTAGTCAGCTATATAGAAATGATCCTTATAAATCAAATTAGTGCTTCTAGAGTAGGATACTCCCGCGCTCCTGATTATATCATATATGTCGTCTTGGATATTGACATTGGTCTCCAGCATATGTATACATTCAACCCTTTATTATATGTGTATAAATACATGTTATGAAACATATTTTTATAAAATCCTAAAGATGACATTTTTGGCTTACCAATATGAATGTATTGTTCAATATTTCGATAGTTAAAGTTACATAACTTGACCGCACATTATATTCAATGAGAAACATTAAATACTTGGAACCCATTAGAAATAATCACTTCCTACTTTCCTCATCCAGTGCCTGATCTCACAGTGGTTGACGCCGTGGATAAAGGGGGAGGCACGTAAGGTCCTTGTCATGGGTGCACACATGTTCTCAAGTAACCGGCACGACATGTTAATTCCATGATAAAAGTTCCAAAATTATGAAAAATTTGAGATTTTCTCAGTCACAAATTGTAACATCCCAAAATTTCAATTTGGAATGTTATACATTAGATCATCATTGCATATTATATTTTATTGCATTTTGGCTTGATCCTAGAAACTCACAGACCCACGGAGAGAGTTGGGGATTTCGTTATTTTTCATATTTGAGTTTTCTCAAATTTTGAAAATAGGATCATTTGATTTTATTTATTTTATCTTCAATTATCTCTATTATAAAAATATGAGAGAGGAAATAAAACGACTTTTCCAAAATAAAGAAACACTGAGGATTTAATAAAAAAATCAAATAAGATTTTATTTCGGAGTTTATCGCTATTTTATTTGAATTAGGAAAAATGCGCATTTTTCAAAATTGCATTTAGGCCCCAAATAAATGTTCATCTTGTCCGGCTCGATTTTAGAGGACGGGTAAAATTTATTTCGGGATTTTTTGAGTCTGTTTAGTATTTTTTATTCGTTTTTCTACGCGAAATTTATTTTAAAAAACGCGAACCGACCTAACCGGGCCGTGTCCGACTAGGACACTTGGCCCGCCGGCCTTTATAAGCGCCGGAGGCCACCCCGAGCCCACCCCAAACCCTAGCCCTTGCCCGGCCGCCCGCCGCCATTGCCGCCTGCAGTCGCCGCCATTGCCGCCGCCGCCACCGCTGGCCGCCGCCGCCGCCGTCCGCCGCCGCCGACGCCACGCCGATCGCCACCACCCGCGGACCCCGCCGCCTCGGCGCCGACTGCCGCCGCCCTCGCCGGAGTCCGCCGTCGCCGGAGGTAGCCACCGGATCCGCCGCCGTTTTTCGCCGGTTAACCGCCCGTTTTTTCTTATAAAACCGCGGTTGCATTTTTTTAATAGATCATTTTTTTCGGTTTAGTTTATTTAGCGAACGCCCGTTCGTTTTTTCGTTTTAACGAACGGTTTTCGTCGTTTAGCTGCAGACAACGAACGTTCGTTCGTTAGCCTGTTCGTCCGTTTTTCTTTTTCTCGGATTTTCCGCGATTATTTCCGATCGCGATTTCTGATCCGATTTTCGTTTTAGTATAACTTTTCGCTCGTTTATCGGAATCAGACGATTTATGCGCCTAGAGTTTCGTCTCGAAACCCTCTTTCCGTTTAACCAACTTAAACACGTTTTTGCTACTATAAAATTTGACTTAGGTCCAGATTAGTAAATCGTTGCTTCGTTTGATTTGATTCTTTTTGCAAACCGGAGTTCTTAAGTTGAACTTTCTAGTTAGATCTCTTATTTGAGTTTTACCTGTGCATTAGATGAGTGCTTATTGTATGCTTGTTTGTTTGCGATAGAGTACTCGGAGTGCGCCGCTTGCTACTACGAGTCTCTAGGTTTCACGGATCGTCAGCAAGGCAAGTAGCACTTTGATCATACCTCTTTACTACCCAGTTTTATTGCATTAGATCAATCCTCAAACAATTGCATGAATAGGATCTGATTAATATGTGGGTTTGGGAAGTAGATGAGTTAGTACCTATTACCTGTTTTATTATCAAAGCTTTGGGAGTTACTTCTACGTTTGCTTATCTTGCTATGCTATGCTAGTAGATGTGGATTGGGTGAGTGTATCCATGACAGATGTGAGATTGTTATTTAATGATTTACTTAAGGTGGCAACTTAAATTCACATATGGGAGGCACCTGGGGAACCCAGTGTTGCCTGTATTTTTTGGAAATCCCAGGGTACCGTGTGATTTTCCTACGGACCGCCACCCAGGCTCAAAGGGATCATGAGATTATTCATGCTAGAAACTTCTGTATGCAGCCGCAAGCTACTATGGGCTCTAGCATAGTTGAGTAAGTTGTGTGACATCTTTCAGTGGTAGACTAGCTGATGTAGGGGATGTAGGTTGGTACTGTCTACCCAGAGTAAAGAGTTAATGCTTCTGAAAGACTGTGTCTCGGTCATCCGTTTCTCAAACACGATGTAGTGCGAGAAATCAAGCGGAGGAGATCGAGTCTTGCGGGGAAAAGTGTGCAAACCTCTTCAGAGTGTATAAACTAATCATGGTTAGCCGTGTCCCCAATTATGGACGTTTTGAGTATCTAGTACTTGGATTATCATGTGAATCTCATCACGATACTTAATTTAATTGTTGGGTTTAATGTTGATGATTAATTGGGATTGAGTTGGGTGAACCTTCTCAATGTTTAACAACCACCATGATAGTTAAATAAAATTTATTCCTTTGTAGTAGGGAAAAATTGGCTTTATGCAAAACTGTAACCATAGAGCTTTCCACCAGCCATATATGCATGTAGTGATAGCATTATTCTGTTCATTACTCTCTAAGTGTTACATTGCCAGCATATTCCATGTGCTGACCCATTTTCGAACGTTGTTGCAGACTTTTCAGACGATGAGTAAGTTGCCTTAGGTCGTGGTCTTATAATCAGTGATGCCGTTGGAGTTGATGGAGTTGCTTATCTTTCAAGCCTTCCACTGTTATCGTTATTAGATGGCCTTAAGCCATATTTGTTGTAATAAGTTCTCTTTTGAGACATTTGATGTAATAAGTGTGTGATTGCTACTCTGTTATAAATCTTTCAAGTATTGTGCGTGTCAGCATTACCGATCCAGGGATGACACTGATGCATAAAGATCGGACTGTTTGAGGTCTGGTCGCTACACAAATTCAACTCATAGTCTTAAATGCTCCCTCGTGAACAGTAAAATTAAAAAACTAGTAAAAAAATTCAAACAAATCTGAAATTTCTTATGGTAAACTTTGGCAAATGTTTTGTATGCTTGCAAAATTTCAGCACGATACCACACTCGCGGAAGGCATGGCAAAAAAAAAATCGATATTTCAAAAATGCTAGTTTTGAAAACATTTTGGAGTGCTGATTTTGTTTTTTTTGCCACACCTGCCACGAATGTTGGTTCGTACTGAAATTTTGCAAGCATACAAAACATTTGTCAAAGTTTATAAAAAAATCAGATCTTTTTGAAAATTTTTACTATTTTTTATTTTACTGTTCATGAGGGATTATTTGAGCCCGGGAACAGAATAGGACTTTCGATGTCTATGTATACTCAATTATTTTCAGATGTTTTGAGAACTTCTCACGTGTGTTTTTGTATGTCGGGTGCACCGCTTGTACACGGACTTGTCACGTGGAGTTGTCACATGTTATATATTCTCGAGCGTGAATGCCATTGCAAGATAGGCTGTTTGCTTATGCGGGCCTTGGATTCTGAGTACATAAACCATCTCCAGCCCCTTCTCCGAACATATAAATCTATGTGAAATCTGAATATTCCTAGACGTGGGAATACATTCTCGAAGTAGCTATGTGTACCTATAAACGTGGGACTACGTTTTCGAAATAGCTATGTGTACCTATAAATCGACAAAAATGCTACACTTCTGAAAAAAAAAGGCTCAAAAGACATTAAAATTTCGAGAAACAGGTACAAGCTGCCAAGAACCAAAGAAGCCAGAATGGGGGAGGCGACCATGAAGATCATCCGCGCTTTTGGTAGCACGTTCAGCCACTGTGTCGAGCTGGCTCTGAGTCCCAAGGGAGTTCCCTACGAGCTCGCACTAGAAGACCTGCGTGTTGACTGCAACTCTCCACTCCCCCATCGCATGCATGCACTACCCATGCACGTAGCCCACTCCGCGCACTACGCGCCTGATGTAACTGCGCCTCCATGCGCCGTGATGTAATCCCAGGCTATTTAGCCTCGAGTAATACAGCAGCTACACCACAAGGTGCATCGCTTTCCTCCCTCCTCTCGTCTTCATGGTATCAGACGCCGGCCTCGTTCAGCGCCTGTAGATTGCTTTCCGCTGCCGATCCTTTCCCGCGGCGCCATGGCTACGCCTCCGCCGCCACCACCCCCTCCCCCTCCCTCCTATGGTCGTGGACTCCACGGTGCGTTCGCGGCTGCCGCCGCCCGAGCGGCTTCCCCCAACCGCTCCACGCTGCTCACCCCCTCGGCCCTCGCTGCAGCGTCGCGCACCCACACGCTCGTCCCCGGCTCCGGCGGCTCCCCTGTGGCGATCGCGCCGGCCCCTTCACACCTTGCGGCCGTCTACATCAACCAGCACGTGCCGCTCATCCTCAACCTCAACCCGCCCAATTTCTCTCAGTGGCGGACGCTGTTCAAGGTCACGTTCCGCAAGACCGGCGTGCTCTCCCACATCACTGCTTCGCCTCGCACCAACGACCCCGTGTGGCTGCAGGACGACGCCTATGTGATCTCGTGGCTCTACAACCGCATTAGCCCCGAGATCTTCGGGCTCGTCCACCAGCGTGATGCGACAGCCGCCGAGGTCTGGGCGGCCATCTCCTCCATCTTCCTGGAGAACCGCGAGCACCAAGCAGTCTTCCTCGCTACGGACTTCCGTCGCATCGAGCAAGGTGCTGGTTCGTCCTCTCCTACTTTGCACGGCTGAAGGACTGCGCCGACAGACTGGCGGACCTTGGTATGCCCGTCACAGACCGTGAGCAAGTTCTGAACATGTTTCGCGGGCTGCACCCCCGCCTCCGCTATGCCATCCCTATACTCACTATGCAGATGCCGTTCCCTTCGTTTCTCCGGTGTCGCGCCTTCCTCCTCCTCGAGGAGAGTCGCCAGGCACCTGAGAGCCCCCACGACAGCGCTCTGCGCGCGCTTCGCTTCAAGCACCAAACACCGGCGGGGCTCTCGGTGGTTTCAACAACCGCCGCTCCGGCGGCAACGGCGGACGCAACAAGGGCAAGGCCAAGGTTAGCGATGGTGGCGGGGCGAGCAGCTCAACTCCGCGCCCCCTGGGCCCTTCTGCACCTACTTCCACACCATGGACCGGCATGGTTCATGCCTGGCCCATGCCATGGCGGCTCCATGCCCCGGGCGCTGGAGTACTCGCCCACGACCTGGCGCGCACGCGCCATTCGCCGGCCACGCAAGCCACTACGGAGGCCCTCTGCCGATGCCGCATGGTGCGCCGCCCCCAACCTGGACGCCCGGCGCCACCCCACCACACCCGCTGTACGGGGTGCCCTCGCTCGGTGCCTCCTCCCCCTCGCTGCCTGCGTGGGACCAAAGTGCGCTTATCCACGCACTGAACGGACTCGGGCTGCAGCAGCAGCAGCAGGGCTCCTCCGGCGGCGAATGGTACCTGGACACCGGCGCCTCCGCGCACATGGCGTCCTCGTCAGGTATGCTCACCAGCTCACAGCACTATCACTCTTCCTGCATTACTATCGGCAATGGCCACTCGTTCGCAGTCACGCACTCGGGCACTGCCTCCATCCCCACCTCCACCACACCCATTACACTTAGCGACGTCCTAGTTTCTCCCCACCTAATCAAGAATCTTATTTCTGTCAAAAAGCTTGCCCATGACAATCCTCCTAATGTCGAGTTTGACGATGTCGGTTTTTCTGTAAAGGATCGAAGGACGAAGCGAGTGATCCTCCGGTGTAATTCCGATGACGACCTCTACCCAGTTACGACGCCCACCCGTCATCATGCTCTCTCCGCCACCGCCGCCACACTGGTACTCTGGCATCAACGCCTGGGGCACTGATACGTCTCCAACGTATCTACTTTTCCAAACACTTTTGCCCTTGTTTTTGACTCTAACTTGCATGATTTGAATGAAACTAACCTGGACTGACGCTGTTTTCAGCAGAACTGCCATAATGTGGTTTTATGTGTAGAAACGAAAAGTTCTCAGAATATCCTGGAAATCCACGGAGGCACTTTTCATAATTAATAAGAATTTTTGGCGAAAGAATCAAGGCCAGGGGGCCCACGGGCTGTCCACGAGACAGGGGGCGCCCCCCCCTAGGGCGCGCCCTCCTATCTCGTGGGCCCCCTGGACCTCCTCCGACCTCAACTCCAACTCCATATATACCGTCTCGGGGAGAAAAAAATCGAGGAGAAAGTTTCATCGCGTTTCAGGACACGGAGCCGCCGCCAAGCCCTAATCTCTCTCGGGAGGGCTGATCTGGAGTCTATTCGGGGCTCCGGAGAGGGGGATTCGTCGCCGTCGTCATCATCAACCATCCTCCATCACCAATTTCATGATGCTCACCGCCGTGCGTGAGTAATTCCATCGTAGTCTTGCTTGACGGTGATGGGTTGGATGAGATTTACCATGTAATCAAGTTAGTTTTGTTAGGGTTTGATCCCTAGTATCCACTACGTTCTGAGATTGATGTTGCTATGACTTTGCTATGCTTAATGCTTTTCACTAGGGCCCGACTGCCATGATTTCAGATCTGAAACTATTATATTTTCATGAATATATATGTGTTTTTGATCCTATCTTGCAAGTCTACAGTCACCTATTATGTGTTATGATCCGACAACCCCGAAGTGACAATAATCGGGACACTTCTCGGTGATGACCGTAGTTTGAGGAGTTCATGTATTCACTATGTGTTAATGCTTTGGTCCGGTTCTCTATTAAAATGAGGCCTTAATATCTCTTAGTTTCCGTAAGGACCCCGCTGCAACGGGAGGGTAGGACAAAAGATGTCATGCACGTTCTTTTCCATAAGCACGTATGACTATTTACGGAATACATGCCTACATTACATTGATGAATTGGAGCTAGTTCTATATCACCCTATGTTATAACTATTGCATGAGGAATTGCATCCGGCATAATTATCCATCACTGATCCATTGCCTACGAGTTTTTCACATATTGTTCTTCGCTTATTTACTTTTCCGTTGCTACTGTTACAACTACTACAAAAACCCAAAAACATCAATCTTTACTTTTGCTACCGTTACTATTACTATCATACCACTTTTGCTACTAAATACTTTGCTGCAGAAACTAAGTTATCCAGGTGTGGTTGAATTGACAACTCAACTGCTAATACTCAAGAATATTCTTTGGCTCCCCTTGTGTCGAATCAATAAATTTGGGTTGTACTTCACCCTCGAAAGCTGTTGCGATCCCCTACACTTGTGGGTTATCAAGACTAATTTCTGGCGCCGTCGCCGGGGAGCATAGCTCTATTTTATGAGTCACTTGGGATTTATATCTGTTGATCACTATGAAGAATTTGAAAGATGATACGTCTCCAACGTATCTATAATTTTTGATTGCTCCATGCTATATTATCTACTGTTTTAGACAATATTGGGCTTTATTTTCCACTTCTATATTACTTTTGGGACTAACCTATTAACCGGAGGCCCAGCCCAGATTTGCTGTATTATGCCTATTTCAGTGTTTCGAGGAAAAGGAATATCAGACGGAGTCAAAAACGGAACGAAATCAACTGGAAAAGTTATTTTTGGAAGGAAACCCACCTGATGGACTTGGACCCCACGCCAGAAGATACGGGAGGTACTCCTTTCACCCATATATACCTACGTACCCTAAAACTTCCAGAACAGAAGATAGATCGGGAGTTCCGCCGCCGCAAGCCTCCAGAACCACCAAAAACCAATCGGGATCCCTTTCCGGTACCCTGCCGGAGGGGGGATCCATCTCCGGTGGCCATCTTCATCATCCCGGCGCTCTCCATGACGAGGAGGGAGTAGTTCACCCTCGGGGCTGAGGGTATGTACCAGTAGCTATGTGTTTGATCTCTCTCTCTCTCGTGTTCTCTCTCGTGTTCTATGGCACGATCTTGATGTATCCCGAGCTTTGCTATTGTAGTTGGATCTTATGATGTTTCTCCCCCTCTACTCTCTTGTGATGAATTGAGTTTCCCCTTTGAAGTTATCTTATCGGATTGAGTCTTTTATGAACACTTGATGTATGTCTTGCCGTGATTATCTGTGGTGACAATGGGATTTCATGTGCCACTTGATGTATGTTTTTGTGATCAACTTGCGGGTTTCGTGACAATTGGGAACCTATGCATAGGGGTTGGCACACATTCTTGATTCTCCGGTAGAAACTTTTGGGCACTCTTTGAAGTACTTTTATGTTGGTTGGATAAATCTGAGATTGTGTGATGCATATCGTATAATCATACCCACGGATACTTGAGGTGACAATGGAGTATCTAGGTGACATTAGGGTTTTGGTTGATTTGTATCTTAAGGTGTTATTCTAGTACGAACTCTTTTATAGATTGATCCGAAAGAATAGCTTTGTGGTGGTTTCGTACCCGACCATAATCTCTATGTTTGTTCTCCGCTATTAGTGGCTTTGGAGTGACTCTTTGTTGCATGTTGAGGGCTTGTTATATGATCTATCTATGTTATTATTGTTGAGAGAACTTGCACTAGTGAAAGTATGAACCCTAGGCCTTGTTTCCTACCATTTCAATACCGTGTACGCTCACTTTTACCACTTGTTACCTTGCTGTTCTTATTATTTCAGATTACAAAAACCTATATCTACCATCCATATTGCACTTGTATCACCATCTCTTCGCCGAACTAGTGCACCTATACAATTTGCTATTGTATTGGGTGTGTTGGGGACACAAGAGACTTTTTGTTATTTGGTTGCAGGGTTGTTTGAGAGAGACCATCTTCCTCCTACGCCTCTCGCGGATTAATAAACCTTAGGTCATCCACTTGAGGGAAATTTGCTACTGTCCTACAAACCTGTGCACTTGCAGGCCCAACAACGTCTACAAGAAGAAGATTGTGTAGTAGACATCAAGCTATTTTCTGGCGCCGTTGCCGGGGAGGCTAGGTAAGTGAAGGTATATCTTTAGATCTTGCAATCGAATCTTTCTATTTCTTGTTTTAGCACTAGTTAGTCTATAAAATAAAATTACAAAAAAATGGAATTGAGTTTGTCTCATACGCTTCATCTTTTTAATATCTTTCGTGAGAATGATGGAAAGGAAAATTGTGCTCAAGTGCTAGAAGAAGAATTACATAGAATGCTTGGCATAAAATATGTAAATGATGAGCATGATTGCAATGTTGTTAGTATGAGTTCCTTGAATATCCATGATGCTAATGATATGCAAAGCCACAAGCTTGGGGAAGCTATTTTTGATGAATATGATATTTTTTTTGTCCCCCAAGCTTTGATGAGCAAATTTACTATGATGAAAGCATGCCTCCTATCTATGATGATTATTGTGATGACACGTATGCTCTAAAGAATAATGATAACCATGAAACTTGTCATCTTGATCTTAATTTTCAATCATATGATAGTTATTTTGTTGAGTTTGCTCCCACTATTATTCAAGAGAAGAAATTTGCTTATGTGGAGAGTAGTAGATTTTCTATGCTTGTAGATCATGAAAAGAATGCTTTAGGTGCTGGTTATATTGTTGAATTCATTCATGATGCTAATGAAAATTATTATGAGGGAGGAACATATGCTTGTAGGAATTGCAATAATATCAAGTTTCCTCTCTATGTGCTTAAATTTTTGAAGTTATGCTTGTTTTACCTTCCTATGCTTGTTGATTATTGTTCCCATAAGTTGTTTGCTCACAAATCCCTATGCATAGGAAGTGGGTTAGACTTAAATGTGCTAGTCATATTCTTCATGATGCTCTCTTTATGTTTCAATTCTTATCTTTTATGAGAGCATCATTGAAATCATAATGCCTAGCTAGGGGCGTTAAACGATAGCGCTTGTTGGGAGGCAACCCAATTTTATTTTAGTTTCTTGCTTTTTGGTTCTGTTTAGGAATAAATAATCCATATAGCTTCTGTTTCGATGTGGTTTTATGTTTTAATTAGTGTTTGTGCCAAGTAGAACCTTTGGGAAGACTTGGGTGAAGTCTTTATGATCATGCTGTAAAAAACAAAAACTTTAGCGCTCACGAGATTTGCTTTAACTTTTTACTGAAGAGTGCTATTTAGTTGATTATTTTTGCAGATGATTACTAGACAAATTCCTCAGGTCCACCAATTTATTTTAGAATTTTTGGAGTTCCATAAGTTTGCGTTAGTTACAGATTACTACAGACTGTTCTGTTTTTGACAGATTCTGTTTTCATTGTGTTGTTTGCTTATTTTGATGAATCTATGGCTAGTAAAATAGTTTATAATCCATAGAGAAGTTGTAATACAGTAGGTTCAACACCAATATAAATAAATAATGAGTTCATTACAGTACCTTGAAGTGGTGTTTTGTTTTCTTTCGCTAACGGAGCTCACGAGTTTTCTGTTAAGTTTTGTGTGGTTGAAGTTTTCAAGTTTTGGGTAAAGATTCGATGGACTACGGAATAAGGAGTGGCAAGAGCCTAAGCTTGGGGATGCCCAAGGCACCCCAAGGTAATATTCAAGGATAACCAAGCGACGAAGCTTGGGGATGCCCCGGAAGGCATCCCCTCTTTCGTCTTCGTTCATCGTAACTTTACTTGGAGCTATATTTTTATTCACCATATGATATGTGTTTTGTTCTTGCTGTTATTTATATTAGTGTTTTGCATCTTTATTTTCAATGAAAAAAGTCAAGGATAGCCTTTGCCATGCTTATTTTGCAAGTATAAATGTTGCTGTTTGCAAACAGAAAGTTTACCACTGTTGCAAAAATTCCATAGAAAAGTTAGAGAATGGTATAACGTTGAATCTTTTTGCATATTGAGCTCTGATAAATTTACCACAGTGTAAATTTTAGTTCATAATTTTTGGAGTTAGGGAAGTATGATGAATCTTGCATTCTTTACAGACTATACTGTTTTGACAGATTGCTGTTATGTTTGCATTGTTTGCATATGTTTGCTTGTTTAATGATTCTAATTTAGGATAGCAGTATTAAATATGCAGAGGCATTTAGTATGCAATGTTGAATAATAATGTTAGTGATTTCTTACAGTTGGAAATGATAGGTTTTGCATTGGTTTATACTAACCTATCTCACGAGTTCTTGTTGAGTTTGTTGTGAATGAAGCTTTTGATAAAAAGAGAAACCATGATATGAGAGGAATTAAGGAGACACAAAAGTTCAAGCTTGGGGATGCCCAAGGCACCCCAAGATAATATTTCAAGAAGTCTCAAGCATCTAAGCTTGGGGATGCCCCGGTTGGCATCCCACCTTTCTTCTTCAACAACTATCGGTTAGTATCGGTTGAGCTGAAGTTTTTGCTTCTTCACATGAGTTGTGCTATCCTTGCAATGTAGTTTTCTTTAGCTTTGCTTGCTGTTTCAATAAAGTGTCAAGATCTGAAATTATTACATGAGAGAGTCTTCACATAGTTACATAATTATTCGACTACTCATTGATCTTCACTTATATCTTTCAGAGTAGTTTGTCATTTGCTCTAGTACTTCACTTATATCTTTTAGAGCACGGTGGTAGTTTTATTTTGAAGAAATATATGAACTCTCATGCTGTTGGAAATATTCCCTAGAGGCAATAATAAATTAGTTATTATTATTATATTTCCTTGTTCATGATAATCGTTTATTATCCATGCTATAATTGTATTGATAGGAAACTCAAATACATGTGTGGATACATAGACAACACCATGTCCCTAGCAAGCCTCTATTGGCTAGCTCGTTGATCAATAGATGGTTACGGTTTCCTAACCATGGACATTGGATGTCATTGATAACGGGATCACATCGTTAGGAGAATGATGTGATGGACAAGACCCAATCCTAAGCCTAGCACAAAGATCGTAGTTCGTATGCTAAAGCTTTTCTAATGTCAAGTATCATTTCCTTAGACCATGAGATTGTGCAACTCCCGGATACCGTAGGAATGCTTTGGGTGTACCAAACGTCACAACGTAACTGGGTGGCTATAAAGGTGCATTACAGGTATCTCCGAAAGTGTCTGTTGGGTTGGCACGAATCGAGACTGGGATTTGTCACTCGTGTTGACGGAGAGGTATCTCTGGGCCCACTCGGTAGGACATCATCATAATGTGCACAATGTGACCAAGGGGTTGATCACGGGATGATGTGTTACGGAACGAGTAAAGAGACTTGCCGGAAACGAGATTGAACTAGGTATCGGGATACCGACGATCGAATCTCGGGCAAGTATCGTACCGATAGACAAAGGGAATTGTATACGGGATTGATTAAGTCCTTGACATCGTGGTTCATCCGATGAGATCATCATGGAACATGTGGGAGCCAACATGGGTATCCAGATCCCGCTGTTGGTTATTGACCGGAGAACGTCTCGGTCATGTTCATGATTCCCGAACCCGTAGGGTCTACACATAAGGTTCGGTGGCGCTAGGGTTATATAGGAAGCTTGTATGTGGTTACCGAATGTTGTTGAGTCCGGATGAGATCCCGGACGTCACGAGGAGTTCGGAATGGTCCGGACGTAAAGATTTATATATAGGAAGTCCTATTTCGGCCATCGGGACAAGTTTCGGGGTCATCGGTATTGTACCGGGACCACCGGAGGGGTCCCGGGGGCCCACCGGGTGGGGCCACCTATCCCGGAGGGTCCCATGGGCTGAAGTGGGAAGGGATCCAGCCCAAAGTGGGCTGGGGCGCCACTTCCCCTAAGGCCCATGCGCCTAGGGTGAAGGGGAAACCCTAAGGAGGATTCCCATAAGGGAAGGCACCTCCTAGGTGCCTTGGGAGGAAGGACTCCTCCCAGCGCCGCCCCTTGGAGATTGGATCTCCTAGGGGCTGGCGCACCCCTGGGACCCCTATATATAGTGGGGTAGGAGGGCCTCTCAAACACACCTTTTGCCTTTGGTGCAGCCCTCCTCTCTCCCAAGTTCTTCTCCTCTTCTGCGGTGCTTGGCGAAGCCTGCGGGATTGCCACGCTCCACCACCACCACGCCCGTTGTGCTGCTGTTGGATGGAGTCTTCCTCAACCTCTCCTCTCTCCTTGCTGGATCAAGGCGTGGGAGGCGTCACCGGGCTGTACGTGTGTTGAACGCGGAGGTGCCGTCCGTTCGGCACTAGGATCTCCGGTGATTTGGATCACGACGAGTCGACTCCTTCAACCCCGTTCTCTTGAGCGCTTCCGCTTAGCGATCTACAAGGGTATGTAGATGCACTCTCCTTCCCTCGTAGCTAGAATCTCCATAGATTGATCTTGGTGATGCGTGAAAATTTTGAATTTCTGCTCGTTCCCCAACAAAGGCATCATGAGCTAGGTCTATTGCGTAGATTCTTTGCACGAGTAGAACACAAAGTAGTTGTGGGCGTTGATGTTGTTCAATATGCTTACCGTTACTAGTCCAATCTTGTTTCGACGGTATTGTGGGATGAAGCGGCTCGGACCGACCTTACGTACTCTTCGTGAGACAGGTTCCACCGACTGACATGCACTTGGTGCATAAGGTGGCTAGCGGGTGCCAGTCTCTCCCACTTTAGTCGGAACGGATTCGATGAAAAGGGTCCTTATGAAGGGTAAATAGCAATTGGCATATCACGTTGTGGTTATGCGTAGGTAAGAAACGTTCTTGCTAGAAACCCATAGCAGCCACGTAAAACATGCAAACAACAATTAGAGGACGTCTAACTTGTTTTTGCAGGGTATGCTATGTGATGTGATATGGCCAAGAAGAATGTGATGAATGATATGTGATGTATGAGATTGATCATGTTCTTGTAATAGGATTCACGACTTGCATGTCGATGAGTATGACAACCGGCAGGAGCCATAGGAGTTGTCTTTATTTATTGTATGACCTGCGTGTCATTGAACAACGCCATGTAATTACTTTACGTTATTGCTAACGGTAGCCATAGTAGTAGAAGTAATAGTTGGCGAGACAACTTCATGAGGACACGATGATGGAGATCATGATGATGGAGATCATGGTGTCATGCGGTGACGATGATGATCATGGAGCCCGAAGATGGAGATCAAAGGAGCAAAATGATATTGGCCATATCATGTCACTATATAATTGCATGTGATGTTTATTATGTTTATGCATCTTGTTTACTTAGAACGACGGTAGTAAATAAGATGATCCCTTACACAAATTTCAAGAAGTGTTCTCCCCTGACTGTGCACCGTTGCTACAGTTCGTCGCTTCTAAGCACCACGTGATGATCGGGTGTGATGGATTCTTACGTTCACATACAACGGGTGTAAGACAGATTTACACAGCAAAAACACTTGGGGTTAACTTGACGAGCCTAGCATGTGCAGACATGGCCTCGGAACACGGAGACCGAAAGGTCGAGCATGAGTCGTATAGTAGATACGATCAACATGAAGATGTTCACCGATGATGACTAGTCCGTCTCACGTGATGATCGGACACGGCCTAGTTGACTCGGATCATGTAATCACTTAGATGACCAGAGGGATGTCTATCTGAGTGGGAATTCATAAGATGAACTTAATTATCTTGAACATAGTCAAAAGACCTTTTGCAAATTATGTCATAAGCTCGCGCTTTAGTTCCACTGTTTAGATATGTTCCTAGAGAAAATATAGTTGAAAGTTGAAAGTAGCGATTATGCGGACAGTAGAAAGCTTATGTCCTTAATGCACCGCTCAGTGTGCTGAACCCCAAACATCATTTGTGGATGTTACGAACATCGGACATACACGTTTTGATAACTACGTGATAGTTCAGTTAAACGGTTTAGAGTTGAGGCACCAAAGACGTTTTCGAAACGTCGCGGAACATATGAGATGTTTCGAGGGCTGAAATTGGGATTTCAGGCTCGTGCCCACGTCAAAAGGTATGAGACCTCCGACGATTTTCTTAGCCTGCAAACTAAGGGAGAAAAGCTCAATCGTTGAGCTTGTGCTCAGATTGTCTGAGTGCAACAATCACTTGAATCGAGTGGGAGTTGATCTTCCAGATGAGATAGTGATGTTTCTCCATAGTCATTGCCACCAAGCTGCTAGAGCTTCGTGATGAACTATAACATATCAAGGATAGAGATGATGATCCTTGAAGTGTTCGCGATGTTTGACACCGCGAAAGTAGAAGTCAAGTAGGAGCATCAATTGTTGATGGTTGATGAAACCACTAGTTTCAAGAAAGGCAAGGGCAAGAAGGGACACTTCATGAAACGGCAAATCAGTTGCTGCTCTAGTGAAGAAACCCAAGGTTGAACCCAAACCCGAGACTAAGTGCTTCTGCAATGAGGGAATGGACACTGAAGCAAAACTACCCTGGATACTTGGTAGATGAGAAGGCTGGCAAGGTCGATAGAAGTATATATTGGATATACATTATGTTAATGTGTACTTTACTAGTACTCCTAGTAGCATCAGGGTATTAGATACCGGTTCGATTGCTAAGTGTTAGTAACTCGAAATAAAAGCTGCGGAATAAACGGAGACTAGCTAAAGGAGAGCTGACGAGATGTGTTGGAAGTGTTTCCAAGGTTGATATGATCAAGCATCACACGCTCCCTCTACCATCGAGATTGGTGTTAAACCTAAATAATTGTTATTTGGTGTTTTAGTTGAGCATAGACATGATTGGATTATGTCTATCGTAATCTGTTATTCATTTAAGGAGAATAATGGTTACTCTATTTATTTGAATAATACCTTCAATGGTCTTGCACCTAAAGGAATGGTTTATTGAATCTCGATCGTAGTGATACACATTTTCATGCCAAAAGATATAAGATAGTAATGATAGTACCACTTACCTGTGGCACTGCCATGTAAGTCATAAAACGCATGAAGAAGCTCCATGTTGATGGATCTTTGGACTCACTCGTTTTTGAAAAGTTTGAGACATGCGAACCATGTCTATTGGTGTATATGCATGAAGAAACTCCATGCAGATGGGTCGTTTGGACTCACCTGATTTTGAATCACTTGAGATATGCAAATCATACCACATGGGCAAGATGACTGAAAAGCCTCGGTTTCAGTAAAATGGAACAAGATAGCAACTTGTTGGAAGTAACACATTTTGATGTGTGCAGTCCAATGAATGCTGAGGCATGCAGTGAATATCGTTATGTTCTTACTTCACAGATGATTTGAGTAGATGTTGAGTATATTTACTTGATGAAACACAAGTCTGAATTATTGAAAGGTTCAAGTAATTTCAGAGTGAAGTTGAAAGATCTTCGTGACAAGAGGATAAAATGTCTGTGATGTGATCATAGAGATGGATATCTGAGTTGCGAGTTTTGGCACACTATTAAGACATTGTGGAAATTGTTTCACAATTAATACCGCCTGGAACACCATAGTGTGATGGTGTGTCCGAACGTCATAGTTGCACCTTATTGGATATGGTGCGTACCATGATGTCTCTTATCGAATTACCACTATCGTTCATGGGTTAGGCATTAGAGACAACCGCACTCACTTTAATAGGGCACCACGTATTTCCGTTGGGATGACACCGTATGAACTATGGTTTAGAGAAACCTAAGCTGTCATTTCTTAAAGGTTTGGGGTTACGACGCTTATGTGAAAAAGTTTCAGGTTGATAAGCTCGAACCCAAAACGGATAAAATGCATCTTCATAGGACACCCAAAACAGTTGGGTATACCTCCTAATTCAGATCCGAAAGCAATAGGGATTGTTTCTTGAATCGGGTCCTTTCTCGAGGAAAAGTTCGTCTCGGAAAGTTGAGTGGGAGGATGGTGGAGACTTGATGAGGTTATTGAACCGTCACTTCAACTAGTGTGTAACAGGGCACAGGAAGTTGTTCCCGTGGCACCTACACCAATTGAAGTAGAAGCTTATGATAGTGATCATGAAGTTTCGGATCAAGTCACTGACGTACATCGTAGGGTGACAAGGATGCGTACTACTTCAGAGTGGTACGCAATCCTGTCTTGAAGGTCATGTTGCTAGGCAACAATGAACCTACGAGCTATGGAGAAGCGATGGTGGGCCCAAATTCCGACAAATGGTTAGAAGCCATGAAATCCGAGATAGGATCCATGTATTAGAACAAAGCATGGACTTTGGTGGACTTGCCCGATGATCGGCATGCCATTGAGATGAATGGATCTCTAAGAAGAAGACGGACATGGACGGTAATGTCACCTTCTATGAAGCTCGACTTGTGGCAAAGAGTTTTTCACAAGTTCAAGGAGTTGACTACGATGAGATTTTCTCATCCGTAGCGATGCTTAAGTCCGTCGGAATCATGTTAGCATAAGCTGCATTTATGAAATCTGGCAGATGGATGTCAAAATGAGTTTCCTTACCAGTTTTCGTAAGGAAAGGTTGTATGTGATACAATCAGAAAAGTTTTGTCGATCCTAAGGATGCTAAAAGGTATGCTGGCTCCAGCAATCCTTTCTAAGGACTGGAGTAAGCATCTCGGAGTTGGAATGTGTGCTTTGATGAGATGATCAAAGATTTTGGGTGTATACAAAGTTTATGAGAAACTTGTATTTCCAAAGAAGTGAGGGGGAGCACTATAGAATTTTGATGAGTATATGTTGTTGACATATTGTTGATCAGAAATGATGTAGAATTTCTGGAAAGCATATAGGGCTACTTGAACATTGAGCATCAAGATCTATAGTGATAGATCAAAAATGCTTAATGGTACTTTCAAATGAGCATATACCTTGACATGATCTTGAAAGAGTTCAAGATGGATCAGTCAAAGAAGGAGTTCTTGCCTGAGATGTAAGGTATGAAGTTAAGAGTTAAAGCTCGACCACGGCAGAAGAGAGAGAAAGGACGAAGGTCGTCCCCTATGCTTCAGACATAGGCTCTATAGTATGCTATGCTGTGTACCGCACCGGAAGTGTGCCTTGCCATGAGTCAGTCAAGGGGTACAAGAATGATCCAGGAATGGATCGTTGGACAGCGGTCAAAATTGTCCTTGGAGTAAATAAGGACATGTTTCTCGATTATGGAGGTGATAAAGAGTTCGGCGTAAAAGGGTTACGTCGATGCAAGCTTTAACACCTATCCAAGTGACTCTGAGTAGCAAACCGGATACGTATAGTGGAGCAGCCATTTGGAATAGATCCAAGTGGAGCGTGGAAGCATCATTTACAATATGACATAGAGAATTGCAAAGCACACACGGATCTGAAAGGTTCAGACCCGTTGACTAAAACCCGTTGACTAAAACCTCTCTCACAAGCAAAACATGATCAAACCTCAGAACTCATTGAGTCTTAATCACATGGTGATGTGAACTAGTTTAAGACACTAGTAGACTCTTTGGATGCTGGTCACATGGCGATGTGACCTATCAGTGTTAATCACATGACGATGTGGACTAGATTATTGACTCTAGTGCAAGTGGGAGACTGTTGGAAATATGCCCTAGAGGCAATAATAAATTAGTTATTATTATTATATTTCCTTGTTCATGATAATCGTTTATTATCCATGCTATAATTGTATTGATAGGAAACTCAAATACATGTGTGGATACATAGACAACACCATGTCCCTAGCAAGCCTCTATTGGCTAGCTCGTTGATCAATAGATGGTTACGGTTTCCTAACCATGGACATTGGATGTCATTGATAACGGGATCACATCGTTAGGAGAATGATGTGATGGACAAGACCCAATCCTAAGCCTAGCACAAAGATCGTAGTTTGTATGCTAAAGCTTTTCTAATGTCAAGTATCATTTCCTTAGACCATGAGATTGTGCAACTCCGGATACCGTAGGAATGCTTTGGGTGTACCAAACGTCCAACGCAATAACTGGGTGGCTATAAAGGTGCATTACAGGTATCTCCGAAAGTGTCTGTTGGGTTGGCACGAATCGAGACTGGGATTTGTCACTCGTGTTGACGGAGAGGTATCTCTGGGCCCACTCGGTAGGACATCATCATAATGTGCACAATGTGACCAAGGGGTTGATCACGGGATGATGTGTTACGGAACGAGTAAAGAGACTTGCCGGAAACGAGATTGAACTAGGTATCGGGATACCGACGATCGAATCTCGGGCAAGTATCGTACCGATAGACAAAGGGAATTGTATACGGGATTGATTAAGTCCTTGACATCGTGGTTCATCCGATGAGATCATCGTGGAACATGTGGGAGCCAACATGGGTATCCAGATCCCGCTGTTGGTTATTGACCGGAGAACGTCTCGGTCATGTCTGCATGATTCCCGAACCCGTAGGGTCTACACACTTAAGGTTCGGTGACGCTAGGGTTATATAGGAAGCTTTTATGTGGTTACCGAATGTTGTTCGGAGTCCCGGATGAGATCCCGGACGTCACGAGGAGTTCCGGAATGGTCCGGAGGTAAAGATTTATATATAGGAAGTCCTATTTCGGCCATCGGGACAAGTTTCGGGGTCATCGGTATTGTACCGGGACCACCGGAGGGGTCCCGGGGGCCCACCGAGTGGGGCCACCTATCCCGGAGGGTCCCATGGGCTGAAGTGGGAAGGGATCCAGCCCAAAGTGGGCTGGGGCGCCACTTCCCCTAAGGCCCATGCGCCTAGGGTGAAGGGGAAACCCTAAAGGAGGATTCCCATAAGGGGAAGGCACCTCCTAGGTGCCTTGGGGAGGAAGGACTCCTCCCCTGGCCGCCGCCCCCTTGGAGATTGGATCTCCTAGGGGCTGGCGCACCCCCCCCTTGGGACCCCTATATATAGTGGGGTAGGAGGGCCTCTCAAACACACCTTTTTGCCTTTGGTGCAGCCCCTCCCTCTCTCCCAAGTTCTTCTCCTCTTCTGCGGTGCTTGGCGAAGCCTGCTGGGATGCCACGCTCCTCCACCACCACCACGCCGTTGTGCTGCTGTTGGATGGAGTCTTCCTCAACCTCTCCCTCTCTCCTTGCTGGATCAAGGCGTGGGAGGCGTCACCGGGCTGTACGTGTGTTGAGCAGCGGAGGTGCCGTCCGTTCGGCACTAGGATCTCCGGTGATTTGGATCACGACGAGTACGACTCCTTCAACCCCGTTCTCTTGAACGCTTCCGCTTAGCGATCTACAAGGGTATGTAGATGCACTCTCCTTCCCTCGTAGCTAGAATCTCCATAGATTGATCTTGGTGATGCGTAGAAAATTTTGAATTTCTGCTACGTTCCCCAACACATGCTTCACTTATATTATTTTGAGAGTCTTAAATAGCATGGTAATGTGCTTAATTCTAATATGCTAAGCATACAAGATTTGTAAGGATTCTTATGAGTGTGTTGAATACTAAGAGAAGTTTGATACTTGATAACTGTTTTGAGATATGGAGGTGATAATATCAAAGTCGTGCTAGTAGAGTAGTTGTGAATTTGAGAAATTCTTGTGTTGAAGTTAGCAAATCCCGTAGCATGCACGTATGGTTAAAGTTATGTAACAAATTTGAAACATGAAGTGTACCTGGCTTGTGCATCCTTATGAGTGGTGGTCGGGGACGAGCGATGGTCTTTTCCTACCAATCTATCCCCTAGGAACATGCGCCAAGTACTTGATTTTGATGACTTCTAAATTTTTGCAATAAGTATATGAGTTCTTTTGACTAATGTTGAGTCCATGGATTATCGCACTTTTACCTTTCCGCCTTTGCTAGCCTCTTGATACCGTGCATTGCCCTTTCTCACCTTGAGAGTTGGTGCAAACTTAGCGGTGCATCCAAACCCGTGATACGATCGCTCTATCACACATAAACCTCCTTATATCTTCCTCAAAACAGCCACCATACCTACCTATTATGGCATTTCCATAGCCATTCCGAGATATATTGCCATGCAACTTTCCACCGTTCTGTTTATAATCATTATGACATACATTACTTTTGTCATATTGCCATTGCATGATCATGTAGTTGACATCGTATTTGTGGCAAAGCCACCATGCATTATTTTTCATACATGTCACTCTTGATTCATTGCACCATCCCGGTACACCGCCGGAGGCATTCATATAGTCATATCTTGTTCTAAGTTTCGAGTTGTAATTCTTATGTTGTAATCAATAGAAGTGTGATGATCATCATTACTAGAGCATTGCCCAAAAAAGAGAAAGGCCAAAAGAAAGGCCCAAAAAAAAAGACAAAGGCCAAAAAATAAAGGCCCAAAAAAAAAAGAAAATAAATAAAAAGGGCAACGCTACTATCTCTTTTTCCACACTTGTGCTTCAAAGTAGCACCTTGTTTTTCATGTAGTGAGTCTCATAAGTTGTTTTTTTATACTAGTGGGAATTTTTCATTATAGAACTTGGCTTGTATGTTCCTACGATGGGCTTCCTCAAAATGCCCTAGGTCTTCATGAGCAAGCAAGTTGGATGCACACCCACTAGTTTTCTTTTGTTGAGCATTCATAGCTCTAGTGCATCCGTTGCATGGCAATCCCTACTCCTCGCATTAACATCAATCGATGGGCATCTCCATAGCTCATTGATTAGCCTCGTTGATGTGAGACTTTCTCCTTTTTTGTCTTCGCCACACAATCCCCATCATCATATTCTATTCCACCCATAGTGCTATATCCATGGCTCACGCTTATGTATTGCGTGAAGGTTGAAAAAGTTTGAGATTATTTAAGTATGAAACAATTGCTTGGCTTGTCATCGGGGGTATAGAAGTTGGGAACATCTTTGTGTGACGAAAATGAAGCATAGCCTAACTATATGATTTTGTAGGGATGAACTTTCTTTTGCCATGTTATTTTGAGAAGACATGATTGCTTTGATTAGTATGCTTGAAGTATTATTATTTTTGTGTCAATATGAACTTTTGTCGTAAATCTTTTGGATCTGAACATTCATATCACAAGTAAGAAGAATTACATTGAAATTATGCCAACTAGCATTCCACATCAAAAATTATCTTTTTTATCATTTACGTACTCGAGGACGAGCAGGAATTAAGCTTGGGGATGCTTGATACGTCTCCAACGTATCTATAATTTTTGATTGCTCCATGCTATATTATCTACTGTTTTAGGCAATATTGGGCTTTATTTTCCACTTTTATATTACTTTTGGGACTAACCTATTAACCGGAGGCCCAGCCCAGATTTGTTGTTTTATGCCTATTTCAGTGTTTGAGGAAAAGGAATATCGACGGAGTCAAACGGAACGAAATCAACTGGAGAAGTTATTTTTGGAAGGAAACCCACCTGATGGACTTGGACCCCACGTCAGAAGATACGGGAGGTGCTCATGAGGGTGGGGGGCGCGCCCCCTACCTCGTGGGGCCCCCGTAGCTCCACCGACGTACTCCTTTCGCCCATATATATACCTACGTACCCTAAAACTTCCAGAACAGAAGATAGATCGGGCGTTCCGCCGCCGCAAGCCTCCAGAACGACCAAAAACCAATCGGGACCCCTTTCCGGTACCCTGCGGAGGGGATCCATCTCGATGGCCATCTTCATCATCCGACGCTCTCCATGACGAGGAGGGAGTAGTTCACCCTCGGGGCTGAGGGTATGTACCAGTAGCTATGTGTTTGATCTCTCTCTCTCTCTCTCTCTCTCTCTCTCTCTCTCTCTCTCTCTCTCTCTCGTGTTCTCTCTCGTGTTCTATGGCACGATCTTGATGTATCCTGATCTTTGCTATTGTAGTTGGATCTTATGATGTTTCTCCCCCTCTACTCACTTGTGATGAATTGAGTTTCCCCTTTGAAGTTATCTTATCGGATTGAGCCTTTTATGAACACTTGATGTATGTCTTGCCGTGATTATCTGTGGTGACAATGGGATATCATGTGCCACTTGATGTATGTTTTGGTGATCAACTTGCGGGTTTCGTGACAATTGGGAACCTATGCATAGGGGTTGGCACACATTCTTGATTCTCCGGTAGAAACTTTGGGGCACTCTTTGAAGTACTTTTATGTTGGTTGGATAGATCTGAGATTGTGTGATGCATATCATATAATCATACCCACGGATACTTGAGGTGACAATGGAGTATCTAGGTGACATTAGGATTTTGGTTGATTTGTATCTTAAGGAGTGTTATTCTAGTATGAACTCTTTTATAGATTGATCCGAAAGAATAGCTTTGTGGTGGTTTCATACCCGACCATAATCTCTACGTTTGTTCTCCGCTATTAGTGGATTTGGAGTGACTCTTTGTTGCATGTTGAGGGCTTGTTATATGATATATCTATGTTATTATTGTTGAGAGAACTTGCACTAGTGAAAGTATGAACCCTAGGCCTTGTTTCCTACCATTGCAATACCGTTTACGCTCACTTTTACCACTTGTTACCTTGCTGTTTTTATTATTTCAGATTACAAAAACCTATATCTACCATCCATATTGCACTTGTATCACCATCTCTTCGCCGAACTAGTGCACCTATACAATTTGCTATTGTATTGGGTGTGTTGGGTATACAAGAGACTTTTTGTTATTTGGTTGCAGGGTTGTTTGAGAGAGACCATCTTCCTCCTACGCCTCTCGCGGATTGATAAACCTTAGGTCATCTACTTGAGGGAAATTTGCTACTGTCCTACAAACCTGTGCACTTGCAGGCCCAACAACGTCTACAAGAAGAAGGTTGTGTAGTAGACATCAAAAGACGATTGAACTACTATTTTGCCCTCAACTACGAGGGGAGGTAAGGAACTGCCATCTAGCCTTGCACTAGATTCTCCTTCCGTTATTAGTAAGCTTGCAACACCTAAACCTACTACTGCTATGAGTTCTGATATGTCGCATGTCATTGATGATGCCACTTCTGCTATGCATGATGAAACTACTTCTGTGCGTGATACTACTTTGCCATTAGGTGAATTTCTTGATGAACAACTTGCTAGATTTAGGGGGAATGAAATTACTGAAGATCCTATTACTGATGATAGTGATGATGAAGGTCCCCCCAATGATTATGTTTTACCTGTTGTTCCTAAGGGTTATGTTATGAATGAAAAAGCTGCTATGGAAATCCTTGCTTGCAATGATAGAAATGATCTTAAGAAATTATTAGCTAAATGGAAGCGGCAGTCTCTTAATGCTAGAATGAAACCCGATCCTGCTTTTGCTACTTCACCTATCTGTGTTACTGATAAGGATTTTGAATAGTCTGTTGATCCTGATATTATTACTTTAGTTGAATCTGATCCTTTTTATGGCCTTGAATCTGAAACTGTTGTGGCACATCTTACCAAGTTGAATGATATAGCCACCCTATTTACTCATGATGAGAAGTCTCGCTATTTATATATCCTTAAGATATTTATGTTATCATTAAAGGGTGATGCTAAGACCTGGTATAATTCTCTTGCTCCTGGTTGTGTGCGTAGTACCCATGATATGATTTATTACTTCTCTGCTAAATATTTCCCTGCTCATAAGAAACAAGCTGCCTTGCGGGAAATATATAATTTTGTGCAAATCAAAGAAGAGAGTCTCCCACAAGCTTGGGGGAGGCTTCTCTGGTTACTTAATGCTTTGCCTGATCATCCTCTTAATAAAAATGAAATACTTGATATCTTTTGTAATGGACTAACCGATGCTTCCAAGGACTACTTGGATAGTTGTGCTGGTTGTGTTTTCAGGGAAAGAATAGTCGACGAAGCTGAAATACTATTGAATAATATGTTGACTAATGAAAATAATTGGACTCTCCCCGAGCCAGTTCCTGAAGTAATTCCTGAACCAATTGAGCCAACTCCTGAGCCTATTCCTAAACCCACTCCAAAAAAGAGAGGTGTTTTATTTCTCAGTCCTGAAGATATGCAAGAGGCAAAGAAATCAATGAAAGAAAAAGGTATTAAAGATGAAGATGTTAAGAATTTACCTCCTATTGAAGAAATACATGGTCTGAATATACCGCCTGAAGAACCACATTGTCTTGATAACCTGACACAGGTAGTGAAGGTAAATTCTCTCTATAGATATGATAAAGTGGAAACACCCTCTACTAAATTTCATAGCCCATGATTAGATGAATTTGATGACTTTATGGCTAGACAAGAAAGTTTTAATGCTTATGTTGGTAGAGAGTTAAAGAATAATGCTTTCGAGATAGGACACGTAGGTGATAATCTGGCTAGAGTTAAAGATGAACTTCACCGCGTTAGCAAATGTGCTTCTATGGTTGCTACTCAAGCTGAGCAAGTACTTAAAGCTCAAAATGATTTGCTTGATGAATTAAATAATAAAAATGACTTTGCTGTTAGAGTGGCTACTAGAACTGGTAGAATGACTCAGGAACCTTTGTATCCTGAAGGCCACTCTAAGAGAATCGAGCAAGATTCTCAGAGAAATAATTTAGAGGCACCTAGTTCTTCTAAGAAGAAGAAAAAGAAAGACGATAGGACTTTGCATGCTTCTAATGAACCTACTATAGACACACCTGAGAATCCCAATGATATTTCTATTTCTGATGCTGAAACACAATCAGGTGATGAACATGAACCTAGTGATAATGTTAATGATAATGTTCATGTTGATGCTCAACCTAGCAAAAACAATGATGTAGACCTGTTGTTGATCTTGATAACCCACCATCAAAGAATCAACGTTATGATAAGAGAGATTTTATTGCTAGGAAGCACGGTAAAGAAAGATAACCATGGGTTCAGAAACCCATGCCCTTTCCTCCTAAACCATCCAAGTCAAAGGATGATGAGGATTTTGAGCGCTTTGCTGAAATGATTAGACCTATTTTCTTACGTATGCGCTTAACTGATATGCTTAAAGTAAATCCTTATGCTAAGTATATGAAGGATATCATCACAAATAAAAGAAAGATACCGGAAGCTGAAATTTCCACCATGCTTGCTAATTACACTTTTAAGGGTGGAATACCAAAGAAACTTGGAGATCCGGGTGTTCCAACTATACCATGCTCTATTAAAAGAAATTATGTTAGAACTGCTTTATGTGATCTTGGAGCCGGTGTTAGTGTTATGCCTCTCTCTTTATATCGTAGACTTGAATTGAATAAGTTGACACCCACTGAAATATCTTTGCAAATGGCTTATAAATCAACTGCTATACCTGTCGGTATTTGTGAGGATGTGCCTGTTGTGGTTGCAAATGTCACTATCTTAACGAACTTTGTTATTCTTGATATTCTCGAGGACGATAAAATGTCTATTATCCTTGGAAGACCTTTTCTCAATACTGCAGGGGCTGTTATTGATTACAACAAAGGCAATGTCACTTTTCATGTTAATGGTAATGAGAATACGGTACACTTTCCGAGGAAACAATCTCAAGTTCATAGCATCAATTCTATTGAAAAAGTTCCAACTATCATTTTTGGATGTTTTGAATTTCATCTCCCTACTGTCAAGAAAAAGTATGATATTCTTATTGTTGGGGATTTCCATATCCCCGTTGAAGTAACTTAGTGTTATTCGAAATTTCTCCGGTTCCGTGTTATTCGGAATGAGTTTGTTAACAAGACTTGATCAACCTTGTTAGTGGATTCATTTTGATGATCACGAGATGGATGAAACTAGAAGGCACAACCTTTTTTACCCTCTTTTTACTTTCTGTTATTTAGAATAAATAAAGCAAAAATAGTATTATCTGTCTGTTTTCTGAATCATCCGTATATTAAAAATAGTCTGAAAATAAAAGTGCTCCAAATGCCTTGCAAATTTAGTATGATTTTTTCTGAAATATTTGAGGATTTTAGGCACTGAAAACACTGTAGGATGGCCAAGCACCAGGCCACGAGAGAGGAGGCCCCCCCCTATAGGGCGCGCCCCCCTCTCTCGTGGGCCCCTGGTGGCTCCCCTCCACTTATGCCAGCACCCACACACTTCATCTTCTACCCAAAAAAATCCCCATCCAGCTCAAAGCTCCATTCGCAAAACTGCTTTGGAAGATTGTTGCTTGGTATGTGACTTCTCCGTTGGTCCAATTAGTTTTTTTCTAGTGCTTTATTCATTGCAAATTTTTGCTGCATAGGTGAACATGTTCTTGAGCTTGCATGTTAAATTTTTGAGGTCCCAAGCAATTCCAATGCATGATATAGGTTCTAGGCACTTGTAGGAGTAGTCGCTATCAATCTTGTTTAGTTTTATCCATTTTTATTTTGAAGTTACTAAAATTTCAGAAATTTTCAGAAAATGTTAAGGAGGTTCTTTAAAGGCTCTTCTAGCCAAAGCTCTAAGGAAAAACAAGACAAAGAGAAGGAAAACCCCAAGTATAATCTTCCTCGCTTAGCGGAAGTACGTTCATGTGAATGGCCATGTGAGGATTTCTTGAAGGAAGCCGGAATTCATGAAGACTTTTATGCTTTAATCGGGACTGCAGGCCTCACCGATTTCATGAACGACCGAATCGGTCAGTATCTCTTACTTACCAATACTTTCGTGCAAAACTTTTATTATTATCCTAAGAAGTCACCGCCTGCAGTATCATTTCATTTATATGATGAATTCAAACAAATGTCTTTACGTCACTTTTGCACGGTATGTAGGATACCTTATGAGGGAGAATTAGAGGAACCCCATCGTGAAGATGTGGATGGCTTCGTTAAAACTATTGCTGTAGAAGAGCCAAAGAAGGGCTCTGAGGCAAAACTCTCTAGCATACAATTTCCTGTTTTATGCTACTTTGCCATATTTGCTAGTAGATGATTGATTGGTCGTGGGAATAGTGGAAATTTGAGCGTTCCAGATATTATTATTCTTCAACATGCTTTGCTGGGAGACAATACTTTTAGTATGGGTGCCGTCGTTGCTAAACGGCTAGCCCTGAATCGTACAAAAGGCCCCATATTTGGAGGTATCTATGTTGCACGTCTTGCTGAACATTTTCAGATACCCATTAGGCACCTTGAGGAGGAGGAGACAAAATTACCTCCTCACATTTTAGATTACAAGAGCATGGTAGCACACAAGTTTATCGTTGACAACGAAGAAAAGATGCTTCTGTATAGACTTAGATTCAATAAGAAACACTTTGAGTTCATTATTTTGCCTGCACCTCTGTTATTTGATTTGCTTGCAGAAAATCGTCTTGTCACGTCGGAGGTGGTGAACAACCATCTAGCCCAAGCTTTTACTCCGGAACCTGAACCTGAACCGGAACCTGAGCTGGACCCTTATCGTGCATCATCTGTCCAGTGGGATCCGGAGATGACCAGCCAGTGGTATCCTGATTACACCTCCCACTACACCGGGGAGAGTAGCGGCGGTCCTTGGTATTAGACCAACTTAGGCCAAAGGCCTAAGCTTGGGGGAGTACGTATTTCTTACCGACTTTACATTCATGTTCACACACTAGTCATCGATGCTCATACTCTTTCATTGTATTATCCATGTTAGTTTAAATTTCTTTTTCTAGCTTTCTTCTTGTGTGTTTGTTAAACCTTAAGAAAAAACCAAAAAAATTAGTTAGTTTAATTTCCTTGCTTGTAGTAGAAATTAAAATGAAAACCCAAAAAGATTTCTCGTTCTTCTTTTACTTGTTGGGAGCTTTCCCGTGTAAATAGTTTTATTTTCTTTTCTTTCTTTTGGGGGTCGATAAGACCATATTGAAAATGTTTAGTGGCTCTTATATGCATGATTGATTATTTAACTTAGAGCCCATATTACTTGTCTTCAATCTTGCGTTGAATGCTTGCAGATTCCAGCTTAGTCCAATGCACGTGCACTCTTATTATTATACACATCGTTCGGTCGTGCAAGTGAAAGGCAATAATGATGATATATGATGGACTTATTGGGATGAGAAAAGCTGGTATGAACTCGACCTCTCTTGTTTTTGTAAATACGATGAGTTCATCGTTTCTGAGTCAGCTATTATGAAGTAAACATATTTGCAATGACATTTAGAGATTGTAGTTACTTGTGTCATGCTTGATTAGCTATGAGTTATAATGGTTTACCTTGCGTGCCAACATGCTATTAGAATGATTATAATGTGATATGATGGGACGGTATCCTCCTTTGAATGTATTAAGTGACTTGACTTGGCACATGTTCATGCATGTAGTTGAATCAAATCAACATAGCCTTCATGATATTTATGTTCATGGTGGATTATATCCTACTCATGCTTGTATTCGGTGTGAATTAATTTTAATGCATGCTTACGACTGTTGTCGCTCTCTCAGTTGGTCGCTTCCCAGACTTTTGCTAGCCTTTACCTGTACTAAGCGGGAATACTGCTTATGCATCCAAACTTCTTAAACCCCAAAGTTATTCCATATGAGTCCACCATACCTTCCTATATGCGGTATTTACCTGCCGTTCCAAGTAAATTTGTATGTGCCAAACTCCAAACCTTTAAATGAAATTCCGTTTTGTATCCTCGAGCAGCTCATGTTTCAACTAGGGCTGCCTATATCTTCCATTCTAGGTGGGTTATTCTCAAGAGGAGTGGACTCCGCTCCTCATTCACGAGAAAGGGCCGGTAACCGGGAGGCCCAGTCCCATGATCCAAAAAGATCAAAACAAATCAAAGTAATTAAACAAAACTCCCCCAGGGTTGTTGTATGTTGGAGGCACTCGTTGTTTCGAGCAAACCATGGATGGATGCTTGTTGGTGGTTTGGGGAGTATAAACCTTTACCATTCTGTTTGGGAACTGCCTATAATGCATGTAGTATGAAAGATACAACCATCTCATAGTTGTTGCGTTGACAGCGAAAGTATGCCGCTCAAAATGTTATTCAATCTCTATTTTAAAATCGAGCTCTGGCACCTCTACAAATCCCTGCTTCCCTCTGCGAAGGGCCTATCTATTTACTTTTATGTTGAGTCATCACCCTTCTTATTAAAAGCACCCGCTGGAGAGCACACTGTCATTTGCATTCATTATTATTGGTTTATATTGGGTATGACTTGACTGGATCTCTTTTACCATGAATTGCAATGTTTAGTCAGTCCTTGATCTTTAAAGGTGCTCTGCATTTATGTTTTGCAGTCTCAGAAAGGGCTAGCGAGATACCATTTTGTTATATCATGTTATGATTATTTTGAGAAAGTGTTGTCATTCGAGTTTTATTATTATGGCTCGCTAGCTGATTATGCTATTGATATGAGTAATTGTGAGACCTATGTGTTATTGTGAGTATGGTTAGTTCATAATATTTGCTGAAACTTGAATGCTGGCATTTCATGTTTACAACAACAAGAGCAAACAGAGTTTGTAAAAGTTTTTCTTTATCACTTTTAGTTTATCAACTGAATTGCTTGAGGACAAGCAACGATTTAAGCTTGGGGAAGTTGATACGTCTCCAACGTATCTACTTTTCCAAACACTTTTGCCCTTATTTTGGACTCTAACTGGCATGATTTGAATGAAACTAACCCGGACTGACGCTGTTTTCAGCAGAACTGCCATGATGTTGTTTTGTGTGTAGAAAAGAAAAGTTCTCGGAACATCCTGGAAATCCACGGAGGCACTTTTCAGAACTAATAAGAATTTTTGGCGAAAGAATCAAGGCCAGGGGGCCCACGGGCTGTCCACGAGACAGGGGGGCGCGCCCTCCGATCTCGTGGGCCCCCTGGACCTCCTCCGACCTCAACTCCAACTCCATATATACCGTCTCGGGGAGAAAAAAATCGAGGAGAAAGTTTCATCGCGTTTCACAACACGGAGCCGCTGCCAAGCCCTAATCTCTCTCGGAAGGGCTGATCTGGAGTCCGTTCGGGGCTCCGAAGAGGGGGGTTCGTCGCCGTCGTCATCATCAACCATCCTCCATCACAAATTTCATGATGCTCACCACCGTGCGTGAGTAATTCCGTCGTAGGCTTGCTGGACGGTGATGGGTTGGATGAGATTTACCATGTAATCAAGTTAGTTTTGTTAGGGTTTGATCCCTAGTATCCACTATGTTCTGAGACTGATGTTGCTATGACTTTGCTATGCTTAATGCTTGTCACTAGGGCCCGAGTGCCATGATTTCAGATCTGAACCTATTATGTTTTCATGAATATATGTGTGTTCTTGATCCTATCTTGCAAGTCTATAGTCACCTATTATGTGTTATGATCCGACAACCCTGAAGTGATGATAATCGGGACACTTCTCGGTGATGACCGTAGTTTGAGGAGTTCATGTATTCACTATGTGTTAATGCTTTGGTCCGGTTCTCTATTAAAAGGAGGCCTTAATATCCCTTAGTTTCCGTAAGGACCCCGCTGCAACGGGAGGGTAGGACAAAAGTTGTCATGCAAGTTCTTTTCCATAAGCACGTATGACTATTTACGGAATACATGCCTACATTACATTGATGAATTGGAGCTAGTTCTATATCACCCTATGGTATAACTATTGCATGAGGAATTGCATCCGGCATAATTATCCATCACTGATCCATTGCCTACGAGCTTTTGACATATTGTTCTTAGCTTATTTACTTTTCCGTTGCTACTGTTACAACTACTACAAAAACCCAAAAACATTTATCTTTACTTTTGCTACCGTTACTATTACTATCATACCACTTTTGCTACTAAATACTTTGCTGCAGATACTAAGTTATCCAGGTGTGGTTGAATTGACAGCTCAACTGCTAATACTCAAGAATATTCTTTGGCTCCCCTTGTGTCGAATCAATAAATTTGGGTTTTACTTCACCCTCGAAAGCTGTTGCAATCCCCTACACTTGTGGGTTATCAGGCACCCCGGCCATGACACCCTCACCACCATCCTGCGTGCTTGCTCCGTCCACCCTGCGTCGGCGTCGTCTGAACTCTATCGTGCTTGCCAATTAGGAAAGAGTGTTAGGTTGCCTTTTTCCCTTTCAGAACATGTGTTGTATTTTCCCTTTCAGCTTGTGCATTGTGATGTTTGGACCTCCCCTGTTATGAGTATATCTGGCAAGCAATATTACCTAGTCCTACTTGATGATTACAGTCATTTTTCGTGGACTTTCCCTCTCGACCATAAGTCTGATGTGTTCCCGATCCTTCTCTCGTTTTCAGCGTTTGTTCGCCGTCAGTTCAACCTCAATATCCTCTCTGTTCAGTGCGACAACGGAGCGAATTCGACAACCATCAAGCACGCACCTTCTTCTCTTCCTACGGAATTGTACTACGCATGTCCTGCCCATACACTTCCCCGCAGAATGGACGAGCTGAGTGAATTCTGCGCTCTCTCAATGACATCGTCCGTTCTCTACTTATCCATGCATCCATGCCATACACCTACTGGGCCGAGGCTCTTCACACGACCACTTTTCTGCTTAACCGCAGACCATGTCGTGCTCGCCATGGCGACACCCCATTTCACCTTCTGTTTGGCATACACCTAGACTACACTCACCTTCACGTGTTCGGGTGCCTATGCTATCCAAACATCACCGCCACGACGCCGCACAAACTCGCCCCGCGCTCTACCCCTTGCACGTTCCTCGGCTACTCCACCGATCACAAGGGGTACCGATGCCTCAATCGCGCCACCGGACGTGTCCTTGTCTCGCGTCACGTCGTCTTCGACGAGACTCACTTCCCCTTCAGCGTCGACAACGACCGCACCCCCTCTGTTGTCGCCGAAGATGACACACCACCCCCACCACCAGTCCCTCGGCGGCCGCGCACTGACCGCGCCCCGCCTCGCCGAGCAGTTCCTCCCACGCCATCACCCGTTGTCATGGCACCGCCCGATGGCCACGCTACTGTGGTCAGTGACAGCACTACCAGGGCCACACCCGAACAGCCCACCACACCACCAAGCTCGCCGACGCCCGTTCACACCTCACTCGCTGACACCGACACTGCTGCGTCTCCCTGCTCATCCCCGCCACGCCCTCGTGCACCCACCCGTCAGCGTGCACCCGTACCCACGCACACCATGGTCACCCGTGCCTAGGCCGGTACTTTCCTTCCCAACAAGAAATACAGACAGAACAACACAGCCACTGTCGACCCGCCAGCCATCTCTCCCGTGCCCAAGTCTGTGCACGCCACGCTTCGTGATGTTCATTGGCTAACAGCGATGCAGGATGAATATACGGCGTTGATGGTGAACAGGACATGGACGCTCGTGCCGCGTCCGCCCGGCGCCAACATGGTCACTGGCAAGTGGCTGTTTTGCCACAAACTCAAGGCGGATGGGATGCTCGAGCGGTACAAGGCCAGGTGAGTGGTCCGGGGTTTCTCTCAACGCCCCGGCGTGGACTTCGACGAGACGTTCTCGCCAGTCGTCAAGGCGGCCACCATCCGCACCGTGCTCGCCGTCGCCGCCGCTTGGGACTGGCCAGTTCATCAGATGGACGTGAACAACGCCTTCCTCCACGAGCAGCTCATGGAGCGTGTCTACTGCCACCAGCCAGCCGGGTTCGTCGACAAGCTGCGCCCCGACCACGTCTGCCTCCTCGACAAGTCGCTATACGGGGTTCACGGCGGCGCGAGCTGACCCCTTGCCGTTCGTCCTACATGGCGACACCGACACGGCCTTCCTACTCCTGTACGTCGACGACATCATGCTCACGACCTCCACGTCGCTTCTCCGCCGGCTCCAGCAACAACTCTTCGCCGAGTTCTCCATGAAAGACATCGGCGCGCTCCACTACTTCCTTGGCATCAGTGTGACGCGCACCGCCGATGGCTTCTTTCTGTCCCAGCGCAAGTACGCGGACGAGCTGCTTGACCGTGCCGACATGGCTAGCTGCAAGCTGGCCTCCACGCCGATCGACACCCGCTCCAAGCTCTCCGCTGCCGCTGGTGCCCCGGTCCGCGATGCCTCTGAGTACCGCAGCATTATGGGAGCTCTCCAGTATGTCACCCTGACGCGGCCTGATCTGGCGTATGTCGTGCAGCAGGCGTGCCTCTACATGCACGACCCCCGAGAGCACCATCTTACGCTGGTCAAGCGCATCCTCCGCTATCTGCGTGGCACGACTACGCATGGGCTCCACCTTCGCCGCTCCTCCGAGCTCCACCTGGTCGCGTACTCTGACGTGGACTGGGCCGGCTGCCCCGACACATGGCGGTCGACATCCGGCTACGTCGTCTACCTTGGCGACTCGTTGGTGTCCTGGTCCTCCAAACGACAGCCAACAGTCTCCCGTTCGAGCACTGAGGCCGAGTACCGTGTTGTGGCGGACGCCGTCGCCGAATGTTGCTGGCTCCGTCAACTCCTCGGTGAGCTCCATGTTCTTATCCCAGCCGCCATGGTCACGTACTGCGACAACATCTCCTCGGTATATATGGCGGCCAACCCGGTGCATCATCGGCGCACAAAGCATATCGAGCTCGACATCCACTTTGTACGCGAGAAGGTGGCCTTGGGACAGCTGCGTGTTCTCTACGCCCCCACCACACAGCAGTTCGCCGACGTTATGACGAAGGGCCTCCCGACGCCGGCGTTCCAAGAGTTCAGGTCCAGCCTGTGCATCCTTCCTCCCGATGCTCAGACTGCGGCGGGGTGTTGACTGCAACTCTCCACTCCCCCATCGCATGCATGCACTACCCATGCACGTAGCCCACTCCGCGCACTACGCGCCTGATGTAACTGCGTCTCCATGCGCCGTGATGTAATCCCAGGCTATTTAGCCTCGAGTAATACAGCAGCTACACCACAAGGTGCATCGCTTTCCTCCCTCCTCTCGTCTTCACTGGGCAACAAAAGTGAGTTGCTGCTGACCCACAACTCCGTCCACAAGATGGTCGCCGTGCTCCTCCACGCGAGTACGTGGACGAGGCCTTCCACGGGCCGCCACACCTGCCGGCCGACATCCACAACCACGCCACCTCCCGCTTGTGGGCTCACTCCATCATTCAAAAGGTAAAGCCAGCAGACGATCGATCATATTTTCTGGTGCAGTTTTATTTACTGAACATTGTCCCACAGTTTGGGCGGCGGTTCTGGATGTCCTTCTGTCGAGGGCGGAGGCCAAGAGAAGTTCTTCAGCCGGGACGCCATCGGCCTAGTGGACATTGCTGTCGGCGGGTTGGCTGGTGCACTTGCTGGGCGTCTTCGAGGAGATCTGCACGGTGACGCTGGTCGCCGACGAGGAATTCCCCGGTCTCTGCCGCTGGGCGAAGGCCTACGTCGAGGAGGACGACGTGAAGTGGTGCCTGTCGGAGAAGGGAAATAGAGATATTTGGCAAAACAGAAGGAAATGAAATGAGGATGGTGTGCTCCTTGCTCTGCTCCGCTATCTCTCCCTTGGTTTCTGCTTGCTCTGCTCCGCTATCTCTCCCTTGGTTTCTGCTTTGTACTTGAGGGATGGGGTCCCTGTTTCTGCTTGCTCTGTTCAGCTTATCGGTTTTGTTGCCAAGAAACTTTGATTATGGATGGCACTGCTACTTGCCACCTCGGAACCACCGCCGCACAAAAGCAAGCACCGTTGGCTGGTGCACACAAACAAACGTTGCTGGCCAGTGACCACCACACGAAATCTACAAAAATGCTACACATACGTGAACCACGTTCTACTTTTACGTAAATTTCCTAACAAACCTCTCCAACCCCCTGAATTCAACGGGGTGGGGCCCCTTCCCTTAATGTACCAAAAAGAAAAATTAGCCCAACAAAAGAATGCCATCTAGGCCTTATGTTAATTAGGTATAACTAATTGCGTAGGTGTAGCATCGCTGCGAAATCTATGCTGGAGAAAAAGATTATCTTATATTTTGGTACGGAGTTTGTAGATCATAATTTAACAACTCTAACAACGGAATGGTGGTTGTGATATTTAAATTCTAGGTGTGTAAGCATGGTTTGATTTGATGAGCTACACCTCTTCCAAAAATACTCATCTACTTGTGTTGAAAAAAAGAATACTCATCAACTCAAATGCCTTCCTGGACTATCTTGTTTATTTCCTAGGTGAAGGCTTTAGGCCCTGTTTGTTTCGGCTTCGCTTCGATTTTAATCACCTGAATCAGCTTCGCCACCGAAGTACGCCTTTCAGGTGCTTCAGGAAATTGCACTAAAAACGGTCCAAATTCAGATTCAGCTTCACTGGCAAATCTAATTTCAGTTAACTGTTTGTTTTAGATTCTAGATTCGGCTTCACTGGCAAAGCTGAATCTGGTCCCAGAATCCGATACAAACAGGGCCAAAGTTGTCGAAGGCCACCATACGTATATCTATTTCCGACCTTCTGAATATGAATATCATTTCTTCTTGCCACCACATGTATAGGCAATGATTAGATGGGAAGTTGAGAAGAAAATAAATATTTGTGCACACACACAGTTTTGCAGTGTATACCTTTGTACACTTTTGTTTTGAAGAATCATGACTATGGCGAGCAAGAATGAACCCAGCAAAATAAACACCCCAGGTTAAATTGAGATGTGCATATGTTGCAAATCAGGTTAATGGGCTCCAGATGACTATGTAGCTTGTTAGGTCAACAGTTTTATTTGTTCTCTTCATTTGATTATTTGATATTTTAATTTTAATTTACTATTGGCTGCTAGAGAATGAAGAATTACAAACTGTAGAATGAGCTGTTTTTCATGGTCGCGCAGAGCTGGGCAGCTTTTCAGAGAGAAAGAATGGGAGGTATAGAAGCATTAGATGGATTTGGTGCTGAACTTCTGGTGTGGTAGAAGCTTTGCACTACAAGCTCTGAAGAAAGAATGAGTTCTTGTAGTGTTTTCGTGGTGTGAAAATAACTCCACTTCATCAGGTCAAGTTGTTATGTCAGATTTTTTAGATGACAAACAGGAAAAAAGAATCACTTCTTGCAGTGTTTCCTTGATTAAAGTCATCTGTGTTTCCTTGATTAAAGTCATCTCACTCTATAATTTTGGTGTTAGGATTGTTATGCCCAATGGTATTATTTAGTACTTGACATGCTTGATACTCCACTTCCTTTGATAGTGTGAAACTATACTAGACAATTCAGACAAAATGCAACAATCAGGTTATGAGTATCAAGTGGGAGAAAAATATAATGATCTATTATTGAACAATATTCAAATTTTCTTGCCATATTTTGGTTGACAAGATTATGTGTGCCTAGAAAATCACTCCAAATAAGATTACGCTTCGATTGTTCCCATTTATGTTACGTATATTTTCTTGTTATGTCATGAATTACAATGATGTTTTTAACTAATATAACAAGGGTCAAGTATGTTGTTCCGTGGCAATGCTCGGGCTTTATACTAGTATATAGAATAATTCCCCGTGTCCACTTGATCAGTTAGGTACACGGTAAAATAACCTGTCTGTGAAGGATTTTGTTTAGTTAGTACGTTCACCTTTTATTGTGGGCAACATCACATTAATTAACTAGCATTTTTCCAGCACCATGTGTCCAAGGTTCCGTGGAATGCATATTCTGTGCAGCTGTTTGCGTGAGCAATTGCATGAGGACTTTTTGAGTTTTGAAAACAATTAAAAAGACTTATACATAGGTTATATTGCAAAGCATAGGCCAGAAGCCTAATCTCATACACAAATGTGTAAAAGTATAGGCCAAAAGCAGGCTTTGCAATATAACCATGATTAGAACTTAGCATTAAACAATATGAATATTTATACCTTTCATGAAAGGGACAGGGCACAAGTACCAGTTCATTAGAAGTGCATGTGCATATGTTTGGTAATAGGGAAACAAAAAATTATATTAAATAAGTAAATATTTGCTCGCAGGTAGCTGCCAAATAACCAGTTAGTGAATGAGTTGCATTCATGTGAACATGACGTGTCTACTAGAAATTATGATGGCCAATCGTCCGCCAAATGGATTGGGACTAACTACACATGTGCATGTTGGCAACCTGAGTAGATTATAAGTAAGGGCAGATTGTGTAAACCGTCAATCTTCTAGGGTTCTCGGTTCCAGTTCATCTATCAAACAAAGATCGGCCAATCGATCACCAATATTCACAAAGAGACCGCATGGCAGCCGGTTAGTGAACCTCTAGAGATTAGGAGGTATCGGGATATTAACTCAAACAATGTTTAGGAGGTGAGACTTCCAGCGAGTGATGATTCACTGCATTATATACAATATATCATCTAGCTAATTAAATAAGTCACGTTGCGCCTCAAATGAGTCCTCTACAAACTTTTTATGAGCTATTGTTGGAGCACAACCCCATCCACAAGGTGTATGTGCTTCCCCGTGGTAGAAAGGCTTTATGTGAGTCTCTAGTCAACATCAAGCACTTCGACGAGGCCTTCGATGGGTGCCCATCCTGCCAACCGAGAACCGACCTCTATGAGTGGACCGACGCTCACTTCTGCTTCAAGGTCTTCACGGAAAAGGTAATCGTCTATAGAAATGTTTCTTATGATATTAATTGTGTTAGAGTAGGATGCTCCAACGGTCATGATTTGATCATACTTATTGTCTTGGACATTGACACTGGTCTCTAGTATATGTGTACATTTGATCTTTTATTATATGTATATAAATACATATTATGGAATTTTATTTTATAAAATCCGGAAGATACTATTTTGACCTACCAATATGAATATATCACTCAGTATTTTGACAGTTAAAGTTACACAATTTGAGTGCAAATTTTCCAGAATGACAAACATTTAATATTTGGAACCCAATTAAAGTATTCACTAGCTACTTTCTCTGTTAATGGCTATGTTGTTGCTGTGGCTGAAGGTGTGGATAGAGGAGGAGGTGCAGAAGGTCTTTGTCTTGGGCGTACATGGGTTCTCGAGCAACCAGGGCACGCCATGTTAAATATAGGATAAAAGTTCTTAAAATACACAAAATTTGAGAACTTTTGAGTCACAAATTCAACTCTTAGTTTGAGAAAAAAATAAATCGAGTTGTAAGTCGAACTAGTTGTATCATTGTATCATGCCGGAATTTGTTCCTTGTGTTTTTCGATGTTGTGTTGTGCTGTATCATTGGTTGTAAGGGTTTCATTAATTTCAAGCAGCCCCTTTTCCCAAAAAAATAAAAGAAGTTGAACTAGTTGTAACTGAAATTCTGTCATGTTTGATATGTATACTCAATTATTTTCAGAAGTGGAGGCCTATGTCGAGGAGGAGGACCTGAAGCGGTGTCCGTCGGACAGGGGCATGCTCGTCGCCATGTTCTCGGCGTGCCCGGAGATGTTCCCGGCGATGGCGACGGTGTATCAGAAGTGATCCACCTATGGGTCCCACTCTCGTCGGTGCGAGAAATATGGTTACGAGCTGTGGACTGTATGGTCGACGTGCTGGCAACGCTCTTGCTCTGCTTCGCTGCGTGTTTTGCTCTGCTTTGCTCCTTTTGCTCTGCTTTCTACTGAAGGATGGTGTGACTTTTTCTTCTTGCTCTGTTTTTCTTTATCAGCTTCGCCATCAATAAACTTTGATTATGGATGAAATTGCTATTCGCCACCTCGGAAACATATACTATAACATATCGATACACAAGTCAAACAAAGCCATATGTCTGTTTGACCGTGTGTTTGACCGTTAACTAACATACGGGGCCCACATGTAAGCTTCCTCTCCCTCTTCCCTTTCTTCTTCCTCTCCTCTCCTCCAGTGATATCTCTCCCGTGCCGGCGACCCTCTCTCCTCCCTAGCAGGCGACCTTCCCATCCCCTCCCTAACCGGCGAAGACCCTCCCCTCCCTTCCCCAGCCTTCCCATGGCCGTGGCACGAGCTCGCCGAAGCTGCAGGTGTTGGAGGTGGCGAAGAGGAGGCATGACAGAGGTTGTACGAAGCTCAAGGGCCTTCTGGCGGCCGTGCCAGAGGTCGTCCTCGTCCGGGGCAGCGGGAGGCGCGCGCTCCAGCAGCAGCGCAGGACATCCGCGTCGTCGTCAGCGGCGAGCTCGAGGAGGCCGGCAAAGGCGTCGACGGCGGCTGCAGGTGTGGTGCTTGGCCATCTCGGCGACGACGGCCGTTGCATTCTTCTTGTGTGTGGCGGCAGGCGCATAAACTCATGGAAGGGGCAAGGCAGAGCGCCATGGCCAAGAGCAGCGGAATCGGCCGGCAAGGAGTGGACCCAGCCCGTCGCCCGCCCGGAGAAGCACCTCCTTCGCGCCGAGGAACGCGGCGGCGCCTCCTTCCACCTAGCTTGCGACCTGACCGCCGGCGAGCTGCCGGCGCCGTCGGGCGCGTCTTCTCCTCTGGTCCAAATTCAGGGACCCGATTGCTTTTTCTGAAAAAAATTCAGGGACGCGATTGCTCTTTTAGAAAACTTATAGGGACCTGATTGCTTTTTCATTTTTGCAGAATAAGGGCCCCACATGTAAGTTAACGGTTAAACTAAACAGTCGAACAAACGGTTATCTTACGTGTGGGCCCTAGCTGTCATAATCATATCAATTGATAAGCACTTGGCGATGTGTTTTTTGAAACAGCCGACCCCTGACTTGGTAGTTATCTGAGAAAAATTAAAAACCTGTAGTATTTTGGAACCCTAGCCTGTAAAGTAGTAGTTTTATGCTATTTACTCACGGAGACAAGGCTGTTTGCGAGTCTCTCCTCATTGTCGAGTACGTCGACGAGGCCTTTGATGGGCCACCAATCCTGCCGACTGACCCTCATGAAAGGTCTGGGGCCCGCTTCTGGTCCAAATTCTTTGTGGAAAAGGTAATCATGCGTAGAGATAGTTCTTACATTTCAAATCAGTTCTGCTAGGTATTACTGATACGTATTGTGTTGGACATTGAATTGGTCTCAACCGTAGAATATAGTACTCCCTCCGTTCAGAAATACTCGTCGCAGAAATGGATATAAATGGATGCATCTAAAGCTAAAATACGTCTAGATACATCTATTTCTCCGACAAGTATTTTTGGACGGAGGGAGTATATATTACTGATACGTATTACTCTATGATTTATCATTACAACCTAAAGATAGTATTTTTTGCGGGGTCTAAAGATAGTATTTTCAGCTTACCAATATGAATATATTTATTCATATTTCAATAGTTAAATTAAGACAAGACGACATATATTTATATTTGTAACCCAGTCGAAATACTTGCTGACAACTTTCTACTTTTACTGCTTGATGTCGCTGTGGCTAGCGCTGTGGACGGAGGGTGAGGAGCAGAAGGTCTTTGTTGTGGACGCAAAAGAGAACCTCGCGCTAGTGGAGGCACAACTGAACAAGAAGAGGTTCTTTGGAGGCACCAAAATTGGCCTCGCCGACATTGCCGGTGCCAGCCTACTATCTCGCTGGGCAAGCGTGATGCAAGAGTTCGCTGGAGTGAGCGTGATTATAGACGATGAGTATCCTACTATCCACCGGTGGATTGAGGACTACAACGCCGACGAAGCTGTCAAGGAGTGCTTGCCGGATAGAAACCATCTCATCTCCTACTTCACCACGTGCTGGGGAAAGTGCGTCTCCGCGGCCAAGTCCATGCTACCCAATTATCTAGCAAAGAAATAGTCTAATCTGGCAGGTTTTGTCATGCTTGTGGCTTGAATCAACATGAAGATAAGTTACACAAAAGATAAGGGCGAGCTGCTGGCAAGTTATTGTTCCATGTCACTGTGCTTAGAGTTGATTTGGTTGTAGTTTGTAGGGAGTCCCAATTGTTCCATGTCACTGTGCTTAGCGTTTCCGTAACCTTTTTTTGGGTAATCTCTAATTGGACCAGTGATATGTTTTTACCGCAGTAGCATCAAGTGGGGGTTTGATTGGTTTGACCCATGTACTATGGTGGTCTGTTTCCCGCAAACAGATAGCTAGTCTCTTTGTAGATAATATTATTACCTTTTTGTTAAAACCGTACTGGTCTTGGTGGGCTAGCACGGGCTATGTCTTACACAATTCCTTTTTTTATTTTTCGAAGGGGCTTGTACAGGCCATGCATGTCTTGTGCTGCTTTCATTTTTATTGAGATTATTTTCATAATATTGGTGCAAAAACAGCTATCTAAACTCCATTTCTATTTCTTCGTGGTTAGTGGGTGCCGCACAAAACACACATCTTTTGGCGCACAAGGGTGTCAATAGGGATATCAAGCATAGAGAATCAGATATTGTTAGTATTGATGAAGGCAGAGAGCATTTTTTGTTCAAGATGTTTGAGTTCGAAGATGATTGTGTCAATGTAGAGTTAACCAAAACAGAAGCATAAGATAACTTGTTGTTTTGCTCCGTTTTCTGTTCAAGGCCTTGCTATGTTCTTTTTTATCAGCTTCGCAATCAAGAAACTTTGATTATGGATGACATTACTAGTAACAAAAAGTATTTAAAAATGCAGAAGGGGAACATCCCGGTGAGTGGCAATATATTTTGAGTTAGCATGTGAAAGCTGGCAATCAGGTACCATGTTCCGCAACTCACTCTTGCCAATGATATGACCTGGTGGTATCCATCCAATCCAGTCAAGCAGCAATCAAAGCAATGTAAGAAATAATCGAACACCCTCTCTCCTAGAGAAGCCTTCGAAGACATGTATTCACCTGAAACAAACAACAACTTTCTTAAATATGTTTATGAGAATCTTAGGAAATCTTTTGTCTAATCACCTTCCAAAATATCAACAATAAAGCTGCAGGGGAAAAGGCATACTAACTAATATTTCTCACACGCGCACAAACAACTCAATCCTGACCTAGATTAAAGGTAGAGTAACAAATCTATGGACGTGCATACATTTCAATTATATGCATGTAAGTATGAGCAAGAATATATATCCCACACTTGAAAGAATCTTCTTCTGAACCCAGGCAACAGCTCATGCATGCATAATGCAAGACGTAGTAAACTGAAGAGAAAAGTTTGTAGCATATTCCATGACAACAATCAGGATGTACGGTCCGGCTGATTTAGCATGAATGTAGAACAAACAACGAGTTTGATGAGCGATAGCTAATTTACCTTCTTTAAATACTCATGTAACCTTGTAACCGATAACCCATATCAAACTAAGAAACACTAGGAAGGACACGCTATGGTGGCCATCCAATATCGTATTCCATGTGGGTGTGTTCTTAGGTTTACGCGTTTGCGCCCGAGGAGGATCGATCTCATTTCACATGTGTATGCGCGCTTGCAGCCAAGGGGAATCCATCAAGCTAGGTTTGTGCACATGCATATCTTGCCGGAAGATCAATCAAGTGTTGCTTTGTCTCTTCCAAAATTAATCGCTGATAACATCAGGAGCATGTCGAGGGCGTGCATGGAATTGAGCATGGAGTTGGAGAGGGTCACGCAGAGTGAGTGAGATTAAGACGTTATTTCTGTTCCTACAAGTTATTTCTGTTCGTAGGATTAGGGATTTAGTAGTTTTTTTCCATTTACAGAGGGATGAGGTAGGTTTAATGGTGTCAGGTTCCTAATGTTCCATGATTTTCTTTTGAGATGATTACATGCTAGTATATTTTAGGCATAATAGAACAACTTGCTTGCTTTATTTTGTCTAGGCATATTACATACCTAGGTATATATTTTTTGGCAAACGTACGTAGCTAATCAACCGAGATGTTTTGATTTTCAGCGTCTGTTATGGGCTGCCACATGCGAGGCCCATGTGAAAAGATGAACTGAGTGTGTTTGTATTTTTACAACCCTGAAAGGATTTTTGGCCCTATGAGTTTTTTTTGCAAGGATTATATGGGTTAATCTACACCGTAATAATTCGGCCACACCAGATGAAGGATTAGTATTTTTTTATTAACGTGGGAATTTTTGTGGAGTCTATAATTAGTATAGATAGATAGATAGATAGATGGTAAACCAAACCGATTCGTGAAGGATTTTGAATTGTTGGTACTTCAATGCGATGTGGGTAACATCACATTACTTAGCTATCATGCGTTCACAGTATCATGGAATGCATATTTTTGTGCAACCGGTTGCGTGGGCAATTGTATGAGGTCCTTTTGCGTTTCTATAAGCATTTAAAAGGCTTATACACATGTTTTATTGCCAAGCATAGGCCAAAAGTCTAAGCTTATAAACAACAGTGTAAAAGTATAGACCAAAAGTGGGCTTTGCAATATAACCACTATTCAAACTTCATATTGTTGCACGTAAAATAACATTCAACAATATGAATGTTACACCTTGAATGAAATGAAAAAGGACAAGTGAACAGTATCATGGGTACATGTCAACTGGACGCGCATATGGATATGTTTGGTAGTAGAGAAACAAAAGCTTATATGCCATAGTAAATCTTTGCTCGTAGCTAGCTACCAAACGACAAGTTAGTGGATGAGTTGCATTCATTTGAATAGGACGTGTCCACCAAAAATCCGTGCAAGTGGAAATCATGGCCAACCATCCGTCAAATGGATTGGAAATAACTGCGCATCTGCATGTTGGCAACCGGAGTGAACTATAAGTAACCACACATAGTGTAACCGAACAATCTTCGAGGGTTCTCAGCTCTAGTTCATCTATGAAAAAAAGGATTGACCAACCGATCGCCAATATTCACATAGAGACACACGAAAACTGGTCGGTGAGCCACTAGAGATTGGGAGGTATCAAGATATTAACTCAAACAATGTTTAGATGGGACTTTCATCTCCGGATGATTCACTGCGTTCTATATTGTATATCGACTAGCCAGTTCATTCAGTCATGCAGCGCCTCAGAGGAGTCCCCTACAAACTCCCCCTCATGGACACGCCTTACAAAGAAAAGCTGTTTTTGAAGCACAACCCCATCCACGAGGTGTATGTGCTTCCCCATGGAGAAAAACCTTCTGTGAGTCTTTAGTCATCATCTAGCACGCTGACGAGGCCTTCGACGGCCCACACATCCTGCCCACTGATCTCCACGAATGGGCCGATGCTCTCTTCTGGTCAAAGTTCTTTGCAGAAAAGGTAACCATCTATAGAAATGAGTCTGATAAATCAAATCAGTTCTGCTGGAGTAGGACACTCCCACGTCCATGATTATATTGTACATGTTGTCTTGGGCGTTGATATTGGTCTACAACATATCTGTTCATTCAACCCTTTATTATATGTATATAAATAACATATTATGAAAATAGATTTTATAAAATCCTAAAGATAATGATATTGGCTTACCAGTATGAGTATATTTTTCAATATTATGATAGTCAAAGTTACATTTGAATGCACAATTCTAGAATGAAAAACATTCAATATTTGGAACCCAATTAAAATAGTCACTTGCTACTTTCTTCATGTCGTGGCTGACGTTGGGGATAGAGTGGGAGGCGCAGAAGGTCCTTGGCATGGAGGCACACTGGTTCTCGAGCAACCGGGGCACACCACGTTAAAAGTTCTAAACATATTCAAAATTCAAGAACTTTTGAGTCACAAATTCAATAGTTTGAGAAAGTTAAAAAGGCAAAACATTCTATGAATAGTGGTCCATTCAAATTGGCCCGTTAACGCTACCACAATGTCAAAAAAAATCAAGCTGTGAGTTGAACTAGTTGTAGCTGAAGCGTCGTGACATGTTTGATACTATACTAGTGGTTGGGGCGCGCCCGTGGCGCGCCGCCTGAGGGAAAGCTGGGCGGTGCCAGGTTGGACGCGCCCCTTGCACTTTCCTGTGTGTATTACTTGATGTTATTCCATCAGACTCATGGCACAAGGAGATGAAGTATGATACATGCAAGTTCTAACTCAAATAATAAGACAGCTGTGCAAAAGCAACACATTCAGAGAAGTTTCTAACTGAAACAATAAGACACTTGTGCGAATGCAACACATTCAAGGACCGGATTCTTAGAGGTTACATGAGCGATGATATAGATAATAAAGCAGAGGCATATTTCCTCACATCATACGGCAGAATTAAAAGGCCTTGGAGAAACAGGAAACACGACACATGGATTCTATGCATAGACGGTGGTATGGTCGTCAATGGCGTAGAACAGCGAGACCATACAGACTCTTGGTGGCACGGTGCCTCTTCTTTGCAGCCTCAACACGAATATCCTGCAATCTCATCACGAGAATTATAAGCTACAACTTCAAATGCCCATACAATTTGTAGTTGCTTAAAAAACAAAGCAAGCGAGTACTCAAGAGCTTTGGTTAAAACCCATCTAAACAGAGATGAAAACTAGCAAACTATACATCCACTTACAACAGAGCAAAAGGAAAGAAAATTACACATGATTAAGTAATATAGATCATTCATGTTGGAACAAAGAGCAGACTAACTGACACAATGTGGTAACTAAATCATTCAATCCCTGAGACTGATTGGATGTCAGTTTCTTTTACTGCCAGTACCTATTGGTAAATTAAACTACTAATCAGAGGAAATATTTAAGCAGCCCAATTACCTACCAGATCATTGTACTTACACTTCCTAAGTCAGTTGCTTATTTGCATTTCATCCAATTACCTCAAATTGACGATTGGCCGTTCATAGGAGCCTCAGTAGGAGAATTGGTAGGCGTCAGACTTTTTATTTTTGAGGCAAAAATGTTGAGCGGCGTCGAACTCTTCTCAGCAATGCCAACAAAAAATCACGCTAGGCAAGTAGCACCACATTGGACACGTCCTTAAAAAAACAAAAAAATCCTTTCAGCAACAAAAAGAAAAACTTGATCATCTGGTGCTGGTGACATAGCAAAAACAAAATATGATCTCCAAACTTTTTTTAGATGTATCCCAGAGTTTATATTGACTCTATATTGTTCTCAACAGACAAATTAATCTCAAGGTTTTCACGAGTAAAACTTGAAACGACTGAAACCAACAAATCCTAATTCTCAAGAGCCCTGTGCTTTCCACTATTGTTTATACAGCACCATGTTCCCTTGGGGACTCGACACAATATTGAACAAAGAGAGCAAGTTGGGCGGTGCCAGGTAGGAGGCACCCCTTCCATTTTCTTTTTTATAGTAGGTATTGTTATTGAATCATAGGCATATTAAGCAGCAAGAAGCCAAGATAAACCAGGAACAAAACTGAAAGTTCATTAGACACTTGATGGAACGAGTGGCACATGCATCTTGGCTCTAACATGACACGGATAAAGAGTACTGAAATCATCTCCATGAAAATAAGGAAAAGAAGCATTGGTTGTGGATGGAGTGGCTGATCTTCAGCTCGAGCTCAAAACATCCACCGTCCCAGATCCCGGGCTAGTCTTCAATAACTCGTTGTCGCCGTAGGTAACCATTGTATCTTTCTGAGCCTCGCCTCACAATTTCAATGCAAAATTCAGCCCATCATCTTGCAATTCCTCAATAATATCCTTGCCAAGTGCACCGTATATATCTACTCTAGTATGGTTAAAGCTATAAAAGAAGCTGGGTACCTTTTCTTGGATGTCATCCTTTGATTGAAATCCAATGGAGCAGCTCTGTTGAGGGCATGGTTGGTGCTTCCACCTCCTTGGACCTTCAGAGTGAGGCTATAGATTTTGTCGTTTGAACCTAGGGCAGAGCAGGTGTATGAAATTGAACAAATCAAGAATAAAGGAAACATATCATGTCATAGTTTCGTTTAGACAGTCCCTAAGTTCACATTGTGAATAATGAGTAAAAAATATATCGAAGATGTCGCCTTTCGTTTTCAGTAGTTTCCCTTGAAATGTGAATCCATCAATACATGGATATGGTTTCTATTAACACCCAATCTGAAACAAAGCTAACTATAATAAATTAGAGAACATAATTTAATAGTTTTCAGTGATCTTACCAAAGAATTATAAAATGTTATTGCCACTGTACATCATACCTTTATTGGATTGATATTCATAATTATTTCACAGATGAACTTGGCTTTATTTAAATGTTATTGCCACTGTACATCATACCTTTATGGGACGGAGGGAGTATATATCTTTGTGTTTCGTCAAAACCTAAAATATAACCTTGGCAATAGGTATCCCTAAACCTACACAACCTCGGGTTGTAGTTCTGCCCGATCTATCTCCTCTAACACCCACAACAGACCTAAAATCAGTAAATGAAATGATGTATTTATAACAGGGATAATTCTCACGAAAACTATTTTCTCATAAGAACAGGAGGTAACATAATTAACACTCTTACTTCTGCACCAAAGTTCAACCTAAACTACCCAATCAAGAAGTCTCTTACACCTGCTCGCATGATGGGAGTTGTTTGAAGCTAACATTTAGCTGCATCGAAATTATATGTATCAACTACAATAAACATTTTCATGAATGGGATTACATAAGCATTGAAAACTATTAAATTACTATTTACAATGATTCGTATAAAACGACTCCTATTTTTACCAAGCATGATATCCCTAATTGGAGAGTATATGTAGAATATCTAAATGGAAGGATGGCTACCTTGAGTATAAATAAAAAATAATGGCAGACAAGTGTAATTTCATGCTGGATGAGCTATCTGTTGGGGAACGTAGCAGAAATTAAAAATTTTCTACGCATCACCAAGATCAATCTATGGGGAGACTAGCAACGAGATAGAGAGGGGAGTGCATCTTCGTACACTTGAAGATCGCGATGCGGAAGCGTTACAAGAACGCGGTTGGTGGAGTCGTACACGTAGCGATTCAGATCGCGGTCGATTCTGATCTAAGCGCCGAAAGGACGGCGCCACCGCGTTCAACACACGTACAGCCCGGGGACGTCTCCTCCTTCTTGATCCAGCAAGGGGAGAGGAGAAGTTGAGGGAAAACTCCAGCAGCACGACGGCATGGTGGTGATGGAGCTCGTGGTTCTCCGGCAGGGCTTCGCCAAGCACTACGGAGGAGGAGGAGGTGTTGGAGGAGGGAGAGGGCTGCGCCGAGGAAGGTGCGGCTGCCTCTCTCTCTCCTCACTATATAGGGGAAGGGAGGAGGGGCCCTAGGGTTCCCTAGGGGAGGCGGCGGCCACGGGAAACCCTAGATGGGTTTGGGCGCCCCACCCCTAGGAAACTTGCCCCCAAGCCGGGAGGCGGCTGCTCTGGGGTGGCGCCCCACCTCTCCTGATTACGTGAGATGGGGTGGGAGGCGCTCAGCCCCTAGTGGGCTGATGTGCCCTCTCCCTTGGCCCATAAGGCCCCCAAGCGCTTGCAGGGCCTCCAAACCCCTTTCGGACACGCTGGTCATCACCTGGTACCCCCAGAACAATTCCGGACTCCAATACCCTTCGTCCAATATAACGATCTTCACCTCCGGACCATTCCGGAGCTCCTCGTCATGTCCGGGATCTCATCCGGGACTCCGAACAACCTTCGGTAACCACATACTATTTCCCATAACAACTCTAGCGTCACCGAACCTTAAGTGTGTAGACCCTACGGGTTCGGGAACCATGCAGACATGACCGAGACGTTCTCCGGCCAATAACCAACAGTGGGATCTGGATACCCATGTTGGCTCCCACATGTTCCATGATGATCTCATCGGATGAACCACGATGTCAAGGATTCAAGCAATCCCGTATACAATTCCCTTTGTCAATCGGTACGTTACTTGCCCGAGATTCGATCGTCGGTATCCCAATACCTCGTTCAATCTCGTTACCGGCAAGTCACTTTACTCGTTCCGTAATGCATGATCCCGTGACTAACTACTTAGTCGAATTGAGCTCATTATGATGATGCAGTACCTCCGTCATACGGAGTGACAAATCCTAGTCTCGATTTGTGCCAACCCAACAGACACTTTTGGAGATACCCGTAGTGCACCTTTATAGCCACCCAGTTACTATGTGACGTTTGGCACACCCAAAGCATTCCTACGGTATCCGGGAGTTGCACAATATCATGGTCTAAGGAAATGATACTTGACATTAGAAAAGCTTTAGCAAACGAACTACACGATCTTGTGCTATGCTTAGGATTGGGTCTTGTCCATCACATCATTCTCCTAATGATGTGATCCCGTTATCAATGACATCCAATGTCCATGGTCAGGAAACCATAACCATCTATTGATCAACGAGCTAGTCAACTAGAGGCTCACTAGGGACATGTTGTGGTCTATGTATTCACACATGTATTACGGTTTCCAGTTAATACAATTATAGCATTAACAATAGACAATTATCATGAACAAGGAAATATAATAATAACCATTTTATTATTGCCTCTAGGGCATATTTCCAACAGTCTCCCACTTGCACTAGAGTCAGTAATCTAGTTCACATGACTATGTGATTGTAATGAATCCAACACCCATTGGGTTTGATCATATCTCGCTTGTGAGAGAGGTTATTAGTCAACGGGTCTGAATCTTTCAGATCCGTGTGTGCTTTACAAATCTCTATGTCATCTCCTATATGCAGCTATCACGCGCCATTTGGAACTATTCCAAATAACAACTCTACTATACGAATCTGGTTTACAACTCAGAGTCATCCAGATTAGTGTCAAAGTTTGCATCGGCGCAACCCTTTACGACGAACTCTTTTACCACCTCTATAATTGAGAAAATTCCTTAGTCAACTAGTTACTACGGATAACCTTGAACGATGTCCCGTGATCCATTCCTGGATCACACTTGTACCCCTTGACTGACTCATGGCAAGGCACACTTCAGGTGCGGTACACAGCATAGCATACTATGGAGCCTACGTCTAAGCATAGGGGACGACCTTCGTCCTTTCTCTCTATTCTGCCGTGGTCAGGTCTTGAGTCTTACTCAATACTCACACCTTATAACACATCCAAGAACTCCTTCTTTGCCTATTTTGAACTCCTTCGAAATCTTGTCATGGTATGTGTTCGTTTGAAAGTACTATTAAGCGATTTTGATCTATCCTTATAGATCTTGATCCTCAATGTTCAAGTAGCTTAATCCAGGTTTTCCATTGAAAAACACTTTTCAAATAACCCTATATGCTTTCCAGAAATTCTACAACATTTCTGATCAACAATATGCTAACAACATATACTTATCAGAAATTCTATAGTGCTCCCACTCACTTCTTTGGAAATAAAAGTTTCTCATAAACTTTGTATAAACCCAAAACCTTTGATCATCTCATCAAAGCGTATATTCCAACTCCGAGATGCTTACTCCAGTCCTTAGAAGGATTGCTGGAGCTTTGCATACTTGTTAGCATCTTTCAGGATTGACAAAACGTTCTGGTTGTATCACATACAACCTTTCCTCAAGAATATCGTCGAGGAAACAATGTTTTTAACATCCTATCTGCAAGATTTCATAAATCATGCAGTAATTGCTAATATAATTCCAACAGACTCTTAGCGTCGCTACGAGTGATAAAGTCTCATCGTAGTCAACTCCTTGAATTTGTCAGAAAACATCTTAGCGACAAGTCGAGCTTTCTTAATGGTGACACTTACCATCATTGTTCGTCTTCCCTTTTAAAATCCATCTGTACCCAACAGCCTTACGGCCATCAAGTAGTTCTTCCAAAGTCTACACTTTGTTTTATACATGGATCCTTTCTCGGATTTTATGGCCTCGAGCCATTTGTCGGAATCCGAGCCCACCATCGCTTCTCCACAGCTCGTAGGTTCTTAGTTGTCTAGCAACATGACCTCCAAGACAGGATTACGTACCATTCTGAAGTAGTACGCATCCTTGTCGACCTACGAGGTTTGGTAGTGACTTGATCCGAAGCTTCATGATCACTATCATCAGCTTCCACTTCAATTGGTGTAGGTGCCACAGGAACAACTTCGTATGCCCTACTACACTCTAGTTGAAAGTGACGGTTCAATAACCTTATCAAGTCTGCACCATCCTCCCACTCAATTCTTTTGAGAGAAACTTTTCCTCGAGAAAGGGCCCGTTTCTAGAAACAATCACTTTTGCTTCCGGATCTGAAATAGAAGGTATACCCAACTGTTTTGGGTGTCCTATGAAGATGAATTTATCCGCTTTGGGTTCGAGCTTATCAGGATGAAACTTTTTCACATAAGCGTCGCAGCCCCAAACTTTCAAGAAACGACAGCTTAGGTTTCTCTAAACCATAGTTCATACGGTGTCATCTCAACGTAATTACGTGATGCCCTATTTAAAGTGAATGCGGTTGTCTCTAATGCCTAACCCATGAACGATAGTGGTAATTCGATAAGAGACATCATGGTATGCCCCATATCCAATAGGGTGCATCTATGATGTTCGGACACACCATCACACTATGGTGTTCCAGGCGGTGTTAGTTGTGAAACAATTTCCACAATGTCTCAATTGTGTACCAAACTCGCAACTCAGATATTCATCTCTATGATCATATCATAGACATTTTATCCTCTTGTCACGAAGATCTTCAACTTCACTCTGAAATTACTTGAACCTTTCAATAATTCAGACTTGTGTTTCATCAAGAAAATATACTCAGCATCTACTCAAATCATCTGTGAAGTAAGAACATAACGATATCCACTGCATGCCTCAGTACTCATTGGACTGCACACATCAAAATGTGTTACTTCCAACAAGTTGCTTTCTTGTTTCATCTTACTGAAAAACGAGGCTTTTCAGTCATCTTGCCCATGTGGTATGATTTGCATGTCTCAAGTGATTCAAAATCAAGTGAGTCCAAACGATCCATCTGCATGGAGTTTCTTCATGCGTATATACCAATAGACATGGTTCGCATGTCTCAAACTTTTCAAAAAACGAGTGAGTCCAAAGATCCATCAACATGGAGCTTCTTCATGTGACTTACATGGCAGTGCCACAAGTAGGTGGTACTATCATTACTATCTTATATCTTTTGGCATGAACATGTGTATCACTACGATCGAGATTCAATAAACCATTCATTTTAGGTGCAAGACCATTGAAGGTATTATTCAAATAAATAGAGTAACCATTATTCTCCTTAAATGAATAACCGTATTGCGATAGACATAATCCAATCATGTCTGTGCTCAACGCAAACAACAAATAACAATTATTTAGGTTTAACACCGATCCCGATGGTAGAGGGAGCGTGCGATGTTTGATCACATCAAACTTGGAAATACTTCCAACACATATCGTCACCTCACCTTTAGCTAGTCTCCGTTTATTCCGTAGCCTTTTATTTCGAGTTACTAACACTTAGCAACCGAACCGATATCTATTACCATGGTGCTACTAGGAGTATTAGTAGAGTACACATTAATATAATGTATATCCAATATACTTCTGTCGACCTTGCCAGCCTTCTCATCCACCAAGTATCTAGGGTGGTTCTGCTTCAGTGCCTGTTCCCCTCATTACAGAAGCACTAAGTCTCGGGTTTTTGGTTCAACCTTGGGTTTCTTCACTAGAGCAGCAACTGATTTGCCGTTTCATGAAGTATCCCTTCTTGCCCTTGCCCTTCTTGAAACTAGTGGTTTTACTAACCATCAACAATTGATGCTCCTACTTGATTTCTACTTTCGCGGTGTCAAACGTCGCAAATTGATCAAGGATCATCATGTCTATCCCTGATATGTTATAGTTCATCACGAAGCTCTAATAGCTTAGTGGCAGTGACTATGGAGAACCATCACTATCTCATCTGGAAGATAAACTCCCACTCGATTGAAGTGATTGTAATACTCAGACAACCTGAGCACATGCTCAACGATTGAGCTTTTCTCCCTTAGATTGCAGGCTTAAGAAACTTGTCAGAGGTCTCATACCTCTTGACGTGGGCACTAGCCTGAAATCCCAATTTCAGTCCTTGGAACATCTCATATGTTCCGCGACATTTCAAAAATGCCTTTGACGCCTCAATTCTAAATCGTTTAACATTACGCACTGAACTATCACGTAGTCATCAAAACGTGTATGTCAGATGTTCGCAACATCCACAGACGATGTTCGAGGTTCAGCACACCGAACGGTGCATTAAGGACATAAGCCTCCTGCGTAGCAATGAGGATAATCCTCAGTTTATGGACCTAGTCCGCATAATTGCTACTGTCAACTTTCAACTAAATTTTCTCTAGGAACATATCTAAAACAGTAGAACTAAAGCGTAAGCTACGACATAATTTGCAAAGACCTTTTGACTCTGTTCATGATAATTAAGTTCATATTATGAACTCCCACTCAGATAGACATCCCTCTAGTCATCTAAGTAATACATGATCCGAGTAAACTAGGCCGTGTCTGATCATCACGTGAGACGGACTAGTCATCATCGGTGAACATCTTCATGTTGATCGTATCCACTATACGACTCATGTTCGACCTTTCGGTCTCTTGTGTTCCGAGGCCATGTCTGTACATGCTAGGCTCGTCAAGTCAACCTAAGTGTTCCGCGTGTGTAAATCTGGCTTACACCCGTTGTATGTGAACGTTAGAATCTATCACACCGATCATCACGTGCTGCTTGAAACAACGAACTTTACATAGCGGTGCACAGTTAGGGGAACACTTTCTTGAAATTATTATGAGGATCATCTTATTTACTACCATCGTTCTAAGCAAATAAGATGCATAAACATGATAAACATCACATGCAATCAAATAGTGACATGATATGGCCAATATCATTTTGGTCCTTTGATCTCCATCTTGAGGCTCCATGATCATCATCGTCACCGCATGACACCATGATCTCCATCATCGTGTCTCCATGAAGTTGTCTCGCCAACTATTACTTCTACTACTATGGCTAACGGTTTAGCAATGAAGTAAAGTAATTACATGGCGTTATTCAGTGACACGCAGGTCATACAATAAATAAAGACAACTCCTATGGCTCCTGCCGGTTGTCATACTCATCGACATGCAAGTCGTGATTCCTATTACAAGAATATGATCAATCTCATACATCACATATATATCATTCATCACATCCTTTTGGCCATATCACATCACACGACATATGCTGCAAAAACAAATTAGACGTCCTCTAATTGTTGCAAGTTTTTACGTGGCTGCTATAGGTTTCTAGCAAGAACGTTTCTTACGTACGCCAAAACCACAATGTGATACGCCAATTGTTATTTACCCTTCATAAGGACCCTTTTCATCGAATCCGATCCGATTAAAGTGGGAGAGACTGGCACCCGCTAGCCACCTTATGCAACTAGTGCATGTCAGCCGGTGGAACCTATCTCACGTAAGTGTACGTGTAAGGTCGTTCCGGGCTGCTTCATCCCACGATGCCGCCGAATCAAGATAAGACTAGTAATGACAAGTAAATTGACAAAATCGACGCCCACAACAACTTGTGTTCTACTCGTGCATAGAAACTACACATAGACCTGACTCATGATGCCACTGTTGGGGAACGTAGCAGAAATTCAAAATTTTCTACGCATCACCAAGATCAATCTATGGAGAGACTAGCAACGAGATAGAGAGGGGAGTGCATCTTCATACCCTTTAAGATCGCGATGTGAAAGCGTTACAAGAACGCGGTTGGTGGAGTCGTACACGCAGCGATTCAGATCGCGGTCGATTCCGATCTAAGCGCCGAACGGACGACACCTCCGCGTTCAACACACGTACAGCCCGGGGACGTCTCCTCCTTCTTGATCCAGCAAGGGGAGAGGAGAAGTTGAGGGAAAACTCCAGCAGCACGACGGCATGGTGGTGATGAAGCTCGTGGTTCTCCGGCAGGGCTTCGCCAAGCACTACGGAGGAGGAGGTGTTGGAGGAGGGAGAGGGCTGCGCCAGGGGAAGGGTGCAGCTGCCCTATCTCTCCCTCACTATATATAGGGGGAAGGGAGGAGGGGGATGCGCCCTAGGGTTCCCTAGGGGAGGGGCGGCGGCCACAGGGGGAAACCCTAGATGGGTTTGGGCGCCCCACCCCTAGAAACTTGCCCCCCAAGCCGGGAGGCGGCTGCCCTAGGGGTGGCGCCCCCACCTCTCCCGATTACGTGAGATGGGGTGGGAGGGCGCTCAGCCCCTTAGTGGGCTGATGTGCCTCTCCCTTGGCCCATAAGGCCCCAAGCGCTTGCAGGGGCCTCCGAAACCCCTTTCGGACACGCTGGTCATCACCTGGTACCCCCGGAACAATTCCGGACTCCAATACCCTTCGTCCAATATACTGATCTTCACCTCCGGACCATTCCGGAGCTCCTCGTCATGTCCAGGATCTCATCCGGGACTCCAAACAACCTTCGGTAACCACATACTATTTTCCATAACAACTCTAGCGTCACCGAACCTTAAGTGTGTAGACCCTACGGGTTCGGGAACCATGCAGACATGACCGAGACGTTCTCCGGCCAATAACCAACAGTGGGATCTGGATACCCATGTTGGCTCCCACATGTTCCATGATGATCTCATCGGATGAACCACGATGTCAAGGATTCAAGCAATCCCGTATACAATTCCCTTTGTCAATCGGTACGTTACTTGCCCGAGATTCGATCGTCGGTATCCCAATACCTCGTTCAATGGCAAGTCACTTTACTCGTTCCGTAATGCATGATCCCGTGACTAACTACTTAGTCACATTGAGCTCATTATGATGATGCAATACCGAGTGGGCCCAGAGATACCTCTCCGTCATACGGAGTGACAAATCCCAGTCTCGATTCGTGCCAACCCAATAGACACTTTCGGAGATACCCGTAGTGCACCTTTATAGCCACCCGGTTACGTTGTGACGTTTAGTACACCCAAAGCATTCCTACGGTATCCGGGAGTTGCACAATCTCATGGTCTAAGAAAATGATACTTGACATTAGAAAAGCTTTAGCAAACGAACTACACGATCTTGTGCTATGCTTAGGATTGGGTCTTGTCCATCACATCATTCTCCTAATGATGTGATCCCGTTATCAATGACATCCAATGTCCATGGTCAGGAAACCATAACCATCTATTGATCAACGAGCTAGTCAACTAGAGGCTCACTAGGGACATGTTGTGGTCTATGTATTCACACATGTATTACGGTTTCTAGTTAATACAATTATAGCATGAACAATAAACTATTATCATGAACAAGGAAATATAATAATAACCATTTTATTATTGCCTCTAGGGCATATTTCCAACACTATCATCATATGTATAGAAAAGTTGGTCAATTCGCTCTATTTCCTTTGAAACCGCTCTAGTGGGAACAGGAAAAATAATGGAAATGTAACTTCAAATAGATCTAAGTAACCTGACAGAATTTAGCCTGGAAGGAAACATTATGCATTTGGTAATTATAATGTGCAAGCAAAATTTATGCTTGTGGAAGAAGCAGAAGGAGAAGGCCGACACATAGCTTGACATAAACCAAATAACTAATAGAACATCCCATACTTCTGCTATAATGTGTATATTTAAGGCCTACGTATACCTTTGGCAACAAAGTTAAGGAGTCCAAAAATGGCTGATGGCATAGTAAGAGAAGCATCACTATACCATTGGCTACTTACCATCATGATGATTGCAAGGTATATAAGCAAAACAAATAAAACGTGAAGAGGACCAAAGCATTGTGCTGATATTAGCAATAAATAGGAAAGAAGATGCATGATATCGTAATCTCACTTGGGGCAAAAATACTCACAGCAAGCGATAGCAGCTAGGGCACTCGGATGGTGATGATGTCCTTTGGTGCTCATGTTGCTGCCTGTCAACTTGCTTTACTAGTACAAGCCATCATATATGGGCCTCATGTCCTCCCCTCCGGTCTGCATTAATTTCTAGTTACTTCCCGGCTGGCTACGACAAGTATTATCAAATGTACGTAATTAGCAGTAGGAAATTAATATACATACACAGATCCTTGGATTCGCCTCCTTAATTTTCTACTCCTCTTATTTCCTCCTCTGCAACCCTCACCTTCAGATTCCGATCGCTCCTGAAAAACAGAAGTGCAAAACGAAACAATGAGTGTGTATTAGACTCTAGCATAGCAGTGAACTAATAAGATGAAATGGAATCAACAAGAGGAGATCAAGTAAACAGATTAAATATAAATATTAGCGCAGTCCAAGATCTAGATTATCATCGATCAGAATATGAACAGACTGCTCAGTGGTTTCACAGTTATTATAGGTTCTGAATGAGACTTCGAAGATGATATATTGATATGAGATGACAAACCAACACAAAAAAGGTTCCTACAGTAGTAGACAGGACAATTGAATATAGGCCCTATTTGGTTCAACTTTTATCGATGGATTCCGCTGCCGCGCAACAGAATCTGAACCAAAGGGCGAACCCAGCAGAATCCGATTTCAGAAATCCGCTGCCAAAATCTGAACCAAAAGCGGAAGCAGCCCAGGACGTGCTTTCCAAAATCTGATTCCGCTGCGGGCCAAAATCTGAAAAAACTTTATCAGCTGGTTTGCCAAATGACCTACATCTTTTTCACATCAGATTTTCCACAGCTGTTTTTCCACAGCAGATTTTTCACAGCTGCTTTTAGAAATCCACAGCCGAACCAAACAAGGCCATAGCATCATACATCAAATCTAAACCTAAATGAATCTAATAATCTACACACTGGGACTGTACCTGCAATTGCAAAACTAAATGTAAAAGCTTATGCAAAAATACATTAGATGTTACGTGAGCTAGACTCTCAGCTAGCATGCCAACCATCAAATGTGCAGCATGAGATACAACACTATCATCAAATTTCATTGCCAAATCCTGCAGGGCAAATATGCGAGCATGTTAGAAACTTTTCGACTACAGCAAGACAAATGGCTAATAAACATGTACTTCTACGGAAATAGTCCATGGCGTTCATCTTAAGAAAAAGCTCCTTAGTAGTTAAGGTAACTCGGGTGCAGGCTCAGGGTTCATTTTAGTAATACAGTAATGAGCAAACGGCTGCTTCGAATACCTTGCCCAATTGAGACATTGCGTATCCAGCAACGAACCTCACCAAGCTTGAATTGCCTGGCCTGAAAAATTGCTGGGCTGCAGCACGCACATCCGCATCTCGCCATTCCGATCCGTGCTCAGCACCATCATCTCGACCTGCACTCGTTTATTGTCTGGGCAAACATTACAGAGAATCAGATTACGTGGAGAAACGGTAGCAAACGAATGTGTCATGTCTCTCCTCCCCAGCTCGGCCTATGTCACAAGATAAATAATACAGTTGGAAAGGAATCAGTAAATAAGTTTTACATAAAAGCACCAGACCAGAAGATAAAAAATTACAACTAGAAAAGAGTCAGTAAATAAGTCGCAGATTGTAGTTAAAAACACCAGACCCTAATCATGCACATCATGTCCTTGAAGCATCAGATCCTTACAATTAATCTTCATATAGATTTGTTTTTCTTAGTAAGCCAGTCCCCACGCTGCACCTCTCCTTTTGCATATGTAACGACCATCAACCAAAATAGGTAAAAAAAGGTAGATTGAGCACATCGTACACCAAGAATCATAAACTAAAGCATGGATTGCGCAGAAAAATCAAAGAACAACCGAGAAGGAGTAGCAATACCTACGGGCGGGTTGGAGCCGGCGAGGTTGCCAGCGAGGACAACCAGCACTGGCCGAGGACACCCAATGTTTCCACCACCAGAATCGCCGCCTGCTGCTCCCCTAATTCCGCCTCCGACGATGCAGAGGCGTCCCCGGCGGCTGCCCGTGGCCGCGTCTGTCCCCCACTCGAGATTGAGATCCCGGGATGGGGAGGGGTGGCAATGATGACAACCCTAGGCACGGCGAGAAGAGAGAGGATCCCAACTGCCAAAAGTCCGGAGAAGAGAAGTACCTGCTCGTCCCGAGCGCTCGCTTGACAAGAAGGAGACCTATGGACGGAGGTCCTCGCCGCTGCCGCAGACACGGTCGAGGTTGAGGTCGATGTCGGAGGCGGCGACGGCGACGGCGACGGAGATGGAGACGGCGCCCACCTTCTCCAGTGGCCAGCGCTGGACGAGCAGGGATAGCGCCGGTGGCTGTGGCGGCGCCGGCGGAACCCTAGCCGCCGGTCGGGATGGGAAAGAAGGAGAGGAGGTTGCGTTGGGAAAAAAGAACTGCTCTCTCTTTTGTCCCCACCCGTGGAACGACGCGTTTTCTTTCCCCCTCTCGCACACAGCCAGTACGCAACCTAGCTCCCCCGCCATTGGCTGGCACGCACAGTGCGCCTCTGCCGACGTGGCACGCGCGAGCGAGCGCCGTTTGCGCGACGATGAATGGGTTTAATGCTATGTCTATGTTTACTCAATTACTTTCAGCAGTTTTGAGAACTTTTGATATGTTTCTTTAATGTTGGGTCTGTACTCCAAGTACACACAATATATTCTTTTTCGCAGAATGTTTCCCTACAAATACTACCAACGTATCAAAATACAGAATGTTTTCGCAGTTTAATTTTTTTTTGCAATTTAAATTGAGCTGCAAAAACGTCTTATATTTTGATACGAAGGGAGTACTAGGTTACTAAAGGTCTCCATATACATATCGAATCTAAAAGTACCTCAAACTTTTCAGAACAGAATATTAACTGCCGAAGGAAGCAAGAATGGGGGAGCCCACCGTGAAGCTCATCGGCGCTTTCGGCAGTCCGTTCAGCCACCGTGTCGAGGTAGCCCTGAGGCTCAAGGGGGTTCCCTACAAGCTCGTCCTTGAAGTCCTGAGCAACACGAGCCAGCTGTTGCAGTGCTGACCCACAACCCCATGCACCACATGGTTGTCCCTGCTCCTTCGTGGCGGCCGGCCCATTCCGGAGTCGCTCGTCATCGTCGAGTATATCAACGAGGCCTTCGACAGGCCGCCACTGTCGGCTGACCCCCACGACCGGGCCACCGCCTGCTTCTTGGCTCTGTGAAGCCAGCAGATGATCGGTTGTCTTGTATGGTTTTTCTTAAACGAGGCAAAGAAGTGAGAACTATCCGGTTAATTAATAAAAAACCGGGATAAAACCAGTACATCCCAACCCAGACATGGGCACCACCGGCTAACCTGGCCAAGCCAACAAAAAGCCACATGCGCGAACCCCGACAGCTCCGACTATGACGACGCGCATTGCAAGGGAAATATGCAGGACTTGTGTCAACATTGGCCTTCGCAAACGACCACCGAGAACCTGTCATCGTCACCACCTGGACCCGCTCCACCGCAGTTCTGACTTCAGACCAACGAGGCAACCACGGAAGAGCACCTCAGACACGCCGGAAAGATCCAACTACCGAGGCCCAAGCCGCGACCCGAGTACCTCTCAACGCCAGTATCGTTGCCAAACAGAAATCTACGCCTCTGAAATGACCGCCTTAGCAAAACCACGCGGCGAAGATGCAGCCATCCACCGGTCTCGAGATTGCAGCCGGTTCCGAGACGATGCCCCCAAGGAGGAAAAAGACGCGAGGACGCCTTCATCGCCCGATCCCGCGGATCTGAGGTTTCCTTCCCGAGCCATGGCCATGGGGAGAGGAGATGAGCACCACATAACAAAGACTCTTCCAAGGAAGTGTGCAACGCCCGCAAGCATCGCCGACGTTGGATCCGGCAAAGGCCGGAGAAAGGATTTCTCCTGGTGGAGCTCGACCCCAACTGCCTGTACCAGCCGGCCACGAACCACCGCCCACAAATCACCACAGAGCACCGAGGGGAGAGCCTCCCGTCCGCACCCGCACCCGCTAAGTCCGTCCCTCGCGGCTAGTCTTGTCCATGGGTAGCCCGGCCCGAAAAAGCCCGACCCGACCTGGCCCGACGCTGCTCCCGTGCCGGGCCCGGGCCCGTTGTTTTTGCAATTTCCTGAAGGGGCCCGGCCCGAGGCCCGGCAGGCTTTTACGCGTGCGGGCCGGGCTTGGGCCCAAAAATCAGGCCTGATGGTTGGGCCGGGCCGGGCCTGGGTTTTTTGCGTCGGGCTTAGCAAGGCCCGACCCGAGGTATGGCCAGGTATATGCGCGGCTACCAGGCCAGCAGCTCTAGCGCTGCCGGAACTTGGGCGCGCCCGCCGTCCTGCACCGTCAAGCCACCCCAGCCGGAAGAGCGAGGGCAGCACCCGAATCTCACCGGGCAGCACCTCCCACCGCTGCCGCAGTTTGCGCAGCCGTTCTCACTACAAAAAAAAGACACATCCGTGACATTTTGGGCTGAACAATTTTTTCTCATCATACATATGACACTTCTATGACGATAATTGTGACAAAACCGGTATCATCATAGATGTGGTGGGCTCCTACTTCTATGAAAAAAATCATGACAGAAAATGGGCTTTTTCACTGGCGCGCGGAGACGCAGCTGCATGACATTCTTTGGGCCGTCCATGACGGAAAAACCGTGGTAGAAGCGAGGAGAGGAAAATTTCGGGAGTTGCGGTTACGGTGGGAGGTCGGCGGAGCGATGCACGTTTCTCTCGTGCGTGCTGCGGCGTGTGTGCGGCGTTGGGCTCTAATCGAACCCGGCGATTGCCTGCGAGCTACGCGTTCTTGAACCCGAGCGATCGATCGATGGCTGTTAATCGAACCCGATGGGCGATTCGCCGCTCTCGCGCTAAGCGAAGCCGATCGATCTGCCTCAGGATGAGCAGTGGCGTTGCGGGGGGTTGGATGAGCGATGGCGGTGGCGTTGCCTCGGATGAACAGGAACCCGTGGTGTGGAGGGCTGGATGAAAAGTAGACGGTGGAGGGTGGCCGTGGAGGGTGGTTGAACAGGACCCGTGGTGTGGAGGGCTGGATGAGCAGTGACGGTGGAGGGTGCCCGTGTGGAGGGTGGTTGAGCAATGGCCGTGGAGTAGCGCGGTGGAGGCTGGATGAACAGGAACCCGTGGAGGCTGGAGGAGGTCGACGGTAGCCCGTGGAGGCTGGAGGAGGTCAACAGTGGAGATGAACAGTATCCCGTGGAGGCTGGAGGAGGTCGACGGTAGCCCGTGGAGGCTGGAGGAGGTTAACAGTGGAGATGAACAGTATCCCGTGGAGTCCCGTTTGTGGTACGCCACACCTCCCCGCGGGTTTCGACCGTAGTGCTCCAACACAAGTCCGTTTAAATCCGTTTTGCGGTACGCCACACCCTCCCGATCAACAGACCCCGTTTCGACCGTAGGAGGTCCGTTTCTTCCGTTTTGCGATCGCCACACCTCCCGATCAACAGACCCCGTTTGACCGTAGGAGGTCCGTTTCTTCCGCTTTTGCGGCGCCACACCCTCCCGATCAACAGGACCCCGTTTGACCGTAGGAGGTCCGTTTCCTCCGTTCTTGATGCGCCAGCCCCTCCCGATCAACAAGACCCGTTTGAACGTGGCGGTCAAAGACAAGGTCGTTTCCTCCGTTGTCGCGATACGCCAGCCTCGCTTCCATCGCTGTTCCGTCCAAGCCTCCCGATGAACACGACCATGCATTTCGTTCCGACCCAACCGGTTGGCTCCCCATGAACACGACGACGACGCTGTTTCTCCGTTCCGACCTAGCCATGTACGTATGCGCGATAGGCGTTAGAGACCCTGCCCGTATGTACGTATGTGGCCGTATTTTCTTTCTTGCACCCTCGCCGATGTACGTACGTGTACATGCTACGTGCGCGCCTCTACATCCACCAGTATATGTGTACGTACACGTTCTCGACCAGAATGACAATGCTACGTACGCTTCGACCAGGTGGGTCCCGACTGTCAGGCACTTCCTTGCATGCGGCGATGTAGCTGGTGGGTTCCAGCAGTCAGGGGGGCGAATCATTTTTTTTCCGAACGCACTTCCTTGCGTGCGAAGATGTAATTGGTGGGTCCCAGCAGACAGGGGGAAACATTTTTTCGCTAAATACGGTGGCCCGTCCGGTGGGTCCCCGCTGTCAGGTGGAGGAATAATTGTTTTGCGCATAATAAGGAGGCACTTCCTAGCTGCGGTCGTGGACCCAGCTGTCAGCCTCTCCACGTATAGTCCATGTCCGATGGAAGCCATTCCTTGACCACGTTGACCACGCCGCACCGAGAGCACCAGGGCGGTGGACGACGGCGAGGCCTAGGAGGGGACGACGCAGAGCCGGGGAAGACGCGGTAGTGGATGCCCACGCGTAGAGGAGTACGAGGGTTCACTCGTTCGGCTGCGGTGTGAGGCTGCCGCCGCCGCAGAATAACAGGGGGTGTTGGTGCGTGGAGGGATGGCCTGGCCAGCGGTGGGAGTAGTAGGGGCGGTGAGGCCTCTGCGGCATCACAGCCGGCCATGGGCGGCAGGAGCAGGCGACACGACCGGCGCTGCTTTGGGTGGCTGGAGCAAGAAGACCAGAGGTTGAAGAAGCACTATGGCCGTTGGATGGACATCGTACGGTCACTGGAGCTAGAATCGTTCATATATTGACTAAAGTTGACAAAGGCCTCCGTCCCAGTCAACTTAGTAGGCCCACAAGTCAGCCTCCCACCAAGGTTGGTCCCAGCTAGCAGGGGGTATTCATTTTTTGTGCGTAATAAGGAGGCACTTCCGGTGGGTCCGATCGACAATGGGGGGGTTTTTTAAGTGAAATCGGTAGTCCGTCCTATATGGGTCCCAGCAGTCAAGAGGAAACATTTTTTTCACAAAATACTGGTGACCCGTCCGGTGGGTCCCTGCTGTCAGGTGGAGGAATAATTATTTTCCGCGTAATAAGGAGGCACTTCCTTGCCGCTGCCGTGGACCCAGCTGTCAGCCTCTCCACGTACAGTACTCTTCCGATGGAAGTCGGTCGTTGACCACATTGACCACGCCGCGCCGAGAGCACCACGGCGGTGGACGACGGCGAGGCCTAGGAAGGGGACGACGGGGAGCCGGGGAAGAGGCGACAGTGGAAGCCCGCGCGAAGAGGAGTACGAGGGTTCACTGGTTCAGCTACGGTGTGAGGCTGCCGTCACCACATGGCCTGGCCAGCGGTGGGAATAGTAGGGGGTGGTGAGGCCTCCGCGGCAGCACAGCCGGCCACGGGAGGCAGGAGCATGTGGCACGACCGGCGCTGCTTTGGGCGGCTGGAGCAAGAACACCAGAGGTTGAAGAAGCACTACGGCCGTTGGATGGCCATCGTACGGTCACTGGAGCTAGAATCGTTCATATTGACTAAAATTGACAAAGACCCCCATCCCAGTCAACTTAGTAGGCCCACAAGTCAGCCTCCCATCATGGTGGGTCCCAGCTAGCAGGGGGAGTATTCATTTTTTTGTGCGTAATAAGGAGGCACTTCCGGTAGGTCCGAGATGGCAGCGTGGGGAATGTTTTTTTCGCGAAATACACTGGCCCTTCCGGTGGGTCCCAACAGTCAGGAGGGAAACGTTTTTTTTCGCGAAATAAGGTGGCCCGTCCGGTGGGTCCCTGCTGTCAGGTGGAGGAATAATTATTTTGTGTGTAATAAGGAGGCACTTCCTCTCGGCGCTGGACCCAGTATCGGCCTCTCCACGTCTGATACTCTTCCGATGGAAGTCGGTCGTTGACCACGTTGACCACGCCGCGCCGAGAGCACCAGGGCGGTGGTCTGGACGACGGCAAGGCCTAGTAAGGGGACAACACGGAGCCGGGGAAGACGCAACAGCGGTAGCCCACGCGGAGAGGAGTACGAGGGTTCACTGGTTCGGCTGTCGTCGCCGTAGAATAATAGGGGGTGTGGGTGAGTAGAGGGATGGCCTGGCCAGCGGTGGGAGTAGTACGGGGCGGTGAGGTCTCCGCGGCATCACAGCCGGCCGCAGGAGGCAGGAGCACGCGACACGACCGGCGCTGGTTTGGGCGGCTGGAGCAAGAAGACCAGAGGTTGAAGAAGCACTACGGCCGTTGGATGGACATCGTTGACAATGCCGCGTCGAGAGCACCAGGGCGGTGGACGACGGCGAGGCCTACGAAGGGAACGACAGGGAGCCGGCGAAGACACGGCAGTGGCTGCCCACGCGGTGGAGAGTACGAGGGTTGACTGGTTCGGTTGCCGTCGTCGGAAAGTAACAGGAGGTGTGGGTGAGTAGAGGGATAGACAGGCCAGGGATGCGAGTATGATGGGGCCGTGAGGCCTGCCCGGCAGCACTGCCGGCCACGGGAGGCGGGAGCAGGCGGTTTCGACGGCGCTGGTTTGGGTGGCTGGGGCAGGAAGATCAAAGAGTGAAGAATCACGATTGCCGTTAGATTGACATCTAACGGTCTGACGCTGGTAGAGTCGATTGTTGACTAAGTTTCTTTTTAAAGAAACCTTGTGTACGCAAGAACTTAGTAGGCCCACAAGTCAGCCTCCAAATCTGTGGCAGACAACATAAAGCCCATTTGCTATTTTTTACAATTTGCAGCCCATTTGCTATTTTTATAATTTGTAGCCCATTTGCTAGTTCTTAAGTAATTTATTGCAGCCCATTTTCTGCCCAGGACCACGGTCAAAAAGTTCAACCTTATTTTGCATCTTTTGGTGGAGTCCAAACTGGTGTAATCCCGAAATGATAAATATTTTTTTAAGAACTTATTGATTTGCCAAAAAAATCGTTTTGTTTTTGTAAGCAAATAAGACGTGGGACAATTGAGTTGGTTTAAGGGAAAATCAGTGGTAAAAAAATCAGCGCTCGGTGGGAAAAAACAACAAAAATAAGGATGTAAATATGAAAAGGGAATTTTATGTGTTTTCAATATAATGATACGTGTATATGAACTAGTAAAACTATAGGTAGAGATTAGAAAACGGATGTAGGACATGCGTTTCAAGAGGAAAATAGAACTGGGCTGTGTGTTTGATTCAGTAACAAAACTGCCTGCGGATGTTGTAAGACAAAATATAACTAACGCTGGCGGGCCAGAGGCTAGTAGATACCTGCTGGATCTTTGTGCCCCGTTGTCGTCATGGGCTGGGCCTGTTAAAAATAAAACCAACCCTGGTCAGTCTACAACCCAGTTGAAACTTGCTCGACCTAAAAAAGCAATATACGTGCTCAATAAACGAGAGAATTCTGCAAGCACAAACTGATAACTGGGACGCAACACGGATATTGTTTTTCTATCATGATAATAAGTGCATGCACTTGTTTCGAAAAAAACTGCAGAACTGGGAATTCGAACGGGGGGTGCTTATGCTACCCATCAAATAAAAATCAGGTGACTGAGAATTCGTTTCGAAACAAATGATTCAGCTTTATATCCACGTCGACCCTCGGCATGATGGTTGGAAGCAAATGCAAGTTCATACCAAAAGATCGTTAACAACAATACCAACTTGCGAACGACAAGGTAGTACAACTACCAATACCAAACTACTCCTGGCCCTAGTGTTCGTCTGGTAGAAAATCTTGCAGAGGACCAGCTCCCGCTCCTTCTCTTGCTCCAGGTCCCCGATGTGGTACTGGTGCATCACCCAGTTGGTCCTCTGCTGGTCGAAGTTCTTGTTGGTGTGCAGCACCAGAACCTTTTTTGCTGCCCGTCTGCCGGCCGTTGACCATCACAGGCAAGGTATTGCCGGTCTTGTGCCACATCGCGTGCGTGCCGCACTCCGACTGTATCTTGCGACGCGTCCACGTGCCCCTTTTGAACGCCCTGGAATTGTGCTGGAAGAAATGCTTCCTTAGGCCACTCAGTGTGATACCTGCAGTATTATGGAATACATGTTTTAGTGTACCTAGTTGGCATTTTCATAACATCTTTGGCATGTTGCAGTCACTTGTTTCACTTTTTATTAACTGTCAAATTGTAATTGTTTCACCAGGTCTGCGTCTAAAAAGAAAAATAGAGCTATAAACAAAGGAATATGTTTGTGCAAGTAGACGGCCGATCGGTGTCTTACCTGGAAGTTTCTCAGGTTGGGTGTAGCATATGCCGTGCTCGCTGTCGATGGTCGGTATGAACAAATCGATGAGAGACTGAAATCTCGCGCTGTCAACACTCACTTTGGCCTCAAGGTGCTCGGTCAGCTCCTGATCCGTGGGTTCGAACTTGACGCCAGCCGGCAGCACTGACCAATCCTTCTTCGACTTGCATCGGTAATTCCAGTTATATGGTACTCAATGTATGACCAATCAACTTTTTTAAGTGAATGATGAAAGATTTCGCCAGAGTAAAAACTCGCGCTTCTTTGACAGTTGTACGGGAGTAATTGCCATGCCGTTTTGCAAGGGCGCTTGTAAAAACTCTAAACTCTATTCTCCTCTTATTTAATGGATGAGGCAAATCTTTTGCCTCTGTTTCAAAAAAAAGATTGCGACAGATAAGTGGTACTCCAAATCTGAAGTCCGGAATACCCGAACACGCCGCCGGGATTCTTGTGTCACCTCACGCACAGCGTGTTGTCACGTCAATTCAATGTGTGGACATGATGAATAATTTGACCGACGTATACTAGTACTGCTACTGTACTACTTACTAGTCGTATTTAGTGTCACAATTTATACATAGGTTTAACTAACGAGTACGCACTTGAAGCCTAACTGATATATATATATATATATATATATATATATATATATATATATATATATATATATATATATTGCTTCTGCACAACATCTCCATCATCATTATCAGTACTTTCTACGAGGTGAGTTATGATGCACTTGATCCCAGGAAGCTATCTATCTTTCAAACCAGAGGAGTGCTTCAAACTAACAACATTACATAATATCCAACAAAAGAGGGTCGTGCTACAGCAGCAGAATACATGGCTCAGTCTAGATATCAGCACGAATCAAGTTGTGCATATTTGCTGTTGGCATGAACCACATCGCCGCATGTCGGGTTTGCAAAAGCCATCCATCGCATGGATGCTTGATGCCTTTCACACACTGAAGATTACCTGGCAACAAGCTGTGTCGACGAATCTCTGGATATGGTGATTCATGAAACCCGTGGTATGATGTGTAAACACAGCCCCCCTCGCGAATGGAAGTTGCATAGCACAGTAATCATCGCCGGTGATATGATCGATGATTGGTTGGATGATCGGATAATTGAGCCCGAGGAACAAGGAGTGGTTGCCGAGGCTGTAAACCCGCCTCCAAATGAATACGCCTGGCCCAACGGAGCTGGGATCTTTCTCGAACACGAAGTAGCTATAGCCATCAATGTCAGAACGCCCCACACATTGTACTGCATGTGGTTTGATGTAATGGTTTGGTCAATTTGGTATGTGCGAATGAGCATCAAATGACCGCCGTGAGCTGAACGAGCGATAAACCAGCACCCATCGGCTGGTATGATTCCAGGTCCTGGAATCATGAAGTCCATCACATTTGCGTCTGCTGCAACAATTTAAATTGGAGACCAAAAGGAAAAAAATAAACAATCATGTTCAGAGTATGTGTGGAATTAAGATTATTATAACAGTGACACATATCATAGACGAAGAATTGCAATGCCGTGGTCATAATCACACCCCAAGTTAAAAAAAATAGAGTGAAGTGCAATGTAGGTCCTCAAACTATTTCAGGGGTGTCATGTAGGTCCTCGAACTATGAAAATCGTCATCCAGGTCCTCAAACTGCAATAAGTGTATCATTCAGGTCCAAAATCTCCCTAACCCCTCTAACTAGCCAGCTGGCGCCGTTAACCGTGAACACTAAACAGTAAAATAGCGTTCCAGTTCCAACATCATTATTGTACGTGACGAACAGTAAAAATCAAAAAAATCTGAAATTCTTTGGCATTGTAGATACCCTGGTGCGTGAACAGTAAAAAATGTTCACTAATTCAAAAAAATGTTCGCGAATATGGAAAAGTTATTCGCAACTTTAGAAAAATGTTCACAAACAATAAATTTGAAAATATGTTCGCGAACCACAAATATTGTTCGCAGGCATGGAAAAAATGTTCGCGACATTAAAAAAATGTTCGCGAACCACAAATATATTTGACTTTAAAAAAATGTTAGTGAACATTTTTTTAAATTCACGAATAGTTTTTCCAAATTCATCGTTCGCGAACATTTTCTTAAAGTCGTGAATATTTTTTTAAAATTCATGAATATTTTTTAAAATTCATGAATATTTTTTCCAAATTCATCGTTCACGAACATTTCTTTAAAGGTACGAACATTTTAATTAAAGTCGTGAATATTTTTTCCAAATTCATCATTCACGAACATTTTTTAAAGTCGCGAATATTTTTTCCAAATTCATCGTCCGCGAACATTTTTTTAAAGTCGCGTATATATTTTCCAAATTCATCATTCGCGAACATTTTTCTGAATAAATGAACATTTTAATGTTCATACAGCTGGGTATCTTCGATGTCAAAGGTTTTCAGATTTTTTTTATTTTACTGTTCATCGTACACTGTTCATCACGTACAGAAATGATGCTCGGAACTTAATGCTGTTTTACTGTTCACAGTTCACTATTTCATTGTTCATGTTTAACGCCGCCAGCTGGCCGGTTAAAGGGGGTCAGGGAGATTTTGGACCCGAATGACACAGTTACTGCACTTTGAGGACTTGGATGACAATTTTCATAGTTCGAGGACCTACGTGACACCCCTGAAATAGTTCGAGGACCTACAGTGCACTTCACTCAAAAAATAAGCCAATGGCTTTCATATTCTAGAAACATGTCATGGTTCAAACATCATGTAACAATGAGAGGAAAACAGCTATGACAGTGCCTACTCATATTCTACCATAGCACTTACTACTACTATTCACGTATCAACTCTAAGCAATAACATGCATTGTTATAAAAATCTAGTAAACGAGAGTAACATATAGCAATCATGATGTTATGCTCATAATATGTATTCTAACAATCATTAGATGCCAATTGTTCTCATATCAACTCTAAAAATAACATGTGTGGTCATTAAAATCTAGGAAATGAGAGGAACATATAGCAATGATGTGGTTATAGACATGCTATGCATTCTAAATTTGTAACAAATGAACAGGCAGTCGTATTCATAAGGTAAAAATGAGATGAGATAGAACAATTACACGACGATAGATTCCACCAGTATATGCAGCCAATCTGTGCGTTGACCGCGTAAACGATGCCATCGTGCACTATAGCATCGGACAGAAATGTTGCCTCAACAGGATTGATGATGAGCCATAACCATGTATGGCGACTAGATTCCAGATAGACTAATCCCATGTTGAACAAGGCAATGAGCTTGTAATCCATATAGTCTTCTGATGGTGTGGGCACTTCGCATATTACAACTTTCTGCAAACAGAGGTCGAGCCAAAAGCTTGACGCGTCTCGTGCGTAGTAGGCAGGAGTGTCCGGCGGGCCGTGAGGCTCGATGTCGGTGGTATCCAACGATGGAAGTGTGATCTCTCGCTGGGTGTAGATATCCACGAGACGCCATGGACTACCGGTGTGGTGGATGAGGACGATCCAGTTGGCCTTCATGCCCACCCAGTAGTGGCCGCGCATGAAGGACAGGTGGACGGGTAGTGGTAGCATGTCGAGGGGCACCACGGCAACCTCCATAGGATCGTCAAGTCGGTGTCTGGGCCACCTGCGAGGATCGGGCATCAACAAGCAGGGTGTCTTGAAAAGAGCCGGCCGGTTGCAGACGAGTAGACGGTACAAAGACACCGAGCATGCGGCTAGACGGACGGTGCTGAGTAGGTCCATACGACTACAGATCTTCTCCAAGAGAACATCGGGAGGAATTCCAATCGCGGCTCTGCATGTCGACCGGTTCTGCCATTGGGTTTTTCGGTGCTGCGAGCCAGCGGGAAGTGGATTGGCGGCGAAGCGAAGAAGCTTCTCCTCGTGTGGCGAAAGGTGGCGGGGGGATATGGTACGTGAGCTACCAAGGAAGATGGCGCGGCGGCGAAAGCAGTGAGCGGGGTAAATGGTGTGCGGCCGACGATGGGGAAGAGAGGAGGAAGAAGAAGAGAGGAGGAAGAAGAGTGGAAGACGGGGAAGAAAGTGCATTAAATCTCAATTCTACTAGTAATACTACCAGGATATAGGCACCGTCCTCCGGAGTGTAAATAGTTACACCGATGACATGTGGGTCTACCACAAGAGGGCCCATATGTCGCTTAATGGAGGACACAAAGCGTGGCGTATTCTTGAGCGTGCTCTACTGGCAAACATGATGGCAGTACTGGGTAAGGCTGATTTAGTAACACCAACACGCTGGTTCAGCTTATTAATTACGTGTCCCATCTGCTGCAGCGTGTATTGTCACTTCACTGCAAAGACTAGTTGAATAGTTCTCTCTGACTGAAATGGGGAATGATGGATCGCGAGGATTACCTTTCTACAGTATCCCTATGCCTCTACGCTCACTTCACTCATTTTGCTCCATACCTAGTCACTTGTTTGGGAACATAGGGAGGCTTTTACCCCGTACTAGAGTATTTGGGAACAGAGGGAGTATCACCATATGGAGGGAACAGAGGATGTTTGAAATATGAACATGTCAATGGGAGGGAGTAAGCCCCATGCATGCATGCATGCATGCAACATGCAACACTCACAAGTACTCCACATGGACGCACGCAACACTCAAACACCCCATGCGGCACACAGCACACGACACAACACACACGCTCAAGTGCTCAACCTACTCCCTACGCCCGTGAAAGACTGTACATTTAGAGATTTACACATTGACCAGGGTATAATTAACGCCCAAAAGTAGCAGACTTATGTGTGCATGCGACCATTGAGATAAGAAGATTAAATGAAGGTCGTTGCATGCTGTAATTAAGGATAGACATGTAGCCTATACCTACAACACAAGTTGGTGCATTAGTCAATCAATATCGATTTAGATTAAAGGCTAAATGCATTGGAAGTGTAGATGTACATCATGTACTACTACACTCTTTGTTTTATAGCTGATGTACACTCTTTGTTGGAAGGCCGAGGGAGGACACATGCATGCACTCACATACACAGCCAGGGCGGTTCGGGCGCAAGGGTTGGACTCGTGTGGCGCCTGTGTAAAGTTTTGTTTAACTGATTCCTTTGCTCCGCCAACTGACAGGTGGGACCCAGAAACCAGGTGACAATTTAACCAGTCAACAAAGTGCCACGTCGACTATGTGGCCGGTCAGTAGGGTGCAATACGGTGCTCTACGATGAGCTAGTGATCGTATAATCGACGCAAAACTATATATAGTGACCGTAAAGAGCGTATTGTTACATACGTTGACCGCCAGTGTATTTTTCTCATTTCAAATTAAGCCAAATTAATCGGAAAGGACGTAGTATGGACTACTACTAGTACTGGTACTGCTTTGATGTGTCCCGTCAACTCGCCGAACGAGGAGAAGCTTGCTTACTACGCCTCTCCCTCGCCCACGCGCGCGGTGGTTCGCGGGACGAGGAGAGGGTTTTGACTACAGCGCCCTCTCCCTCTTCCTCTCCCTCGCCCTCGCCCTCGCCCTCGCGGTGGACATGCAGCAGTTCAATCGGTGTCAGATTGCCAGACGCATATTGTACTGTAGTATCATCATTGTTGGACCTTCCGAAGAGGCGAAGAGGCAAGTGCAAGGTTCACACGAGTACGAAATGTTGAACCTCCCGAAGAGGCAAAGAGCCAAGCGCAAGGTTTTATAGGAGTTGTCGTCCTAGTAGGAGTGTACTACAACTATAGCGAACGATGCTACTGTATGATGCCGCCACGTCACGGATATCCAAAGCTGTGCCACCTTTTTTTCTCAAAGAGCGTGTTGGAGCCCGTGCAACAACCACACAAGTTGCACGTACACATAACACATTTACTAGTAATAAATTCTAAAGGACAAATGCCAGTATGCCACACAAGTTCATCTCCAATTCATGTGATAAATTTGTTCACGACTAGTCTACATATATTCACAGCGCTACCGTTCACAATTACCATACTCCACTTACACGTTATAGATGGGCTACATGCATGTCCTCCTCCAGGTTCCAGTCCCAGGTGTTCTTCATGGATGGCACCATAGCGGTGGGCAATGGGAATCATTGTCGCAACTTTCTAGTCTGGTTCCACATGATGGAGACTCATCCAAGCTGAAGCGGCATAAATCAGGGATAGCGTGTCCCAGCATGTCGTTCATCCGGCGGTGCGCAATGAAGACACAACCATGCTTCATGAACGGCAGGCCTTCCGTGTCGTGCACGGAAGGTGGCATCCGCTTCACAATGGGGTAGCTGTCCTCGATGAAAAGCGAGTACTCTCCAAGAGTGTTCCTCGGCACCCACGTAGCATCACGGGGGTCGAACTCGGCGCCGTTCATCTGGTACACGCGGCATCCCAGATCTGGACACATGGTGACGTACATAGTCAAGGTCCATGCATAATAATGTTGTGCTCAAATATGGCGGTCAGTAATGCTGTGCAGCAGATAGTACTACTCCGGTATAGAGGAAGTAAAATAACCGGCTTATTATATATAGCCACTCTTGGCTACATGGATGAGATAGTAAGACATGGAAAAACAAAAATGGTGGCAGCTAGTGGGTTCAAGTCTTCAAGGGCCCAGCTAGCTATACGCGTCCTCCAAGGTAAAAAGTACTCCTACTAGTAGTACTAAGTATACTACTAGTACAACAATGAAAAAGAAGGCGAGAGGGTTAAAAAATGGAATACCTGGGTAGATAGTGATGGTCCGATCATGGTAGGTTGTGTGACCATGTTGCACATCAGTGGTACCATGGGTAACGACTGCAAAGATAGTTGATCCCAATATGCCAAAGTCAGCTACAAGGTTCCAGGTTAGACCGAATCGCGGATGCAAATGCACATCCAGATCGGCGATCTTATTTTGATCGGGGATGACTGGTCCCTGCAAAATAATGGAGTACCGTTAGGGATGCAAATGATGGTTTGTGCATTCCGTTTGTAATCTCCCGTACCGTAGGATGGCAACCAGATGAAACAAGTCCCCTGGCTTGTCACCGCGAAAATACGGCCTAGATGGCGCACGGCGTCTTCGAACATGTAGGGGTACAAATCTGCCGCCGCCAACATGCGCCAGCCTCTGTCGTTAGTGCGTCTTGCATTGATGGCAATCCTTATGTCGAACACAGCGATGAGATAGTAATCGTCGTAGCCGCGTCGCTTTGTCGGCGGGTCCGCAATTGCTATCTTCTTCAATCACATGTAGGCATCATCATACGTATTCAAGCCCAGCCAGTCCGGAAGGCTGATCCCAATGGTGGAGAAGGGGTCTACCGGAACGGCCGCACTGCTGTGGATGTTGTGCAAAATGATGGTGGTATCCGGCCGGAGGTATGCAAGCCAATCTTCGTTGGCACCGACCTAGACCTATATATAAGACGGTGGGCAGCGGTGAAATTACGGGATGGAAATGGAATAACTAAGTGCTACATGATCAAACTCCATTACTGACCCGCTCATCGGACAAAATCGGACTACCTCTCAACGTTGGCAACTCTATCGGAGTCAACGTGCAACCATGGCCAGGGAGCGGTGGACTGTTCGAAGGATTGTCCCATAGAAGAATCTTCTCCTCGAGGACGCATGGAAGACCAACAAGCATGGCCTTTTCCCAACCCTGTTTAAGCAGCGTCTTGAAAAAGTTGGTGCAGGAAGCACCGAGTCTTGCGGCGGTGAGGACGTCGGAGCAGCGTGCTATTCTCCCAGAGGATCGTCGTACAAGGTCTCCCAGCCCCGACGAGGAGGAGAACCGCCTGGCGAATCCATGGGAGCAGCGACGAACTGGAACTGGCGAGGAGGAGATAAGAGCGTAGTAACCGCAGGGCCTCATCCCTTCCAACTGTAGATCGTTCCTCAGCGAAGGGGTGAGGCTATTATTTACTACTAGTACTAGCATTATGGAACATTATGGGATTGCATTATACTGTAAATAATAGCACTAGTAAGAAATTTTTGGCACTAGGTAGTTGTTTTTGGCGTGGATTAAGAAATTTTGGGTATGTTTTTGCCCTTTTTTGTACACGCCAACTAGTGTCAAAAAACGTCTTAGAGCAAGTACAATAGAGCTGAGTCAGCTGGCTATAAGGAATAAACTAGTATATTTTGGCTTAGTTGGAGGAAAGAGAAGAGGAGAGAGAAGGTAAGCGGGTTCTTCATGAAGAGCCAGCTCTAGCACGTGCTCCTAGCACTATGTGAGAATAAAAGGTGGGCCACATAATAAAAAAGTAGTATACTTTTTTGATCTACTATTGTACATGTTGGCTATAAGATGAACTGTAGATGACATGGCACTGGCTTATAGCCAGCAGCTAGCTGTATTATTAACCATGCTCTTACATTATGTGACGGAGGAGTACGTGATTGCATCAGTAGCAGCATTACCAGTACTACTTTTCTCAACTATGAGTATTAGTGTGATGTACTGTACTTCTAGTCTAGTCTAGTCTAGTATAGTGCACCAGTTTTGAACTCTTGAATCTCGGGGCCAAGGAGCTACAGGTTGGAAGTGGAGGGTACTACTGTTCTCTAGAACCATCATTGTACTATCAATGCAGGGAAGTACACTGCGTAGTGGCCTAGTGGGTACTCTCGGTGCTATATTCAGCCGCTCCTCTCACGTAGGAGTAGCTGGCCTACTCAGCCGCTCCTCTCACGGACAACTAGTAGCCTATTTATCAGCGACAGTTACTGCGGTCTGCGGGGGCAGAACATTTGAGTTATTTGATACAGCGAGACTAGGCTTTTCGCTTCCATTTGTGGATGTGTAATGGATCTCGTCGAACTTTGTTAGTAGTTCCTTCTTTATGAATGAGATGAAGCAAAGCTTTTGCCTCCGTTTAAAAAAACACGTCAAGAGGAATTTCTTTTATAGTAGAGCCGATAATGGAGTGAAGTCCATGCGTGCAACACCACAAGTGAAAGTGCTAGTTATCGACTAGAGGGGGGGGGTGAATAGGTGATTTTTGGAAAGTTTTCAAAACACGGATGTTTCGAAGACAAACAATAGAAATGACCTAATTGATATGCAGCGGAAGATAAACTACAACAAGCAAACCATAGTCTAGTATGCAATAACGTGAAAGTACAAGACTAATAGCAGCTTGGTTGTAGGATCAAGATGGAAGATAGTGAGAAGCCAATCAACAAAAGTAGTCAAGCAATGAAGTCAAATAGGTATGATAGATAGGCAATGACTTCACGAAGACGAACTCTAAGTAAAGAGAGGGAGAAGATAGAACCAGTCACTTGTTGAAGACACATGATTTGTTGGACCAGTTCGATTCTTTGTGACAACTGTACATCTGTTAGGGAGGCTGAGATTCAACTCGAAGACCGTGTCTTCACCTTATTCCCTTGAGCTAAGGACACACAGTCCTCACCCAATCACTCTGGTAAGTCTTCAAGGTGGACTTCCGAACCTTCACAGATCTGCGTTCACGGCAATCCACAATGACTCTTGGATGCTCGAGCGCGACGCCTAACCTTTGGAGGATTCACAGTCCTCAAGTGTAATAAGTCTTCAGGTCACACAGACAGAAAGACTTCAGTGATGCCTAACACTCTTTGGCTCTGGGTGTTTGGGCTTTGTCCTCGCAAGGATTTCTCTCTCTCAAAGGCTTCGAGGTGGGTTGCTCTCAAGCGACAAAAGCCGTGCACTAACTCTGAGCAGCCACCAATTTATGGTGTAGGGGGTGGGCTATTTATAGCCACTAGGCAACCCGACCTGTTATGTCCGAAATGACCCTGGTCACTAAGGAACCGACACGTGTTCCAACGGTCGATTTCAAACACACACGCAACTTTACTTGGGCTCCAAGCAAAGCTGACTCATCCAGCTCTGGATAAGTTTTGCTCTCATCGTCTTCGCTCGAAGACATAGGATTTGGGTTGAGCATCACTTGACCATTCGACTATGATCACTTGGACCCCACTTAACGATGACGGTGGTTCCTATGACTCAACAAAGAAGAAAAGGAAACAACGAAACGACCACGATCTTCGCTCCATAGTCTTCACTCAATGTCTTCTCATGTCATAGTCTTCAATGTGAATATCTTCACATACCACCATTGTCGTCAATGTCTTCATACATTTTAGGGTCATCTCCGATAGGTAAACCGAATCAATGAGGGACACTACCATGCGTTATCCTGCAATTCTCACAAACGCATTAGTCCCTCAACCACATTTGTCGTCAATACTCCAAAACCAACTAGGGGTGGCACTAGATGCACTTACAATCTCCCCTTTTGGTGATTGATGACAAACTGGTTGAAGTTTTCAACGGGATAAAATATGTGAAATTGTAAAGGATAGGGAATTGTCTTCATAAGTGGCAAAGGCTCCCCCTGAAGATGTGCACATAAGTAGTTTGCCTTTGGAATGCAAATGCACATGGCAGGTTGTACTTGTGGGGATCCTCTTCAACTTATGAAGATAATTCATCATGCATGCAATGATATAACTAAGAGAATGACATGCATAATGAAAAATGGACGTCTGCGGAATGATCTAAGTGCGGAAGTTATCGTCGCACATGCGGAATTTATCATCGCACCAATGTAAAGCAAATAAGTAGCAGACGACCATCGTAAGTGTTACAACTCAAAGAACCAAATGTATCAAAAGCGAGAGTTGTAAACACTTAGGCAAAATATTATGCAACCGCCCTTATGAACCCGCTTGAAGACTATCAAACTCATATGCTTCTCCCCTTTTGTCGATGGGACCAAAAGGTTTGAAGACATAGAGCGTCTACTCGTCCTCTTCAGAAGTAGATGATGCAGCAGGGATGTCGTTGTTGGTTAGCGGTGCAGACGAACTTGGTGCAGTGTCGATGCGTGCAGAAGTAGGGGCGGTGAAGTAGCATCGGCTTCATCATCGATCACTCTGGCATTGACAGTTGCATGGAGGAAGAATAGTCGAGTCTTCAAGTGATGGAGTTCGTCGTGGGACTGCATTCCGTGGAGGAGTGGAGTCAAACTTGAAGCGTTCAGTGAAGCCATCGTCTTGAAGATCTGCTTCAGCACTGAGCAGGGTCAAACTCTTCCATGATCGCCGACAAGTCTCGTGAGTGACAAAGACATTCTTGGTGGCAACTTTCGAATGCCATTGACATCCACCAAGAGGCTTTGCATTTGTCGCTTGAGCCAGGAGTGATGCTTATCTTGTTTCTGATGCAGTGCGACAAGAAGTTCTCGATCATTGAGGACTCGAGAGCGCTTCCGAGGACTTTGGCCAATTGTGCTCTCAGTGGCTTCAGTCCGCGCACGGTGAGGCATACGTGTGTTCCCAGCCAGAGGATAGACACGAGATACTGCTGGGACGCCTTCCATGGGTTGAGAGAAGCTATGGTGATCGGCATTCTGAAGACAAAGTGGCGTTTTGGCAGGCTCAGGGTAAATGGCTTCAACTGGCATATCAACCTCTGGTAGAAAGATCAGATGATTGCGAGCAGAGGGCTGATAGTTGATAGCAGAGTGCATCTTGATGAGGCGCATGACCCATGGAGCATAAAACTTCAGACCAAACAGATCAGATCCAGACGCAGCCAATTGTCGGATGAAGAATTCTTGCGTATTGAAGCTGATGCCATTGAGGATGTAGAAGACCAATGTCTTCATTGCTCCTTCAAGTTTTGCAGATGATGAATGCCCTTTGATAGGCCATAGAGTTAGCCTGATGATGTGATATATTATGCGAGGCGATACTCAAGGTCATCAACAAAGAAGTTCGAGGGTATTCAGCGTCATGTGGCGATGGCTTCATCATGCTCAACATCGACTCATGTCGGGTTACGGCTTATGAAATATGCTCTCGAGCATCGCGGTGGAGTTGACAACCTGGTTCAAACAGCTCTCCGGGAATGGGTAGGCCTGTGAGCTCAATGGCGTCAAGAGCTTTGGCTTCATGATGAACATTTCTGTCATCCACTCGAGAACCCATGTCTTCGTATCTCTGTAGTAGCCATGATGTGGAGGGTAGCATAGAATTGAAGCACAAGTTCTTCATTCCAAAGTTCTTTGCATAACGGCCGAGCAGACCTGCATCACGAAAGCAATCAAGTGCTTCTTCTAAGCACGGCAGTCCGGCGATGCCTTGAGGTCGAGGTGCATATGAGGGAAAATGCGCCCTTGATCATACAGAACGCATGAGTAATAGCTTCTAGGTCGATAGCTCGAAATGGTCAGATGATATCCTTGGCCTTGTGTAGGGGTTCTTTGCTCTGTCAAAGAAGGTGTTGTGGGCTTTGAAGCCATTTGCATTGAAAGAACCTGTAGAGGTGGTAGTGCCTGGAAACCTTGGCAGTCTTGGCTTCGGCTTCTGGACCTGAGGCCTATGCGCAATATGATATTCAAACTGAGGACCAGAGGCATGAGGCGGAGGGACCAGAACAGGCCATCTTACTGTGATTAGCTGACCATAGTTGTATGCTTGCTCAATTGTGTAGGGCCTTGGTGGCGGAACTGGAGCGATGGCAACAAGCGAGGCTTCGTGCTGCTCGGCAGATGCTTCAGGAGCAGTTGCCTCATTGGCTTCAGGCACATTTCCTTCATTGGCTTCAGGAGCTGTTGGTGCAGGCTCCACATTTGCTTCAGCCATGACCACGTCATTGGCTTCATTGGTGTTGGAGGTGGCAGCCTCAATGTTTTCAACCTCCACTTGAGGAGCTGGAGGGTCGGGCACTATGCACGTTGATATCGAGGATAACTTCTTCAATTCTGAGGGGTGTAGGGACACGTTCTTCTTCTTCTTGGGTGTCTTGGTGATGCAGCGGATTGTCTTCAGCAGCTTTGGCTTCGGACTGGAGACATTCACAGTTGGAGTGGCTTCTGAAAACACTTGACGTGCAACAGGTTGGTGGTGCACTTCTCCTTCTGGAACGCTCGAGAGAGGTACTTGAGGCATTTGACCTTTGCGAAGCCTTCGAAATGCTAGCGACGCCTTTGGAGATGGGGTTGTCTGGGCCTCAAAGTCTTCCTCTTCTTCTTGTTGTTGTTGTTGGGGAGTGACTTGTTGTTGGGGAGTATTTGGGGAGTCTTCTTGGTGCGGGCGATCAGCCCATGAAGCATCCTGAGCAATTGGCGTCAGAGGACGACCAATGCTGATGAGTTCGCTGTTCGTACGAACAGGCGATGATACCACATTGTATTCAATTTGAGGAAGAACTTCATCATCTTCAACATTGTCATGGTGACCAATGTCTTCAGTAGTGATGGGATCAACTGCTGGAATCTCTTCAGCTTCAGGAGCCTCTGTGGAAGCAGGCTCATGAACAGTCATGCGAAGTTCTTGGGTTGCAGACATGGGACGAACCACTGAAATGGGTTCAACAACCAAGGGCTCTGTGGGAGCAGCCCGATTCTTCTTGGTCTTGAGCTTCTTCTTGGAGGGAGCAGCATCAGAGGCGTCAGGATTTTTCCTTTTTCTGGCTTCATCCTCGGTAGCCCTCGTCTTCTTCTGTTCAAAAGCGGTTGATCTGACCTTTGGCTTCGAGCCAGTCATGCTGCTTGGGAAGACTATGCGGGGTTCTTCCTGCCTTGGAGGTGCAGCTTGGTCAGTTGAAGACTTCTTCCTCTTTGCAGCCATTCTGGGTCAATGCCAGGGCGGCCAAGAGCCTTGCGCTTCTCGGCCTCATTGTAGGCAAGCACACACTTGTCGGCCAGGACTCTTCATGCGCTCACGAGAGCCTCTGGCTTCTTCTCGCTTCTTGAGAAAGGCTTCTTTGAGCTCGTGCAACATGACCTTGAAGTTTTTGACATCTTGCACGCTGAGTGCAGCCATATGCTTCTTGACTGAGCCTTCTCATAGTCAATCTTATGCTTCAGTTCAACAATGCGCTGAGCAAGAGCTAGCTCAGAAGCCCTGGCTCCATTGAAGGAGACGCTGAGGCCAATAGGAAGCTGCAGACCTTCAAAGCTGATGTTTGGGGTGTCAAACCACTCATCAATGAAATGATGGATGATTGCCACATCAAAGAGAGGCAAATTGTTGAAGATTTCTGCTTCTTCTTTGCTCTTGATAAGTTTCTCAAGAGCATCATCTGCAAGATCTTCATCACTGGACAGATCAATGTGCTCTTCACGCAGAATGGCAGCAGGAGTCAGTGTCAATTCAGTATTCTTGACAATTTTCTTTCTCTTCTCCGTCTTCTTGGAATCTGGGATTGATCTTGACCGCACAATCGGCTTCGGGAGGTGCGATGGCGATGGCTTCACACGTGAAGCTTTTGGAGGAGCAGCTGACTTTGAAGCCTTGACTTTCTTTAGCTTCCGCGGCTTTGGAGCAGGAGCAGGAGATGGAGCTGGGGCTTCATCATACTCAGCATCGTCATAGAGTGATCCACTTTGGCACCTTGGACCAAGATGTAGGTGATGAGGCCATCAAGGTTTGAAAAGGGACCGATGACATTGGGTTCAGCATCACGTGAGCCGTCAGCACGGGGAGCAGAGGGACCAGGGTTGAAGTCTAATCCCAATGAATTCATGTTTTCCTTGGCCGAAGCCTTTGCGTGCTGGAAGTTGCGCTTGAAGAGATTATCGTCACGACACGAGAGCAATGACGTTGGGTCGGCATTTTCAGGCTGAGGTCCACGGACCATACAAGAATAGAAACCTTGTGCAATAGCTTCAGCCATGTTCTTGGGTGGAAGGCCTCGAAAGAGAATATCACCCAAGGGCTTCTGATAGCATTCTTCTCGGCATATTCCTGGATCACGAAATTGTACTTGAACCATTGTTCAGCCCAATATCGTCGAATCCATTGGATTCGCGTCTTGCGCTGATTGTAATTCTCTTCGGGATCTATCTTGTAAAGCTCTGCGAGGTCATCAGGCAGATCTTTTGAGGTTCCCCCACGACGCTGTCTGCCGCCCTTCCTGACTGATTTATCTGCAGCCATGAACTTCAAACTGAATGGCTTCACGTTCAAAGGCTTCAAAGGCTTACGTTCTTTGGACAAACAGGAACTGGCTTCGGAGAGTTAGTTTGATCTTGTAAGAATTCTGCAAGCGAATGCGACTATGAGAACCAAGGGATTCTCCACGGACATGTACCTGTGACGGCATTAGAGATGCGAGGAAAGGGAAGAGGTCATATGCATTCTCGTAAGATTTTGAAGATAAATCAGTTTGAAGACATTGACCTCATGATGCGAAGACATTCACTTATCGATGAGAGTTGGTTCCAGATTTATGCGAATCCGTGAATAAGTACAAGTGAGGAATCTAACTAGTTGTGAAGCTTAAGTGAATATACTAGGCAGTATGAGATGCAGACAGAATAGATCTAACATAGTATGGGCAGAAACCAATTTTGGCAAGTAGGATGAATCTTGAAGATCAAAAAGATGGTAAAAATAGAGTTATATTTACCACTCGAAGAACTGCTAGACGGGAAGAAAAGGAGGCCGAGCAGTTCAATCCACCGTGCCCTAACTTGGCGACGGAGGACACCTACGGCGGCGGCGGAGATGACGATGTTCGCGGCCGGTGTGAGGACGGCGTCGGAGAAGTCGCGGCAGCTAAGCGCTTCGTCGCCGGCGTCGTCGAGAGCTAGCGGTGGCGCTAGGGTTTTGACGAGGTGGAGAGGTGGAGAAGATTTTCTTTACCGCAGGGGACATGTATTTATATGGAGGTGTGTGGCACAGTGCAATTACGCAGGTGCCCCTGGCGGTTAACATCTGAGGGGCACGTGGCAAGCATGCAACATGCTCTGAGTTGTCCCACGTTCCCCGCCAGGTTTGTCGGATGGTCGTTCCGGCTTCTCCGGATTTCAACAGTAACGATGAATCATTTAAAACAGACTTAAAGTTTATCTCTGTGTCTTCTGCTGACAAGGACGCAGAGAAGACATTCGACAGTTTCAATAGAATGCATATGATTTGGACAGATAGAGTTTGAGATAGAAAGCATAGAGAGATTAGGGTGCGATCACATTCACTTAGTTCAAAAGATTCAACCTGGAAGACATAGCTATAAGTGAATGCTGTAGAGGACAGAACAATATCAGATATCAACCAAATCAACATAGTGAAGAAAATCATGAAGATAGGTTGAAGTTGAAGACAAATCAAATGCGAAGATATTGCAGAAATAACGCCATGAGTGAAACACTTCAAACAAAGAAATTTGGTGGTGGCGTTACCCACCGTATAGGAAGTATTAGACCCAGACATGGCGCACAATTATCGTGGCGCTCCGGAGTCAAATTCCACGTTAATGTATTCACACTCAGAATGTAAGTCTTCATTGATTGAAGATATACATTACTTCGTGTGTTGCACATCTAAGTCATCAACATGCATAAGTGTTAGGATGTGTGCTTGATCACAGGACATTTGAGGATTCCAAGATATTTAGCTCACACCGTAACTTGCAAAACCTTTTCTCATCCAAGGGCTTTGTGAAGATATCTGCCGATTGCTCTTCATGTTGACGTGAATGATGTCAATATCTTTCTTCATGACATGATCCCTGAGAAAATGATGATGAATTTCAATGTGCTTTGTCTTCGAGTGCTGGACTGGATTGTTGGCAATCTTGATGGCGCTTTCGTTGTCGCAGAAGAGAGGTACTTGTGTCAGATTGATGCCATAGTCCTTGAGAGTTTGCTTCATCCATAGAAGTTGAGCACAGCAAGATCCAGCAGCAATGTATTCAGATTCAGCAGTTGAGAGTGATACACAGTTCTGCTTCTTTGAAGACCAACAGACGAGTGATCGTCCCAGAAAGTGACATGTGCCTGATGTAGACTTGCGATCCACCTTGTCACCAGCATAATCAGCATCCGAAAATCCAACCAAATCAAATTTTGAGCCCTTTGGATACCATAATCCGAGTGTTGGGGTGTGAGCCAAATATCGAAGAATTCGCTTCACAGCTAAGTGATGTGATTCCTTTGGTGCCGCTTGGAATCGAGGACACATGCAAACACTAAGCATAATATCTGGCCTAGATGCACATAGGTAAAGTAAGGAACCAATCATGGAGCGGTATACCTTTTGATCGAACTCTTTACCATTGTCGTCGGGACCCAGATGGTGTTTGGCTAGCATTGGCGTCGTGTATCCTTTGCACTCTTGCATTCCAAACTTCTTCAGACAATCTTGGAGGTATTTTTCTTGAGATATAAAGATGCCATTCCTTTGCTGACGAATTTGAAGACCAAGGAAGAACTTGAGCTCTCCCATCATGGACATCTGATATTGTTCTTGCATCATGTATCCAAATTCATCACTATACTTCGGTTGGTGCAGCCAAGATAATGTCATCCACATATATTTGGCATACAAACAGTTCACCATCATATGTCTTCATGAAGAGTGTGGGATCAAGGGATCTAGGTTTGAAGCCTTTGCTCTTGAAGTCTTTGATCGTATCATACCAGTAGCGAGGAGCTTGTTTGAGGCCATACTGATGCTTTATTTAGCTTGTACACCATATCGTGATGTTTTGGATCTTCAAAGCCGGTGGTTGAGCGACATATACTTCTTCTTCAATCTTGCCGTTGAGAAATGCACTCTTCACATCCATTTGATATAGCAAGATGTTGTGGTGGTTAGCATAGGCTAGTAGTATGCGAATAGCTTCAAGCCTAGCTACAGAGCAAATGTTTCATCAAAGTCAATTCCTTCAACTTGAGTATATCCTTGAGCCACAAGGCGTGCTTTGTTTCTCGACGACTTGACCATGCTCATCTTGCTTGTTTCGATATATCCATTTGGTGCCAATAATGTTATGCTTGCAAGGTCGGGGCGCTTGACAAGTTCCCAAACATTGTTCAGCTTGAACTGTTGAAGTTCTTCTTGCATAGCTTGTATCCATTCGGTTCCATAAAGGCTTCACCACTTTCTTGGGTTCGATATTGACACAAAAGAAAAGTGCCCACAGAAATTTGCTAGTTGTGTTGCTCTTGAGCGAGTAAGCGGACCAGGTGCATTGATGCTATCGATTATCTTCTCAATCTGTACTTCATTTGCAACTCGAGGATGAACTGGACGAAGACTTTGCTCTTGCTGATCATTGTCATCATTGGGAGGATTGTCTTCAGGCTGAGCATTGTCTTCTGGTTGGTTAGGTGCAGAAATGATAAGTTCCTCTTCAGGCTGTGCTTCAGAAGGCATGATTTCACCAGTTCCCATCATCTTGATAGATTCGCTGGGTGGAGCTTCGTCTAGTGTACTTGGCAGGAACTCTCTTTGTGAACCATTGGTTTCATCAAATCGCACGTCTCAGATTTGACGATTTTGTAGAGATAAAGGTTGAAGACTCTATAGGAGTGCGAGTCCTTTCCAGAATCGAGCATGAAGCCTTCGTGAGCTTTGGGTTCAAATTTTGACTTGTGATGGGGATCCTTGATCCAGCACTTAGCCCCAAATACTCTGAAGTAGCTGACATTTGGCTTCTTGCCAGTAAGGAGCTCATAGGATGTTTTGTTCAGAAGCTTATGGATATAAACACGGTTGATGACGTGACATGCTGTATCAATAGCTTCAGGCCAGAACTTTCTTGGTGTCTTGTACTCGTCGAGCATTGTTCGAGCCATCTCAATGAGGGTTCTGTTCTTGCGCTCCATGATGCCATTTTGCTGAGGTGTGTATGGAGCAGAGAACTCATGAGTGATTCCCATGGTATCCAGATAAAGATCAAGTCCGGTGTTCTTGAATTCAGTGTCGTTATCACTTCTGATATGCTTGATCTTGACGCCATAATTGTTCATTGCTCGATTGGCGAAGCGTCCAAGACATCTTGCACTTCAGTCTTGTAGAGAATTATGTGCACCCATGTGTATCTTGAGTAGTCATCAACAATGACGAAGCCATAGAGACAAGCAGTTGTTGTGAGGGTAGAGTAATGAGTAGGGCCAAACAAATCCATGTGTAACAGCTCGAAGGGTTGAGATGTCGTCATGATTGTCTTCGAGGGGTGCTTTGCCCTAGTCATCTTTCCAGCTTCGCAGGCACCACACAAATGATCCTTCTTGAACTTGACACCTTCGATGCCTATGACATGCTTCTTCTTGGCGAGTGTGTGTAAGTTCCTCATGCCAGCATGCCCCAGCCTCCGATGCCAGAGCTAGCATTCTGAAGCTTTTGCAAGAAGACATCGACAAGTCAGGACCTGCTGAGAAATCTACCATGTATAGATCATCTTTCCTATACCCTTCAAAGACTAGAGACTTGTCAGATTCCATTAGTACAAGGCAACGATATTTTCCGAATATCACAATCATGTTCAAGTCACAAAGCATTGAGACAGACATCAAGTTGAAACCAAGGGATTCAACAAGCATCACTTTATCCATGTGTTGATCCTTTGAGATTGCAACTCTACCTAGACCCAATACCTTGCTTTTACCAATGTCAGCAAATGTGATGTGACTCTTGTCCGATGGACGTAAGGTTGAGTCCATGAGAAGACTTGATCACCAAATATATGATTAGTGCATCCACCGTCCATAATCCATTACGAAGCATGAGGTGTCATACCCTCAAGACATTTAGGGGATAGGCTTCACCAAGAGCATTGTGAAGCATAAACATTTGACGGGCAAGTGGATTATTGAAGCTTAAATCAAGATTAGGACTGATAGGATGAATGGCAAACGATTCAGGAACAAAATACATAGTGAGACCATTTGGGCATTTGATCTTGTGCCCTACAAGATGTTTTAGGTCCCCAGCAATATCATCAGACGCCTTTGATTTTTGGCTGGAGACCCTTTCCTGCAAAAGAAAGTTAATTCTTCTTAACCACCCACATCTTCAGGGGTGGCTTAGAAGCAATGAGTCTAAGTGCAGCATCTGAGAACTTCGGCTTTGGAGCCCTAGCAAATAGCCTTGCAGGAGATGAATGATACTCATATGAATAAGCAGAAAAGTTCTTAGTTCTATGAACATAGCGGTTTGAAGACACACGCTCATATTCATAAATTTGAGTACGGTTTCCCTGCAAAACATTGGCGTTAGGGTGACTCAGGTGAGTCCTTTGTCTGTATGAAGCCTTTGGACCATATGACGCCTTAGGTCTGGGGTTTGTCTTCTTCCCAGGTGGTGTCATGATGACATTCACTGGAAGATTCTCAAGACAGCTTTTGGGAACCCAGATCTTCTTCATAGGTGGTCCATTCCTGCAGTTAGTACCAATATACCTGGCAAACACTTCACCATTCTGATTCTTGAACAGCTTATAGTTTGCATCAAAGGATTCATCAATGATAATAGGGTTACCACAGGTAAAGCCAGATAAGGTGGAAGGATCCATCGAAGGTCCCTTTGCAGCAACCCATGTGGTTTTGGGATCTTTTCGGGCTTCCAAAGAGGAACCATCAACATTCATTTTCCTCTCGAACCCAACACCCTCTTTCCTAGGGTTTCGGTTCAGAATATGCTTTTTGAGGACATCGCAAAGTGTCTGATGCCCTTTCAGACTTTTATACATCCCTGTTTCAAGCAATGTCTTCAACCTAGCATTTTCATCGCAATAGCGAGTGGTATCCTCCGCAGAGGGTTAGTTACCACATTAGTAGTTGAAGACAATGCAACAGTTAGCAGCAGTTGAACATTCAGCAACAGAGGTAGCGATATCACGCTCAAGACATTTTAGACATGGTGGTTCAAATCCATCCTGAGCGGAACTGATCATTGAGCGCGGTGACTCATTCTCTTTTTGAAGATCTTCATGAGCCGGTCTCAATTTCTCAAGCTCTTGCTTCCTTTGAAGATAATCATAGGAGAGCTTTTCATGAGTAGTTGAGAGCGTTTCATGACGACTTTCAAGTTCTTGGTACTTAGCATGAAGATTTTTAATGTCTTCAACTAAGGACTGTGAACGTGTCATTTCCGCGTCCAACAGGTCATCGCTTTTGTCTAACAGTTTTTGAGTATGTTCCATAGCTCTTTGATGTTCGGTTGGAATTTTAGCAAGTGTTTTGTAGCTGGGTTTAGATTCACAATCAGAGTCATCTTCACTTGATGTTTGAAAGTAAGCATCACGTGATTTTACCTTGGCACCATGTGCCATGAAGCAGTAGGTGGGAGCAGGGTCGTCTTGGTCATCTGCTTCAGCGTTAGTGTAGAAGTCATTGTCTTCAGTGTTGAAGATGGACTTGGCAACATAGGCTGTGGCTAAAGCCAAACTTGCAACGACAGGGTCGGACTCCTCTTCAGACTCCACCTCCACCTCCTCAGAAGCAGACTCCTCCTCTGAATCCATTTCCTTGCCAACAAAAGCACGAGCCTTGCCAGATGAGCTCTTCTTATGAGATGAAGACTTTGATGAGGACAAGGAAGAAGACTTTGAAGATTTCTTCTTCTTCTTGTCATCAGAATCATATTCCTTGCTCTTCTTCTTCTTCTTCTCATTGTCCCACTGTGGACACTCAGAGATATAGTGTCCAGTTTTCTTGCACTTGTGACAGGTTCTCTTCTTGTAGTCATGAGTGGAAGCTTCATCACTTCTTGAGCTGGATCGTGAAGACTTTCTAAAGCATTTCTTCCTAGTGAACTTCTGGAACTTCTTCACAAGCATAGCAAGTTCCTTTCCAATGTCTTCGTAATCATCGTAACCGCAATGATTCTTCTTGGATGAGGAAACAACTTTTGCCTTCAAAGCGAAGTTCGGCCATAGTTGGGACCATAGATATCTCTTTTCTCGAAAGCTGGAACTCATGTGTGTTGAGCCTCTCAAGTATATCAGACGGATCGAGTGTCTTGAAGTCAGGACGTTCTTGTATCATGAGAGCAAGGGTGTCAAAAGAGCTATCAAGAGATCTCAGTAGTGTCTTGACGATTTCATGCTTGGTGATCTCAGTGGCGCCGAGAGCATGAAGCTCATTTGTGATGTCAGTGAGGCGATCAAACGTGAGCTGGACATTTTCATTGTCGTTTCTCTTGAAGCGGTTGAAGAGGTTGCGAAGAACACTGATTCTTTGATCTATCTGGGTTGAGACGCCTTCATTGACCTTGGATAGCCAGTCCCAGACTAGCTTCGACATTTCCAGAGCACTTACACGGCCATACTGTCCTTTGGTCAGATGACCACATATGATGTTCTTTGCAGTAGAGTCCAGTTGAATGAACTTATTGACATCAGCAGGGGTGACACCTTCACCAGATTTGGGAACGCCGTTCTTGACAACATACCAGAGGTCGACATCAATGGCTTCAAGATGCATGCGCATCTTATTCTTCCAGTAGGGATAGTCAGTTCCATCGAACACGGGGCAAGCAGCGGAGACTTTGATTATCCCTGCAGTCTACATAGCTAAAACTCTAGGTGGTTAAACCGAATCACACAGAACAAGGGAGTACCTTGCTCTGATACCAATTGAAAGTGCTAGTTATCGACTAGAGGGGGGTGAATAGGCGATTTTTGGAAAGTCTTCAAAACACGGATGTTTCGAAGACAAACAATAGAAATGACCTAATTGATATGCAGCGGAAGATAAACTACAACAAGCAAACCATAGTCTAGTATGCAATAACGTGAAAGTACAAGACTAATAGCAGCTTGGTAGTAGGATCAAGATGGAAGATAGTGAGAAGCCAATCAACAAAAGTAGTCAAGCAATGAAGTCAAATAGGTATGATAGATAGGCAATGACTTCACGAAGACAAACTCTAAGTAAGAGAGAGGGAGAAGATAGAACCAGTCACTTGTTGAAGACACAGGATTTGTTGGACCAGTTCCCATTCTTTGTGACAACTGTACATCTGGTTAGGGAGGCTGAGATTCAACTCGAAGACCGTGTCTTCACCTTATTCCCTTGAGCTAAGGACACACAGTCCTCGCCCAATCACTCTGGTAAGTCTTCAAGGTAGACTTCCGAACCTTCACAGACTGCGTTCACCGGCAATCCACAATGACTCTTGGATGCTTAGAACGCGACGCCTAACCGACTGGAGGATTCACAGTCCTCAAGTGTAATAAGTCTTCAGTCACACAGCATGTAAAGACTTCATGATGCCTAACACTCTTTGGCTCTGGGTGTTTGGGCTTTGTCCTCGCAAGGATTTCTCTCTCAAAGGCTTCGAGGTGGGTTGCTCTCAAACGACAAAAGCCGTGCACTAACTCTGAGAAGCCACCAATTTATGGTGTAGGGGGTGGGCTATTTATAGCCACTAGGCAACCCGACCTGTTATGTCCGAAATGACCCTGGGTCACTAAGGAACTGACATGTGTTCCAACGGTCGATTTCAAACACACACGGCAACTTTACTTGGGCTACAAGCAAAGCTGACTCATCCAGCTCTGGATAAGTTTTGCTCTCATTGTCTTCGCTCAAGACATAGGATTTGGGTTGAGCATCACTTGATCATTCGACTATGATCACTTGGACCCCACTTAACAAAGACGGTGGTTCCTATGACTTAACAAAGAAGAAAAAGGAAACAACGAAACGACACGTCTTCGCTCCATAGTCTTCACTCAATGTCTTCTCATGTCATAGTCTTCAATGTGAATATCTTCACATACCACCATTGTCGCCAATGTCTTCATACATTTTAGGGTCATCTCCGGTAGGTAAACCGAAGCAATGAGGGACACTACCTGCGTTATCCTGCAATTCTCACAAACGCATTAGTCCCTCAACCACATTTGTCGTCAATACTCCAAAACCAACTAGGGGTGGCACTAGATGCACTTACAACAAGCTACAGAGTACTAGTAGTACAACACTTTACATAGAGTACAGAGCCATATTGCACAGTTCCCAATGCCCCGCCAGGCTTTTCCGGCTCCTCGTGCTTAATTGGGAGGCGCTTAGTTTAAATATGCTACTACTAGCTGATGAGGAAGCTGCAAGCGAGGTGCGGTTAGGGCGAAGCGCAAAGCCACGGGATGCTGGGAAGGATAACCCGCTCACGTGGCTAGGCTGTCCAAAGGCACCCAGATTGTGGGTCGCACGTCCGTTTGACTTCAAAACTCAAACTACCAGTGTAAAATATTGGCTCGCATCAAGTGTAGTACTAGTACTATTTTTAAAAAAAGGTCGCCGTATGCTCGGCGGATCGAACCCACAAAATGAGGTATACACTCCGTGACCACTAGTAGTACTCGTTGAGTACAACGCAACCTAGAATCACCTTTTGTCGCTAGTAGTACGTACATTGTTCCTTACAAGAAACCCCTAATAATGCAAGAAACCACTAAAATGCCAAGAAACTACTACCACTTGCATACGTGGCAGACTTAAGATAAGACTACCTTATCAACCATTGTACATGCTCTTACCAACCAAAATCCTCGAGTGACCTCCTACCTCCGGCCCGTCCACCTAGTCATCCTCGGCCATGGGACACAGCTACCGCCGCCGGCAGAAGGCGAGGACAAAACCGCCGGCGGTGCGGAGCCCATGTTGCAGCAGCCCGGATGCCAGCTCCGTCCGGTGCTCGCGGCCGCTAGCTAGGCAAGATAGCTCCGTCCAGCTGCTTGTCTGCAAGGTTTGCTAGCTAGATTGGCACGGCAGCGCGGCGGCTTGCTCGCGCGCACCGCGCTCAGGCCAGCCATCTGGCTCGAGCGAAGGCCAGCGCGGCGGCTTGCTCGCTCGTGAGTCACGCTCGGGCCAGCCTGCCAACCGGTGCGGAGGCCAGCGCGGCGTCCGGCCCGTCCGGCGGAGCGGCGGCCAACTCGCTCATCACCGGCGCCACCGACGAACACGCATCAGTACTGTTTGAAGTAATGTTCAGGAAAAATAACTATTTGAGGGGGAATAACAGGATAGAAGGTCTGGGTCCCTCATGTCAACGGTCAAACAAAATGTGTTGGTTTAAGCTGCCTCGTCAACACGGACGTGTGGGCGAACCCAGTCATAAATGGGTTTAAACGAACCTAATCGGTAGGAGTACTAGCTAGTAGTTTTTGGTGTGGATTAAGAAATTTTGGGTATGTTTTTGCAATTTTTTGTACAATAGATTCTTCCTAGGGCTGGTTGAAAGTGGTATTTTTTTGTTAAATACTCTACATATTGTAAGTAGGTGTGAAAGTTAAGCTTTGGAAGCCAATAAGCAAGGCTAGTTACATAGTGCATATGTGTACATGATTGAAAGTAAATATCAACCATGAGTGACTAATATCTTGATGGAAAACTCAAAACTATGGAATACTAGAAAAAAAATACATGGTTGGAAATACTAGCAATGTTCATGTCCGTTGCAACGAATCATAATTAGAATAATACTTATTCACAAACTTCGTACAAAACACCCTAATTTTGATATACATATGTATATTATGTTTCAATTATAATATATTCCTTGTGCTTTTTTGGTGAGGTCAGGGAGGGATGTGGTTGGTTTTAATATACTAATTATGGGTTTTTCTGCAAATTGGTAGACAAGTGGGATGTTGGTGAGAAAAGGCAACAACTTACCTCACAATCGTTAGATGTAGATCTAATGGTCAGAAACGACGGATGGCGATACACACAGATCACCAACTTAGTCTTGTGTAGGAGTACTAGCAAGATATGTGCATTAACGGAACATCAAGATGCATTTTTATATAAAAACACTTGTTGTGATTGACCTTTGCGGGAGTGATCCCATGTGTAAAAACTACTGATATCTCGAGAAATATGAGATAAGGTGAAGAGGAGTTGGGTGTGGTGGTGGTTGGTGGTCGGACTGAGCGGAGGCATGTGGATTGACGACACCGGCAGCGGCCACTAGGCCAGTTTGTTCCAGAGGCTTCCTTTCTTAATTGCTCAACAATGAGGTTTGTTGGAGAAAAGGATGAACGAGGGAAGGCATTGTCTGCAAATGTGGAGAGGGGTGCGGGTATCTTTTAGTTTAATTTCCATCCGTCAGATATAGATCAGACGGTCTATATTGCAAGATGGCACACGTACCATCATCACCAACTCGGTTTTTTATAAAAGAAGAAATATAAGTATGGAGATACAAACGTATTATCGATACTTGCTTCCGTAAACTAGCATCTACATTCTATTCAACGCCTCGGCATGTGGGGCCTTAGCACAATGACTTCTCAACTGTGTAAAACAAAGATTTTCCCGTCGCCGACAAGGAGGGGGTGACGGCGGCGCGCTTTTTGGCTTGCTCTAGTCCTAGTAGTCATACTAGGTGGTCTAAGCACGTGTAGATTTATTCTTTTTCACGTCTCGTGTTCGCCATTCTGCCACGACTGTTGATGAGTAGACGGTAAGTTATTCATTGTTGAGCGTGTTTGCAAGAGAGAGAGAGAGAGAGAGAGAGAGAAAGAGACAGTGTGCGTGTGCGATATGTTAGAGACTGAGGCAATGATAATAGATTCTTTGTGTCTATGTGTGTGGAGGATAGAGAGAGACATGTACATGGGGCTTTGTGTTGTGTAACGTGGAGACACATATACATAATTAGAGAGTGAGTGTGTGAGATACACATGCGGACATGGGGAGAGATGAGGATCCAGATGAATAGGTGTTTGTGCGTGTCTGTGTGTTTGTGCAGCGCTTGTGTGTGACAGGAGAGAGTGTATGTGGAGTAGAGAGACCACCGATGATGTAAACCTAGTATAAGGGAAGGGGAATGGTGTGACATGTGTAGTAGCGAGATAGCACGGGTGCGGGCGGGGGGAGCAGACTATTTGGAATAGACATCGAGTGTGTGTGTGGGAGAGGGGTGTGAGAGCGAGAGAAAGAGAGAGAGCTAGCGGCGAGAGTGAGAGTGAGAGAGAGAGAGAGAGAGAGATAGAGACAGAGAGACAGAGAGAGAGATGAAGAGAGGGGGCGAGAGAAGGGTCGTTTGTGTCCATAAATGGCGTATAGATAGGGAGACAATGTTGATGTTGTCCGAAATTGGCCTATGAACGGAGACGCAGGGGAAGCGAGTCATCGTGTGTGTGATAGGGACTTCATGAGAGATCTAGAATAGATGGTGTAGAGAAAAATGTGCGAAATCGAGAACGATTATACATTAGGGAGCTATGCAAAGAGTCACGGCATATATGTACACATGGAAGGAGCTGGGGCGGGTCCGCACCAGGAGACAAAGTGTGCTTGTTTGCAGTGGGGGTGGTGTGTGAGGTGAGTGCGCGAGAACCACATAACTAGGGAGATAGACGTTTGGGGGCGACGTTTTGTGTGTATGGGAAATATACACTCTACATAGTGCGTGTGCTTGGGTAAGAGAGATAGCGGGAGACCTAGAGAGTGAGGGAAGAGATGTGTGCATGCCCGGGAGACAAAGTGATAGAGACCTATGTTGGGGTCCGGACTTTACAAGAGAGAGGGGTGTTAATGTGCTCGTGTGTTGGTGTCTGGGGGAGAGAACGACTTCTCTATGTGTGTGTGTGTGGTGGTGGTTGGGGGTGACTTCAGATAAAGAGTGAGGTGTCTATATTTGAGGGACTTTAGCGTAATTGAGATATTGTGCACTCATGGTTGATCAATTGGTTTCACATTTTGTACTATGAGATAACGATACTTTTGAACATGCGTGATATACCTTGATGTACAAGAATTACAAACCTAAGATTGGAATTTTGGAATTCGACTCTATCATTAGCTTTTGTAATTCATTTAAACGGAGGTACATTTTTTAAGCCGGAATTTCGTGATTTCAGATTCATATATCAAACCTAGAGATATACACATATGGGCATGTTCAAACTTTATAATCATTCACTTTATTCATACACATACACATTTTTGCTTTTGTCATCATATTTAGGATAAACACATTTGGAATTTCATTTGAATTGGACTGTATGATGGTATTTGCTTGTAGCAGCTCAATGATCCATATTTGAATTGAATGGACAATCAAAGTTTCGAGTTGGAGACATTGATTTTCAAAACTTGCACATTTTTTTGCGTGCAAAACAAACAAATTGTCGGCCATGATATCATAGTCAGCCGTACAAGAGAGGAATACTTATAATTTTAGGCGCCAAAAGCTTTCAAACTTCCCGCTCATCACAAAATATCACGCGCCCGAAAGTTTAGCCCTGCGATATTCCTGTTTTACCCCTGCCACATGAACGAAAAAGGATGCTTTGGTAACTCCATTGTTTTCCCTCTTTGCCCCAACATTCTTCCCCAGAGCCCTCCCTTCCTCCCCGACCCCCCAACCACGGCAAGTCGCGAATCTAGTCCTCCGCTGCAGCGTGGACCTCACACCCGCCGGATCTACCTTCCGCACCTTGGAACCCCAACTGCCAACTCACCACTTCACCGGAGCCGCTTCAGCGATCGGGCTTGTCCACCGCTCCAGATCTCCTTGACCGCCATCATGGTCCACCGCACCGGATCTGCTTAACCGGTGCCCTCGTCCACCACAGCATAGGCCCTTCACTGAATCCCTAGTCCGCCCCTTCGCTGGCCCTTCATACAAGCCCTCGTCCTCGGCAACAGATCCGCCTCACCGAAAGCACTATACAACACGCCCGCCGAAGCCTTCGTCCACTGCACCAGACCCGCTCCACGGACGCCATATTCAACTCCACCGGCCCTGCTTTACCGATGCCGCAGCCTCATCAGGTTATTTCGATTTGTACTCCTTTGGTTTTTCTCTTTATCGTGCAACTATTCACTTACCACAGATGAGCTTTCTTGTATGCTGACAGGCGCCGCAACCGTAGCACCGGAGCCGCTTCAGCGAGGGCGACAGCCGGCCCAAACTCAACCGCAACACGAGCACCATCGACGATCCTTAGCTATCAAGTACGACAACGATACCCATACGCCGCCAAGAATCAGGTACTATCATCCAACGGACGGCGCCTACGTTCACTTTCCTAGCATAAGCACCGCACCTTTGAATTTCTTCAGGGCATCATTCAGATTTTCATGATACGCGTTATTCTGCTTGCACCTGTAGGGCCATACTTCTGGCAGTGAACATGTTACACGTGCTAAATTACATACCAGTGCACATATAGTTAATATGCTTTAGTTTTGTTCTGATGCCACCTGTTGGTTCCATCAGACTGGTTAATGTTCTCTATGCTTAATACACATCAGCAAACTAGCATGTGGTTCCGCTGCTTTTTGTTCATTTTACCCTACATTTTCTGATGCTAGCTATTACATCACTACTCCGAGCCTCTGTTCATTACTTGTTTGTGTGTTCTTGATCTTCCCAAGTTGCATGACTAATTTGATGCTTCTATTAATTATGGAGCTGCCAACCCTATCAAGAAAAATATTTGTTCTTTTGGGGCCGGCACCTCGAACAAGCCTAAAAATAGAGGGAAGCAGATATATTGTCGTGTATGCACACACCCTTCTTTCATTAGTTTAGATGAACCATTGATTATCAATTCGGACCAGTGCATGCGATTAAAATTAGTTTTACCTAAATAGATGGTGCAGAATAAACTACAACAACTAGATTTGCAACCACGGGATACTGACGATATTTTCAAAGAACATTGCAACAGCAGCTAGGCTTCACAGCAACATATGTTAAGCCAATGTGTTTTAGTACATGTGTAATGTAATGCGAGTGGGCTGCTTTATTGGCTTGTGCCCTCAACGTATAATCCTACCGAGTTACAAATAGTTCAGTTGTCTGCTTTGTTGTATTGCTTGATTCGAATGCTTGTTTGTTGTTACGCTATACCTAAGTTGGCCAATATGTCAGCAGTGCCTGTTGTACTATCGTAAAGAAATGCATGCCTATTTCATTTGAGTCCTTAACTTTTCCTCTCAACTTCATCACAAGACTGTCTTCGTAGTTTATATGAGGCCACACTGTTAAGTGCTTTCTCAGATTATTTCAACTGCTTAGATGCCTTGGCAACTTAAATATAGCGGTTGTACACTCCCTTTCAACTAGGGATGTCAACTGGGTCCCGTTTAATCCCGATTAAAGTCCACTAGTGGTATGATAGTTCAGAAGAGTTTTTGTTTTTTGAGGAAAGTGAACTAGGGAGGTAGCAAAAACTAACTAGATTGGACTGGCGGATGTCGTTTATTTGCCACTTACATCCCTAGTTTCATCTTACCATTTTAATTTATTTTCGGCTGATGCTGCTTCGAACCATTCAAATATAGTTTGCCATGCTCGGCAATAATTCGTCCGTCGTTTACCATGTAAGCTTACTGCCTGGATCATACGATAACTATCTCTTACTTATGTCCAGCGGAAACCTTTCAGGATGCCGTTCACACTAGGACACAATGTACAACCCCAGAATCTATTTGTGGAAGCAGTGCGCCATCCATGTTACCAGATGGTAGCAGTTCAGAGGCAACACCACCGGAGAGCAGTCTGAGCACAGATATTATAGTGATTGAGGCTCTACTAGAGGCAGAAAGAGATGGTGTGGCTGCCATGAATGAGGTAATCTTTATCTTGAGGCTGGAAATTATGGAATTAGCGGCACGCATTATGCAAGCAACCCAAGAATTGGAGGAAGTAAGAATGTTGCATTTGAAGACGGAGGAGGTCCTGCTGTTTCTGCTATCTGAAGCCCAAGGTAATCCCGGTTCTTCTTTAGATACCAGTTGAAATTGTCATTATATTATTGTACTTGCATGTTGTGTCATGTCTCTGAATGAATTATGTTGCAAGACCCCCTATGTTGTCCGGAATTCCATGTTGTCCATGTGTTGTAATGATCCGAATTTTTTAGGCGAGGTAATCGTTAGTACTTGTATGATTGACATAAAGTGAACTATTTTTCGTGTGAGCATATTGTATTGGATGAAATAACTGTTTGAATCAGAGTGTATCCAACCTACTGAATTCGAAGATCACGACATTTCTAAATCATAATCATATATAAAGGTGGAATAAATCTTTGTTGTGGTGTTGAAGAAATAAATAACAAAACGTATAATTATCTATGGATAATCGTAATCAAATACAAATTGGATTTGAATTTAGTTTGCCAGGTCCCAGGGCAAACGTGAATGCTAATTCTCCCAAGTTTTGAACGAAGCGGCTAAACACCCACTATAATTTGTGGGCTGCCCGAAGCAAGTGTTTGCGAGATGGAAATTACTGTCTACCCCTGACACTGAGTACATCCTTATCGACCGGATTTACACTGCTGTCGATAGGGGTAGACTAGTAACTTCAATCAGACGTGACACGACGGCCTCTGAGCCCATTCAGACACGGTGGGCGCCAAACGTGGGCGGCAAAACACATTTGATTCAAGCTCGTCCGAAAGACATGTGTCTCTTCCTCCATTTCCCCATTCATACACGGTGGGCGGCAAAACAAACTCTCCTCGTCCGAAATCGATATAGGCTAATATTTTAAATAGGGGCAGATGTGTAACTTCCATCATACGTGACACAACCGCCCTACCTGTCAGCCCCGTTCATACACCATGGGCGCCAACCGTGGGCGGTAAAACACCCTCTCCTCGCCCGAAATAGTTACCGGCAAATATTTGGGAGATGCGAGATTACCGTCCTATCCCCAACCGACGCGATGTCCGAAATTCTAAACGAGGGATAAGTTCGTAACTTTCCCCCATTTCAGAGAAGCGCGTTCCAAAGTTTGAGATCCCCCCTCCCCTCCATTTCCCCATTCATACACCGTCGGCAGCACGACGACCTCCGCACTGCGGCCAGCCTCCTCCGTCTGCCACCCCATCCTCCACCTTGCCGGAGCCGCTACCCCTACCCCGTCGTCCACTGCAAGATATGGACGTCTCTCATCCACGGCGCTGGACCAGGATCCTTTCATCGCCTCCTCTCGCTTCATCGGCGCCGTCATCCACCTTGCCGTTGCCGCTCCTACGACCGCCTCGTCCACGGCAACAGGATATATCCCCGACCCGCCGCTCGCCGCCTAAAGTCTTCTTCCCCTCCGCTGACAGCCATCGCACCCGCAGCACCTCAACGATCAGCATAGGCCTACACGCGCCGCAAGAGAGGTGGTACTCTTCCATATGTGCTTAAGTTATTGATCTCACCCGAAAAATAGATCGTAATTTGTTTAATGTACTTTTCTTGTCCGTACCAAATCGTAGTGGCTAGTTGAAAGCAAACATTGGTTGCGAAGTAGCTTTGTCCGGTTTGCACCTTCAGATCCGCCATGGAACGATCACTATACTCGTAAAGGTTATGGTTTCCCCCTTTATATTCACTACCATCATCGTAGGTGCTTCGTGTCCTGCTAGCACTGCTCGTCAAGACCTCAACCCAAAGCTTACGTGTTGAAATACGAATCTGATATGATGCTCATATCACTAAAACAGAGAACGTTTAATTGGTCACCTAATGTTCCTATATTCGTTTCAAAAAGCATGTGCGCCACACACTGGTCCAGCTAGTTTCACTTTCCTGATTTTTCTCTTGATGCTTAGGGTTTTCCCCTTTTATCTACTCTACTATGATCTGCGTAGGTGCTTTCTGTCGTACTGGCATTACTCCACTCTTCAAGCTAAATAACACAACACTCAGAATTCGAAAGCTTAGTTGTTCAAATATGATTGTGATATGATACTGATATTAGTTAACCGACACATTTAATTGGTTAGCTAAAGGTCCCACTTGAGTTTCCAAATGCATGTCGCGACATATAGAGAGACAGCATAATTGCATTTCTTTGTCACTTGTTGATCGTACTTTCTTGTCCATACCAAATCTTAGTTGTTATTTCAAAGCAAACATCGGTTGCTAACTACCCTTTGCGCGGTTTGCAGCTTCAGATCTGCCATCCCACTGCCACGGTCAACACTGTACTCATCATGCTTATGTTTTCCCCATTTTATGATGACCACAATAAGCCTACGTGGTTCGTGTCGTAATAGTACTTCTCCACCCATCGAGCTAAACAAGCTTAGTTGTACAAATTCATATATGATATTATTGCTGATATTAGTAAAACTGAGAGATGTTTAATTGGTGAGCTAAATGTTCCTACTTTAGTTTCGAAATGCATGTGAGCCACATATGGAGAGACCGGAAAGAATAGTATTTCTCTATGCGCTCTGGTTCATCATTGGTGGCCAACCGACATTGTATTGAAAGACTTGTAATATCTTCAATCTGCTTGCTCTTCTGCTCTTCTTTAAGATGAAACTCTTCTCTTGCGGTCGACTGGTCAGGTCAAGTTGTTCTCCCTTAGTATATTTTGAATCTGTCAGGTCAGGTCGACTTGTTCTTATTTACTATATGTTGAAGCTATCATCTGCGAAGTGTCATCACTTCTGGAGCTCTCTTATTTGAGTAGTAGGCCACATTATATTAATGCACACAACAAATTACAGCATGCATGGCATCTTTTAAAAGAATTACAGAGATAGCACAAAGGGGTTTACAGGGAGGCAGCATTGGATTAGAATCACTTCCGCATTAAAGAAAATCTCACTTGTTTTTATGTTTTCATGCATGTCAGATATTGAACATTATCAAAATGAATATGAGAATGGGCGCACGAGAGGAATATTGCGGAACGATCCACTGGCTAACAAACTTGGCATGGTGGAGGATGACCTATCTTATTCACCCATCAAGGTGCTTGCTCTAGCTTTGCAAAGTTGTATTGGTCGCACATATTTTGCATCTGACCTCTTGCATTACTTCTACTTTGTTACACCATCTACTTAGTTTAAGCATCATATATGATTATATGCCATACCTATCCATTTTCTGTACCTATTCCATGTGTCGTCACACTATCTTTTTCCAGTAAAATGTTGTTCTTTCGTAATAGATGTCCAAAAGGAAGACGGTGAGTGCAGATCCTCAAGGAGTACAAACTATGTATTTGGAAAAGGTAGTGATACTTGTTAAATCAGATAGATCAGTAGCCACAGAAAACACAGGCCCAACTGTACCACACTTTACCCCTACTCCAGTGGCCAAACCCCTATTAGAACTGCTGGGAGCCCAGCGTCAGGTACTGTCTATGATATCAATTCAAAATTTGAACTCCTAAATTTCTTCTTGTGCCTTACCTTCTCTCTTGTATGAAAAATAATTTCAGATGAATCTCCTTGCTCAAAGGATCATACGATCTCAAAACAATAATGGGCTCTGCATTGCTCTCGTCAGTACCTCTCTGCCTTTTGCCTTGTAACACTGTACTTAATTAATTGCTATTTGATTATGTATCATCAGTCTGCACCTGAGCTTCATTATCCTCTGTTTCTTCCAATATTATTTGATCTATATTTACTCTTTGCAAAATGTAGAATAATGGCAACGCTTATAAAGAATTTTCTTTGGGGAATTTATTGAATTATCCTTCCATCAACATGGAGAAGGGCTTTGTCCAGCCCGTGTTAACATGTAATGTAAGTTCATCCTTCTCAAGCCTTCAAACTTTGTTCTAGTATAGATTTGGATAGGCATCATTTCCTCCACTGCTGTTTGCTTTGCTGTTTACATCTGATTGGATGTTTGCAACAACTACCAGTTTCAAATTGTAGTTGTAAAAACATGTTCCTTATGCAGAACAAATCCATTTATTTGCTTATATAATTGTGAAACCTGTTACGTGTCTCCTTTTTTCTCTTTCAGATTCATATCTCTTACGCCAGGCAGAACTTCAGGGAAGATAGTGAGCCAAACCATCTTGTGGACAGCGAGATGACCCCAAGGTCCTGTCTTGATAAAGACAGTGAGTTGAAGCTACTCACCAGCAGGTGTGAGACAACCTCTGTGCAGTCGCTGCCTCGATCAGTTCGACTTCTTTAGTCTCAACTTAAAGCAGAAAGGCTTACTTCAGCTCAGCTCCGACTTGAAGTCAAAGATGCAATGAAGATGTCAGAGGACTGCCGTGCGCACCATCAAGCCTTAAATCTAGTGTTGATGCATCTATCGTTGACACAACTGAGGTCTACTCAGCTTCTTCAGCTGTTTGGGGGGCCCTTCCTGGCCAGGCCTAGTGCCTTCTGAAGTGCTCTCAGTTGTGTATATTCTTTTGTCGGCGCGTCTATTTGCACTGGTGGCGAACTTTGATGCCCAGTGGATGTAATATGTGATAGCGGTGATAGCCTAGCGTAAGTTGCTTGCTTATTTATTTCCTTGTTGTCTTGTTTATTTGTTTGCTTGTAGTCATTGCAGTTCTTTTTCCGTGGTTTGCTAGTGGCTGCAATAACCTATTTTTAAAACTAGGCTACAATAACCATGGGCTAATATTTACTGTAGTGACACTGGGCCTGCTACGGGTCGTAGAAACAGTGGGCCTTCTACGGGCCGTAGAAACAATGGGCCTTCTAAGGGCCGTAGAAACAATGGGCTTTCTACGGGCCGTATCATCAATGGGCCTTATACGGGCAAGATGATATAACATGGGCCAATAACAGGCGCATTATGGCCGTGAACGGGCTAGAGTTGGAATCGTCCGTTCATGGGCCGACCATAACGGGCCATCAATAGGCCGTATTTCATGACGCTATCAAAACGGCCCAACGTATTAACGGACCACAAACGGGCCGACTGTAACCACGGGCTGAATTTGGCCCACAAGCAGAAAATGACAGTAAGGGGCCGTAAGTAAACGAATGATGGAAATGAGCCCAAGAATAAATGGGCTCCGAGAAGGCCGAAAGATAACATGGGCTGGAAACGGCCCAACGGAATAATGGGCCGTTAATGGGCATAAAGTGATACACTGTTCATTACGGGCCAGTTTCACCACTGGCCGTTAATAGGCCAAGAGTTACATAGGGCCTCATATGGGCCGAAAGACGTCATGGGCCATACATGGGCCAGAAGTGAAAATGTGCGGGAATCATATTGGGTGGCCCAGATGACGCTACTGGGCCTAATTCGGATAGGGCGTAACGAGCCTTGGGTTAGCGGGCTGTAAATGGGCTATATGCGAACATGCCGTTAACAGGCTTTCCATGGGCCGACCCGCCACATTTTGACCAAGTCAAACGGGCCGGCCTTTTCACCGGAATGGGCCTCTGTTGGGCCGTGCCACGTGTCGCCGTATCATGGGCGCCTTCGGTCCAATGAGCGGATGACATCTGTCCCAACGGTGAGCCGACACGTGTTTGCTCCAGCCAATGATGATTTTGCACGTGGAAAATCCCCATTGGTCGGGGCTGTTAACGGGTTATCGGATCCAAAACCCGACCCGATAGCTTAACGGCGTTCCGTTACAGTGGATGCCACGTGTCGGTCACCCTTGACGAAAGCACTTCGTGGCGCGCGATTTATCGTCATGAAAGTGGACACTTCGTGATGATAATTTTGGTAATGTCATGGAACACTTCTACGACAAAGACAGTATGACTATCTTGATTCATCATAAATTTGTCATGGATGTACATGCATGACAAAAAACGCGACCTATTGTGACAAACACGTATCATCACGGAAGTGTATTTTTTTGTAGTGTCTGGATGTCGTTCAGGTCCGTCGGCGGATGGTGGCGAGAAGCACAAGAAGGGCTCCGTGAAGGAGGCCAAGGGAAACCTGTTGCTTCTGGAGGGGCAGCTGAAGGGGAGGAAGTTCTTCACCGGCGATGCCAGAGCTCGTCACCGGCGGGCTGTCGCACTGGCTGCCCGATGAGTTCTGCGGGGTGACGCTCATGGCCGACAAAGAGTTCCCCGGTGTATGCCGCTGGGCGAAGGCCTACATCGATGACGAGCAGGTGAAGCGGTGGCTGCCAGACGGGGGGGCGCTCGCCATCGTGGTCGGGCCCATAGGTGTGCAAAACGTGCGGCCCGCACAGGGCCCATAAATTTGAGGGCCCCAAGTTCTTTTTAGGCCTATAAGATGTTGGTTGTTCCTGGGCGCTGGGCCGCTAGCACGTGCGCGTGAGTTGAGGCTCGAGGCGTCGAGCGTCAGATCGATCATCCACTACGGCGCTGGACTTTTTTCCCCTCGAGTTAGGGTTTCTCTCCTCTCGGCGGCGCCGCTCGCAGCTCCACCGTAGAGACCGCTCTACCCCGCCCCTCCCTACCCGCCAGTGTTCTCAGGGGCTCCGGGGCCCTTGTGCGGCGAGGTGGAGGCCTGATGGGGACAATTCCGCCCGTGGAACAGAACTTCTCGGGCAAGAGAACGATGGATGATGGCGCACCTGGATCGCGCAAGGCTATGTCTGATCTGGAGGCAATGATGGAAGAGCTGGGATTGAAGGAAGACGATCTTCAGGATGTGGTAGTAGATGATGAGGAACTCCCGGAGGAGGCGACCCGGTGGATGGCTATAGCTAGGGTTTATACAGAGAAACCCTATAGTCAGTATTGGTTTTATAAGAACATGAGGGTTGCATGGGATCTGGCAAAGGAAGTGAAGATAAGGCCATTAGAGGAGAACCTGTACACGCTCCAGTTCTCGTGCCTTGGTGATTGGGAATGCGTGATGGAGGAAGGTCCGTGGACGTTCAAAGGGAAAGCAGTCGTCCTGGCGCCCTACGACGGCTACACAAAACCATCGACCATCGAGTTGAACAAGATTGACATATGGATGCAGATCCATGATCTGCCTGATGGATTCTTCCCTAAGATCAAAGCTCTCTCCTCCACGGTCGGTGAGTTCATATATGCTGAACCAAGATCGCAAGATTTTGAAGGAAACTTTGCACTGGTTCGAGTGAAGATTGATGTCACTAAACCTTTGAAGAATGTTGTATCCCTCGTGATCAAGAAGCAAGATGTTCTGCAAAGAGTGATTTTCAGGGTTAAGTTCAAACGGCTTCCAGATTGGTGCTCGGTATGCGGTAACCTGGGTCACTTGTTCAAGGAGTGTGGAGATGGCATCCATCCTTTGAAAGCACAAGTGTTCAAGGATCTGAAAGCTTCATGGTTCAGGGGGCCGGGGCGAGGACCAGGAGAAGGAAGAAGACAGGGAGGAAACAGAGGAAGAGGAAGGTCAGGCCGTGGGACTGTCCGTGGTGGAGGACAAACTCGCAATGCTGATATTCTTGATGACCCTCTGAACGACACTGCTATGGAAGATGCTGATGCCATCAGAAAGAGAGCTGTCGATCAGATAGCTTCCGCGCGAGCAAATACCATGGATCCGTCCCTGCCAGCTATAGGGAAGAATGCCTTGGCTCTACCCCCGGCTACTGTACCTCCAAGCCCGTCAAAGCAAGACCTCAAGAGATCCAAAATCAGCACAAGTGACAAACTGCTCCCAAAGAATTCTACCTCAACAAACAACCCAGATGCGCGTTTGGCGGGCCCCCCAGGGGGGTCGCGCCTAGCGCAATGAGTATCTTAACATGGAACTGTCGCGGGGCTGGCAAACCCGCGATGGTTAACGAGCTTCGTGACCTCACGAGGCAGTTTGCCCCCTCTATATTATGTATCTTGGAAACTCAAATAGAGGGCTCCCGAGTGGAGAGTTTAGCTGGTACTCTAGGGTTTGATAACAGTTTTGCTATAAATATCTGTGGTAGGAGCGGAGGAATAGGTATTTTTTGAAAAGATGAAATAAAAGTTGAGGTTATTGGCTTCTCGCAGTATCATGTTGATGTTATAGTTGAGAACCTTGCTGAGATAAAATTCAGGCCTACGTTTGTGTATGGGGAGGCCCAGGTGAACGAGACTTACAAGACATGGAATACTCTTCGGGGTATAGTTGATGTAAGAAATTTGCCTTGGATGGCTATGGGGGATTTCAATGAAGTCTTTCATGCCCACGAACATGATGGAGTAGGTCAAAGAAGCCAAGCACAAATGGACGCATTCCGGGATACGCTTGACACTTGTGGCCTAACCGATTTGGGTTACACTGGGATGAACTGGACATTTGAAAAAAAGGTATCTGGAGGCACTTACACCAGAGTGAGACTAGACAGATGTGTGGCTACACCGGAGTGGCTCTTGGCCTTCCCAGATGCGGTGCTGGAGCACAAACATGCAGCAGGTTCTGACCATATTCCCATCCTGCTTCGGTTAACGGGAGACCATGCAGTCAGGCGGGCCCCACGGATGTTCAGATACGAAACCTGCTGGGAAAGGGATCCTTCTGTCCCTGACATGGTGGGCGCTAGCTGGACAAAAAGCCAGGGCAACTGAGTGGATTCGCTGCATGCAAAGTTACAGACGCTTTCCAATGATCTGGGCTCTTGGGAACGCAGGCAGTTTGGGAATGTAAGGCAAGAGATCGCGCGGTTAAAAAAGCAGCTACAGGTGTTGCATGAATCCCAAGGCAGGACGGGACCGACGCATGCAGAGACAAAGATAGCCGACAGATTGGTGGAGTTATTTCACCGAGAAGAAATGTTGTGGCGGCAAAGGGCGCGGCTCGACTGGCTTGTTCATGGGGATGAGAATACTTACTTCTTCCATCTTAGGGCCAGCCACCGGAGGAGGAAGAACTAGATAAAATCCCTGCAGCGGGCGGACGGGCAACTGACAGAGGATAAGGAGGAGATGGAGGCCTTGACGAATAATTTTTACAAAAGTCTGTACACATGTGAAGGGGTGCAGAACATGCAACATGCGCTAGATACTGTCCCATGTAAAGTTACACAGGAGGTGAATGTAATGCTCAATGCCCCATACAGCCAAGCAGAAGTGAAAACGGCACTATTCCATATGTTTCCAACAAAGTCGCCAGGTCCAGATGGCTTTCCAGCACATTTCTTCCAACATCACTGGGAGGTATGTGGTGATGAAGTGACCCAAGTGGTGCTAAAAATCGTAGAAGGAACAGAGTGGGCTGAATGCATAAATGAGACAATCCTGGTCTTAATTCCAAAGGTGAAGAATCCCACCCAGCTGTCTCAATTTCGTCCTATAAGTCTCTGCAGTGTCTTATACAAAATTGCATCTAAGGTAATCTCTAATCGTCTGAAGTTAGTCTTACCTGAAATAATATCAGAAGAGCAATCATCCTTTGTCCCTGATAGATTGATCACAGACAATATCATAACAGCATATGAGTGCCTTCATTTTATGAAGCGGAACAAGGCAAAAAAGCATCAGTCATGTTCCCTAAAGCTCGATATGATGAAGGCCTATGACAGAGTTGAATGGCCATATTTGCAAGCTATAATGCTGAAACTGGGGTTCACGGAGAGATGGGTGAACATAGTTATGAGCCTTGTGTCTACGGTAAAATTTGCAGTGATGTTCAACGGAAAAAGATTAGAGGAATTTAACCCTTCTAGAGGTATCAGACAAGGGGACCTAGTCTCCCCATACTTGTTCTTGTTGGCATTAGAGCGCCTTTCGTGCCTCTTAAAATCTCCAAAAGTGAGTCATCCAATCTGCATGGTCTACAAGTGGCATCCTCGGCGCCACCGGTGAACCATCTTCTATTTGCTGATGACAGCCTGCTGTTCTTCAAGGCTACGAGTGTGGGAGCGACTGAGGTGAACCTAGTCCTGGAGATGTACTGTCAGGCCACGGGTCAAAGGATCAATTACTCCAAATCTTCCATATTTTTCAGTAAAGGGGTTTCGGACAGCACCAGACAAGATATTAAAGTGCTTCTCAATGTGCCCAATGAAACTCTTAATGAGAAGTACTTGGGTATGCCTTCAGACATAGGAAGTTCAAAAAATGGAGCCTTCAAATATCTTAAAGATAGACTATCGAGTAAGATTCAGGGATGGATCGAAAATTCCCTTTCTTCTGCAGGGAAAGAGGTGCTTGTGAAAGCGGTAGCCCAAGCGGTTCCGGTCTATTCCATGTCCTGTTTTAAGCTTCCAAGGGGGCTATGTGAACACCTCAACATGCTGATTAGGATGTTCTGGTGGGGATCCAAGCAAGGGCGACGCAGACCATATTGGGTGTCGTGGAAGACAATGACCCAGCCCAAAGGGATGGGTGGCCTGGGCTTTAAGGACTTCGAGATGTTTAATATGGCTATGCTTGCTAGGCAGGCATGGCGCCTCTTGCAAAACCCGGAATTCCTAAGTGCTAGAATCCTTAAGAGCATATACTACCACGGAACTTCTATACTTGAGGCGGAGCTCGGAAGTCACCCTAGTCAAATTTGGCGCGCTATGATAGAGGGGAGGGACACCCTAAAACTTGGGCTGATCAAGAGGATAGGCAATGGACAAGAAACACGAATTTGGGAAGATCAGTGGCTACCACGAGGCGAGATGTTGAGACCACTCGGATCCAGGGTGCAAAACCCTCCAACTCTAGTTTCTGAGCTTATTGATGCAACTTCAGCAAGTTGGAATAGACAAAGAGTAACCGAAGTGTTTATGCCAATGGATGTGAACTTAATCATGGGAATTCCCTTGTGCACCAGAAACATACATAACTTTTGGAGTTGTTTTTTCAAGAAGAAGGGCAACTTTACGGTGCGGTCAGCCTGTAACATGCTAGTCGCAATCAGGCGGCGAAGGGAGGCGTGGCTTGAGCAAGCTGCGGGTCCACATCTGACTCGACCAAGGAAGAAAAGGATTGGAAAAATCTATGGAAAACGGCCATCTCAGGGAAAGTCCGGATGTTCCTATGGCGATTGTCACAACACTCCGTCCCCACAAATGATATCAGAATGAACAGGCATATGGCTGTTTCGAGCTCATGCAGCATATGTGGAGTCCCAGATTCTTGGCGCCACTCGCTCGTAGACTGTACAATGTCCCGGTGCACGTGGGCGCTTGTGGACGAGGAGTTGGAACAGTTGATAGCATCGACGATGGAACCTAGTGCGAAACAGTGGCTCTTTACGCACATGCAATCACTCCCTCATGAGCGGTTCATATTAATGGCTGTAACGCTATGGGCAATTTGGGCGGCTAGAAGGAAAGCAATCCATGAAGGTGTGTTTCAAAGCCCGCATGCTATTCAATCATTTGTGAAACGATTCATCCAGGAGCTGGCAGTGGTTCGGGAGACAGCAAGTTCTGTATCTAACCAACGGACAACAAGTGGAAGAAACACACAGCGACCGAAAGCCCCACCTAATGGCTATTGCAAAATCCATGTAGATGCTGGAGTGAGGGCTGGATGGAAGGGATCAGCAGCGGCGGTTTGCCGGGACAGGGAAGGCAATTACATGGGTAGCTCATCCCTAGTAATCAATGGGGTTTCGGATCCAGCGACCCTCGAGGTAATCGCGTGCAGAGAAGCGCTAGCGTTAGCAGCAGACTTACAGATACAGAACTTTGTCATCTCCTCAGACTCTAAGCAAGCGGTGGGTGACATCAATATGAGAGCAACAGGAGCATACGGAGCTATCATCAAAGAAATAGTAGTTAACTCGTCTTGTTTTACCTGTAATTCTATTCATGAAGGTCGTGCACTCAATCGAGATGCACATAGTTTAGCTAAATTCTCACTTGCTCTCGATCAGGGGCGCCATGTCTGATATGGTCAACCTCATGATCCGACTTGTATCCCACTCTTTGTGGATTTTGATGAATAAAATTTAGCTAAACCCTCAAAAAAAATCCGCTATGGCGCTGCTTGATAGGAATTAGGAAAAGGAGATCGTCAACCCTAAAAAAGAGGAAACCGAATCGTCGAATCGATCGACGGATCGCAAACAAGAGAAAGCACTTGCGTCGCTACATGCTACAGCGTACAGGAAACATGATCACCCATCGTCGGATCGATCGGCCTCGGCGACAGTTCTTACGACGCTGCTCGATCGGATCATTGGAAACGGGATCGTTGGATCGATCGGCAACAGTTCCAGACTCCAGAACACCGGCGAGGGGCGGCACGGCGACAGTTCTAGACTCCAGAACACTGGTGATGGGCGGCACAGCGACAGTTCCTCTGATCTTCTCACCAGAACAGGTAACCTCCCACTGGAGAGTCCTTCTTTCTGATTAACTACGCCTCCTACTCCTAATTTCTAATTAAAGACCAGAGAGTTAGACGGTTCGTCTAATTGCCAAACATTCACGCGTAACCTCCAATTGATATCTGCCGTGTTATCAGTTTAATTTTGTTTTATCCATGTTTTGTATCTTGTGTTTCAATAATACTGATTTTAGTCATCACCAGGAAACATCATTCTAGTAATACATTATATCATATATACATTATAATTGATTCTTTTAGGGTTATACACATTATAATTACTTGTTAGTTTTTTTCCTAATGAAATAGGGCCTAATTTTTTAGTTTCGCACAGGGCCTTAGATTTTGCAAGTCCAGCCTTGGTCGCCATACGCTATGTTCTCCACCTGCAGGGAGATGTTTCGGTCTCACTCTCGAGTCGTCGGTGCTAGAAAAGTGGTTATGAGCTATGGACTGTATGGTCGACATGCTGGCAATGCTCCTTGCTCCAGTTTCATCCATGCTCTGCTTTGCTCCTTGCTCTGCTTTCTACTCAAGGATGGTGTCATTGTTTCTCCTCTCTAAACAGGCTTTTGCCCCGCTTTATATATAAAGCACCAACCACATAGAGTACACAGCCAAACGATACAAGGGGATGTGGTAACCCTCAAACAATGTTGATCCCAGGCTAACTGTATCACGCGCCACGCACGCGACAACGCTACCGAAATAGAGTACAGAAGGAACTGAGCAACACCACAACATATATCACCTAAGTTCCACGAGAACGGCACCAGGAGGGAGAAGGCGCTAAGCGTCGCCGTTGCTGAGTCCCGAATAGACATAGGTTTTCACCCGGAACCCGGACACTGAGAGGAGCACCACGACGACGTCTTCAGGAAGATAACTGCGCCCGCGAGCGTCGCCGTCGGCGGCAACAAAGCACGGAGCTTTCGCTCGGCAACTCTCCCGCATCACCAAACGAGGTCTCCAGGGCCAGCGCGACGCGCCCAGAACTACAGATCCGGATCGGGGCGCCGCCATCGTCAGAGACAAATAGCGCGCCAAGCCACCCGCTGCATCACCTTTTGCCGCCCACACGACCAAGAGAGAATGCCATCACCGCCGCCATGGTGCCCGCCGGAGAGCCAACCTTGCAGACCGCCTTTCGAGGCCGCCATCCCGGCATCCATGTCCAAGGCTCCACAAAACGTCCACGTCACGGTGCATCCACCTCGGTAGGAGGAGTAAAAGGGATCTTCTTTCACTCCTAGCCCGGCATCAGTCTCGGAGTATGGGTCGACGCCTCCACAGTAGGAGGCACCCACGCCTGCGTCTCCAGCCGGTCCCAGTGGATCGGGGGATACACTACCCCATGACTCCCGACGGCCGTCGATGAGCGCGCTCGCACGACGCCATGTCTGTGGTCCTTGGCGCTGATCTGCCCGACAGCGTTGCGAAACCCCGACCACCACCAGCATCCACCATACCCGCGAGTTGAGAGACCTCAGCGCCCACAGGCACCTCCCAGATCGAGCCCAGGCACACCTACCAGGAGCGCAAACTCCGACTCGCCTCGGGCCCCTTCCAGATCCGCCCGAGCACGAGCCCCAACTCACAGCCATGCCTTCGGCTTCGAGCCAGGGGAAGGAGGCCCGCTGCCACCACCCAGTGCCACCGACGGGGGGCCGACACCCAGATCCGAGCACCGCCGCCCCACCGATACGCACCATCCGTGCCCCGGACTAGGCAACTCCAGCCGCAACCGCCACCGGACCACCCCTCCATGGCACACCACCACGCCAACCACCACCAGTAGCCGAGACCACCGGCACTGGATAGCCCATGCCGCCATAGCCCGCGTCGCCCGCCTGCAGCAGGCTGGAGAACCCCCCGATCCAGATCTGGAACAAGGAGCTCACCACAGCCGGCCCTTGCAAGCACGCCCCACCTGGCGGCGGAGCTGCAGCCACCGGCACCTCCGCGCTAGAGCGCCGCTGTCCGGCCGCCCCAATGCAGCCGCGCCGCGCCGCCCTGCTTAGCCGCGCGCATCCGCGCGTAGGTGCTGTCCCATGCCAGCCCCACACCGCGCCGAAGGGAGGAGAGCCCGCCGCCACTGACACCGGCCGGGCTTTTCCTTGCTCTGTTTTTCTTTACCAGCTTCGCCATCAAGATATTTTTTTTGGACTTGTCATCAAGAAACTTTGGTTATGGAAACGAAGTCATTGTTTCTCCTTGCTCTGTTTTTTCTTTATCAGCTTCGCCATCAAGATATTTTTTTTTTGGACTTGCCATCAAGAAACTTTGATTATGGAAACATACAGAACACATCGACACACAAGTCAAACAAAGTCACTGTCCTTCTAGATTATAGTCTATTTTTAATTTGCTCACTGTGTTCTATACTATATTATCGGCTAGCTGCTTAAATAAATCTCTCTGATTGCAGCTGCATCAATCCTAGTGAGCATCCTCTACCTGTCAATTAGCATTTTAATTACAGCTTCCCTCGCCACCAAGCTTCTCCTTTTGACCATACCAATTGATAAGACCAAATGACACTAGAGAATCGAGAATAAGAAAAGGGCCAGACCATTCTTGGAGAAGAAGCAGCGACACCATTTGGACCAACTCGTCTTTATCAATGTCTTATAAATATCTGTCCTAGCAAGTGTATCTGGTATATCAGTCGATAATGGCAGACCCAGTGAAGCTCATGGGAGGCTTTGGCAGCCCGTTCGTCCACCGTGCCGAGGTCGCCTTGCGTCTCAAAGGAGTGCCCTACGAGCTCATCCTAGAGGACATGACCAACAAGAGCGAGCTGTTGCTGAAGCACAATCCCGTCCACAAGAAGGTCCCCGTCCTCCTTCACGGGGACAAGGCTGTCTGCGAGTCTCTCCTCATTGTCGAGTACGTCGACGAGGCCTTTGAAGGGCCACCCATCCTGCCGACTGACCCTCATGAAAGGTCCGAGGCCCGCTTCTGGTCCAAATTCTTTGTGGAAAAGGTATTCATTTATAGAGATAGTTCTTAGAATTCAAATCAATTCTGCTAGGTAGGATACTCCTCCGCTCATAAATATATATCATACATATTGTGTTGAGCGTTTAATTGGTCTCAATCATAGAATATATATATTACTAATACATATTATGACTTGTCATTACAGCCTAAAGATAGTTTTTTTTTTATGGGTCTAAAGATAGTATTTTCAGCTTACCGATATGAATGTATTTGTTCATATTTCAATAGTTAAAGTAAGACAAGACGACATATATTTATATTTGTAACTCAATTGAAATACTTGCTGACATTTTTCTTCATTTAGTGCTTGATGTCGCTGTGGCTAGCGCTGTGGACGGAGGGCGAGGAGCAGAAGGTCTTTATTATGGACGCAAAAGAGAACCTCGCGCTAGTGGAGGCACAACTCAAAGAGAAGAGGTTCTTTGGAGGCGCCAGAATTGGGCTCGCCGACATCGCTGGTGCCAGCCTACTGTCTCGATGGGCAAGCGTGATGCAAGAGGTCGCCGGGGTGAGCGTGATGACCGACGATGAGTATCCTGCTATCCACCGGTGGATGGAGGACTACAACGCTGACGAAGCTGTCAAGGAGTGCTTGCCGGACAGAAATCATCTCATCTCCTACTTCACCATGATCAGGGGGAAGTGCGTCTTAGCAGCCAAGGCCATGCTACCCAATTATCTAGCCAAGAAATAGTCTAATCTGGTAGGTTTTGTCATGCTTGTGGCTTGAATCAACATGAAGATAAGGGGGAGCTGCTGGCAAGTTATTGTTCCATGTCACTGTGCTTAGAGTTGATTTGGTTGTAGTTTGTAGGGAGTCCCAAGTGCAAGTCCAACCTCGACTAGCAAACGGGCCGTAATTGTAGTTGTCCTAGTTGCAAATCAACGTTCAAGTTCAACTCGCAACTAGGCCGCAGCTATGTTTTTGTCCTCCTGGTTGCAACTTTAACCCCCAACTCGTCCAACTTCGTCCCAGTTTTGTTTTTGTTGTCCCAGTCGTAGCTCAACAAGGGGTGTGGGTTAATGTTGTACATGATGTGTGTCTAAAATGACACCTGGTTTGTCAAAATGAAGATAACATGTTCTCTGAATTTTCTTCACTAAACAGAAGGTGGAGAGAGCGTTCAGTTATAGAGGTTATGAAACAGGTCCCTATGTTATGGTTTTGAAACAGTGAGTTTTTTAGGGAGCTAGTTTTTATGCAGTTACTTTTTAGCGTTTCCGTAACTTTTTAGGGTAATCTCTAATTGGACCAGTGATATGTTTTTACCGCAGTAGCATCAAGTGGGGGTTTGATTGGTTTGACCCATGTACTATGGTGGTCTGTTTCCCTCAAACAGATTTTCGAAAAGGGGCGCTTTATTACTTAAAAGGTTTAAGCATTGCACCCGGCCTCTGCATAACTAAGATGCACACAGCCAACAAAGTTCTCACACCAAGGCAAAATAAAAGAATAAGGCGATATACAAGGAAAATGAAATCTGTATAACGCCTAAACTGAAGGTGGCCCAATCCTAAGATCATGCTGCCACCCACGTTGGATAAAAATATCCCTCGCCGAAGCCTCCAATCGTGTACACACCTCCATAAACAGGTCTCGATTCTCCACTCGTTGTAGAGAGGACTATAAACGAAGAGTCCCGGTACATCTGTAGATAACCTGCATAAGAGAAGTACTTTTGTCACTAAAAACTTTATCATTTCTACATAGCCAAAGTGACCAAATCACGGCAAGCGCTCCCACCCTAATAAGAGTTCTAAACTTGTGATCAATCCCATGTAGCCAGTTGCCAAATATATTAGCAACACTATAAGGTGGATAGAAGCCAGACGCTATTTGGATGACTGACCATATAGAACAAGCCAATTTACATTGGAAGAATAAATGTTTTATTGTCTCATCATGCGGACAAAAGACACATTGTGTACTTTCATGCCAATTCCTCTTAATAAGGTTATCTTTAGTAAGAATGACTCCATGACGAAGATAGCTAGTCTCAACAGATAGCTAGTCTCAACAGATAGCTAGTCTCTTTGTAGATAATATTATTACCTTTTTGTTAAAACCATACTGGTCTTGGTGGACGGGTTATGTCTTACACAATCCCTTTTTCTATTTTTCTAAAGGGCTTGTACAGGCCATGCATGTCTTGTGCTGTTTTCATTTATATTGAGATTATTTTTATAATATTGGTGCAAAAACAGCTATCTAAACACCATTTCTTTTTCTTCGTGGTTAGTGGGTGCCGCACAAAACACACATCTTTTGGCGCACAAGGGTGTCAACAGGGATATCAAGCATAGCGAATCAGATATCGTTAGTATTGATGAAGGCAGAGAGCATTTTTTGTTCAAGATGTTTGAGTCTGAAGATGATTGTGTCAATGTAGATTTAGCCAAAACAGAAGCATAAGACAACTTGTTGTTTGATGGTATAAAAAGATCAGACCATTTGTTATTTTATGGTTTTTACAGTTTTCTCTTTTTTCTCCTGTAACAAACACAACCACATTCTTCTTTTTTTTTGTGACGGAAAAACACAACAACATTCAATTACCTTATTCATTTTTCTTCTACAATTCTAAGAGTATTGAGAGCAAAGAAAGAAGGCATCTTTTTTAACAATTAGTGGTACCATTCAAGAGTACTGATTAATGTTGCTTTTTTTGCAGATTTGTTTGATAAAGAAAAACTCTCCTATGTAGGCTTGCTTTCTTGGAAGTCCAGATGTAGAGCCCATGAGACAACAGTAACCAGTTAGCGGAAATCATTTTTAGGATTTTTCTTTGAGTTTTTTTGTCATATGCAGCAACATTAACAAATGCCCACTGGGGAGGGGGTTGGCTTGCTGGGTTGTTTGTGTTAGGCTGGACAACAAAGAAACTGATAAAACAAACAAGATATAAGGTGGGTGTGATTCATTTGTGGTGACATGATGCTGACATCACTTAGATTAGCTGTGAGATAACATCTCACATCAAGATGTGATATAGTCAGAAGTAGAGATAGAGATAGTGCTCGCAGGCACCGATGAAACTGATGGACCTTTTGCCTAACACATACGTAATAATAGATTAGGATTTTCCTTTTCATATCATATCTAAACTGAACACAAGTGCTATCTGTGCAACCAAAAACAATATATCTGCTCAAGAAACAATATGCTCAAAGAACTAGCTAGAGGGGGGGGGGCTGTGGCCCCAAAGATACACATAGCTCTGCAATTGAATATATAGAATGTATATGCAGTTTGTGTGGTTGCATGAGCAGATGTCATTAGGGCCAGGACATTACGTGCATCTCTCTCCCCTTGATTAATGTGTGGCATAGCTTTTACTAGATGGATATGCGTGCTTTGCTGCGCGGTGATGATTTTACCGAGAATTGTTGTGATGATCTATCTATTATTACATACCAAAGTGTCGGAGCACCACCAATCTAGCAAAGTCATTTCTCGAACAAAGCACAACCCAATGTAATAATCAATTTCTTGTACCAATCTTTTTACAAAGAAGAAACAATATGCTATGCACAAAGACTACCGCATCAGGAATTGAGGAGTTGTAGCTACCTACAACACGCACAACATGAACTTGCATAGGCAACAAAAGTGGCCAGTCCTACAGAAGGTTACGAACAATTGCTGGAACAGATTGCCACTTTATCTGGTTGGCGTTAAATGTCTTATCACCACCTCCCCAACTATCCACAACAACTGAGTCGACAACTCTAATTTGTCTTAGCCCTGCAAGATCACCACTCCCCCCTGTTAGTTGTGCTCTCGCCATGAACCGGACACTCTGATGATGATGCAACCACCCTGTTACCATCCTGACTTTTCTGATACTTGTCGTTCATTTCATTAGTTTATCAAAACGCTTCTTCACTGGTCGCACTATTTGGTTAAAAGTGACCTTAAATCCTAGAGCACATAAAGGCAGGTGGAAGAAAAATAATAATAAGCATGAGAACTAAAAACTATACTGTGAGCACATGCTTACCACTCATTTTTTAATTCATAATCAATGTGAGACATGATAAAATAAAAAATATTGATGGCTCCATGGTAAAGATTTGTAATAGAAGTCTAGAATGCGCATATGCTCTGTTGTCAATCATAAAGCCGCGAACACTCTCCTCTAGGTTGCTGCACTTCTCTCATCCGGTTAAAACTGTGCAAGCTTCATTTTACTGGAGCACTTACTTTCCGTGACTTCCTCGGGATCTATACGGTCGATGCATAGTCGCGAAGGATTAAATGTTTCCAGGTCTCCTGTGAACTTCAAGCTCTGGATTAAAGGACTTGTAAGCAGGCCCAAAGCATACATTATTGCAATCACCACTCCTTGTCAATAAGTCGAGAATAGTATTGACTTGAACCAAAGAAACTTAGCCAGAGGTTAGATGTGCCAATTCGTCCTCGGTAGCCATGTACCATTCTACTAAACACTATAGGGCCCAAAATTGACTAAATTTTTAGGACAACATCAAAGTAAGGGTATCTACATCAAATAAATATATGTAGGAGGCATACAAGAGATGAAGCACTAACTGATTCAACAATCTAACTTGTTACATTATCAAAGATACACATAGCTCTGCAATTGAATATATAGAATGTATATGCAGTTTGTGTGGCTGCATGAGCAGATGTCATTAGGGCCAGGACGTTACGTGCATCTCTCTCCCCTTGATTAATGTGTGGCATAGCTTTTACTAGATGGATATGCGCGCTTTGCTGCGCGGTGATGATTTTACCGAGAATTGTTGTGATGATCTATCTATTATTACATACCAAAGTGTCGGAGCACCACCAATCTAGCAAAGTCATTTCTCGAACAAAGCACAACCCAATGTAATAATCAATTTCTTGTACCAATCTTTTTACAAAGAAGAAACAATATGCTATGCACAAAGACTACCGCATCAGGAATTGAGGAGTTGTAGCTACCTACAACACGCACAACATGAACTTGCATAGGCAACAAAAGTGGCCAGTCCTACAGAAGGTTACTTAACAATTGCTGGAACAGATTGCCACTTTATCTGGTTGGCGCCAAATGTCTTATCACCACCTCCCCAACTATCCACAACAACTGAGTCGACAACTCTAATTTGTCTTAGCCCTGCAAGATCACCACTCCCCTGTTAGTTGTGCTCTCGCCATGAACCGGACACTCTGATGATGATGCAACCACCCTGTTACCATCCTGACTTTTCTGATACTTGTCGTTCATTTCATTAGTTTATCAAAACGCTTCTTCACTGGTCGCACTATTTGGTTAAAAGTGACCTTAAATCCTAGAGCACATAAAGGCAGGTGGAAGAAAAATAATACATAAGCATGAGAACTAAAAACTATACTGTGAGCACACGCTTACCACTCATTTTTTAATTCATAATCAATGTGAGACATGGTAAAATAAAAAATATTGATGGCTCCATGGTAAAGATTTGTAATAGAAGTCTAGAATGCGCATATGCTCTGTTGTCAATCATAAAGCCGCGAACATTCTCCTCTAGGTTGCTGCACTTCTCTCATCCGGTTAAAACTGGCAAGCTTCATTTTACTGGAGCACTTACTTTCCGTGACTTCCTCGGGATCTATACGGTCGATGCATAGTCGCGAAGGATTAAATGTTTCCAGGTCTCCTGTGAACTTCAAGCTCTGGATTAAAGGACTTGTAAGCAGGCCCAAAGCATACATTATTGCAATCACCACTCCTTGTCAATAAGTCGAGAATAGTATTGACTTGAACCAAAGAAACTTAGCCAGAGGTTAGATGTGCCAATTCGTCCTTGGTAGCCATGTACCATTCTACTAAACACTATAGGGCCCAAAATTGACTAAATTTTTAGGACAACATCAAAGTAAGGGTATCTACATCAAATAAATATATGTAGGAGGCATACAAGAGATGAAGCACTAACTGATTCAACAATCTAACTTGTTACATTATCAAATTGTAACACTCAAGCCACGTTCAATGGTTATTACATCTTAATTCAAAATAAGGCAGCCCTAATTTTTTCATGCATTCTCTGCCAAATCACAAGTAAGCCAAGGAATATATGATAATAGTTGTACAAACAACAATGCCAAAGAAAAATAGAGTTTAGGAGCACAAGGACTACATTGCAGGGGTAAACGAAGTGCTTGTATTCGAGGTCAAACGATAAAAATGAGAATTTGTACTAATTTGCTCAGATGAGAAGTTGGAAGTTAAGTTATGGCCATCCTTTAGTACCATTCTGTCACAGATTTACAGATGAGCCCAGCCACAAACATTGAGCTGGTATACAATAAAATGCTCATCAGTATCGTTGTATCGAGACTCGAGAGACAACACAGAATATGATGACAGTGCATCAAACAACAAATATAAATAGATAAAAGTAGGAAGTCAGTATTCATCAACCTGATTCCCATGCCAAACTCATTTCCTACCTGCAGAGGTTGAGTTTATTTGTAACTTCTGTAGGCTTAGTGCACTAAAGCAGGCTTACAAAATCTTCAGTTTGCTTGCTTGGACTACACAAAACCAGAAGTGATATCATCACAACCAGATTCAATGTAGAAATGCATTTGCTAGCATGCAGAAACTACTAAATAAACATCATTTGTGAGAGGCCATTTAGAAAACATCAACAGTATTGACATGCTTGTTTGATGGGTCCACACTTGTAGGGATTAATATGTGTGAGAAAAGCATATATAATTTGGAAAATTTGAAGTTAAAATAAAGGTGCTGCAGTACTAACATATTAGCTAGTAAAAATCATGCAAACTAACATAGATGAATGAAATAAGTGTCTGGGTCAATTCCAGTTTTGGTTTGAATAGCAGCATCCACATTTCCTGTGTGACAGACCACAAGTAGGATATAAATGGTGAACCATGTTTATAGGAAGTGCCAGACCTATTCTAATCAAGCAAAGAACATACGGATATATAAAACAATTCTGAGTTTGGTACCCCAAAACAATTCTGAGTTTGGTAATCTATACAATATTCCAAATAACTACAGAAATGCATGTTTATGAGCCGATACGCTATAGGGATTGTCAAACATATTCATTATCTTAAATGTTACTCCACTTTGCTAGATGTTTTAGGAATTGAATGTGTACCTATCAGACAGGCAGCCACGACTACATCATATATAATATCTATGTTGTACCATGTAGCCTTCTATCTACAGGAAAACAACTTCAATATCCTCACCTTGCCATCACCCGTGCCGACGGTTGTGCCGGAGCCTGGATTTTGAGAGAGTTGAAAAGAACAAAACATGGTAAATGGTGGAGGTTCTTCTTCTGTCATGTTCTTCTGACAACACTTGACTCACGAGAAAATCAGCATCCAGCAAGCAAGAAAAAATAATCAAAGGAAAAAAGAACAAAACAGAGAAAACCAGAAAAGAAGGAAGGAAAAAAAAATAAAATCAGCATTCGCGGTGGGCCGGTCTAATAGCGATGACTTTTGTTTTTTCACATGGCCCAACCTCCCTCTCCCCGCCGCCGCACGAAAGATGAAACCCTCGCCGCCGCCGTGGCAGAGATCCAGCACTGTCGCTGGGCTAGTTCAGCTATGGCCAGTCAGCCAGCTGGGAGTCGGATTGGCGGGGGAAGCGTTTGCCCGAATCCAATCCGATGGTGGATTCGTTGGCGGGGAAATATTTTGCCTGAGCCAATCTGACTCGAATTCAGGTACCATCTCGCCTAGCCTATTTATATGTGTCCAGGCGGTCTTGATTTCTTACTCTTACGCAGTCGATCTGTTCGCCGGCTTGCAAGTTGCAACACAGCACCGCCAGAGAGGAGGAAGATAGCAACTCGACGACATGTCAAAGCGGCCGCACACGCTTCAGCCATGTGGCTGCCACACGGCCAAGCGGCGGCGGCCACCCCAGCAGCAGTCGGGGCAGCGACAGCATGTCTATCTGGTGGTGGACGACTGGGAAACTGGATACAGCGTCCGCAAGATAGACGTCGACGACATGGACCCTCCTCACGCCGGCGCCGACCTGGACGACGATGAGGCGGAGCCCCTCCCAGATCCCCCGGTTGTGCGCTTCTACGGCCGTCACTGCCGCCTGTCGCATTTCGGCGCGTACGGCACTAGCATACTTGCCATGCTGCGCACCAGCGACAGCGATGCCACCGGCGCCTTCCCCATATTCGACACAAAAACTCTAGGGCTCACCCTCTGCCCCCATCCGGACGTCCACAGTGCCCAGCCCTTGTTCGCAACAGTCGCTGGCGAGCTTTACTTGACGGTGGGATACTCCACGTTTGTGCTCGACTCCCTGCCACTCCCCGGACCATACGGAGACGGAGACAAGCAGTGGTCCTGGATCGAAAGCCCAAAGATCTTTGCTCCGTTCAACTCCGGCCACGTCGTGTCCTTTGCAGTGCACCCCAACGACCATTTGCTTTTCGTCTCGGAAGGAGCCAGAACTTTCTTCTTGAACACCAAGTGCTATTCCTGGATGGGCGTAGGCAAGTGGGTCTTGCCCTTCAAAGGCCAGGCCTACTTTGACAGCGAGCTCGATGCCTGGGTAGGGCTCTGCCGCCACAAAGGCGGCATCGGCCATGTCTGCTCCTGCGACGCCCCGCCCCTGTCTGATTACGCTACAACGTTGTCGACCATGCCGGCTTGGAAGCTCGGCGAGGACCGACTCTTCGATGCGGACGACAGGCACCTGGGAGCCACCCTTCTCTACCTGGGCGGCATCAGCGACTATTGCCTCATAGAGTCTCGCCTGCACAAGGATCAGGAGCCTTTCGGACGCTGTGATGGGCCACGCCGCCGTGTGCTGCGCGTCACCAAGTTTGGTCTCAAGTATGATAAAAGTGGAGAGCTCAGGACGACGCGGCAAACTGTGCGCTCCTACCAGATGACCGAAGGACATGAATTTAATGAGTCTTGCTTAACTCCTGTGGCTTTCTGGATGTAGCCAAGTTATTTTTCTTATTAAACCATGTATTATGAGCCAAATGTTCTCTTCTGTTTATTTTTTTCAACTTAGTTTTCTTATTAAACCATGCATTATGAGTCAAGTGTTCTCTTCTGTTTATTTTTTTCAAGTTAAATTTGATACTTTCCTGAGTTTGAAAGTTTTCAGAATCCAGTTGTAAATGTTACAATCTATGTTTGGAAGTTCAAACTATTGAGTTGAAAATTTCATTACCCAGAAATAGTGGATGCTCACTGCACACAGCCTGTTGTTATAGACAGGCAAGATTCTCTGGGTTTGTTTCCAATTTTCATTGTCTACACAGCCCATGGCCGTGCTTAGATTTGCTACAGGATAGAAAGAATTAGCACACATGCATCCACCTAAATGCAAACATGTTCAATATTACTTTTTTTTTATAAAGGACATTTCATTGAATTGATATATCGAGGTGATACAATCGCATCTAAAGAATGCCCGGCCTCTGCATAACTCGATGCACACAGCCAAGAAGTCCAACCGACCAAAAAATAAAAACGTTTTACAACTTAAAAAGATAAATAAGTCCAGCCTATGATGTGGCAGATCCTATCCGGAGATCACACCGCCATCCATGGGGGGAGGAAACCTCCCTGGCCGTACGCTCCAGCCGCGTAGACACCATCATAAAAAGGTCCCTGTCCTCCGGCCTCTGTAGGATAGACCAAGTACGGAGCCATAGCTTACATATATAAATAACCTGTATAGGAGATGAAACACATTTTTTGTTAAAAACCACATCATTCCTAGTAAGCCACAATGCCCAGCATAAGGCAGCCGGCCCCACAAGAATATGTGCATAAAATTGTTTATCAATACCCCTTAACCAATTGCCGAACATGTTACGAGCACTACGTGGTGGGTATAAATTTGAAGCTACTATGGCCCAAACCGCCCGAGCGAACTTACACTCAAAAAATAAGTGCTTAATAGACTCGTCATGTTGGCAAAAGACACACGCCTTGGTACCTTGCCAGTTCCGTCGTGCCAACTTATCTCTAGTTAAGATGACCCCTCTGTTTAGGAACCAGAGGAATATCTTCACTCTGAGAGGGATTTTAAGCTTCCACAATTTTCTGTTATCAACCGGAACATCACAATGAACCATTGCATCATACATGGATTTGACTGTAAACTTGCCATTATGATGCAAATTCCATCGAAAGATGTCCGGTTCATCTGACAGCTGAATAGCCTCTAGACGTATGAGTAGCTCATTCCAAGCTGCCAGGCAAGGTCCTAATAGATCCCTACGGAAAGAAATATCAGGGTTTACTTGTCCCAAAACTTGTTTGATGGTGACAAATTTATGTCTAACAATGCTATACAAACTCGGGTATTGCACCATGAGTGGTGTGGTCCCTAGCCAGCTGTCTTCCCAGAATCGAACCTGGGAACCGTTCCTGACCGAGAAAGTCCCAAATTGGAAAAAGAATTCCTTGCCTTCATGACACCAGACCAAAAACGTGAGTCACCAGGTTTCCAATGGACTTGAGAAATGGCTTTGGATTCCACGTACTTATTACGAATGAGTTCCTGCCATACTCCATTCTCAGTGAGTAGTTTATAAACCCATTTGCTGAGAAGAGCAATATTTTTAATCTCAAGGTCCTGAATTCCAAGTCCCCCTTGACTTTTAGGTCGACATAATACAGTCCACCTAGCCAGTCGATATTTCTTTGATTCATTATCGCACTGCCAAAAAAATCTAGAACTAAAGTAATCCAGATGCTGAAGAATCCCTTTCGGTAGATGGAAGAATGACAACATATATAAAACCATGTTGCTTAGGACGGAATTGATCAAGATCAACCGCCCCCCATATGACAAGAGTTTGGCTTTCCAACTGGCTAGCTGTTTCTCAAGTCTCTCTTCCACATGCTTCCACTCAGCGATAGTTAAACACCGATAGTGTATGGGAATACCCAGATACCGAATCGGGAACTGCCCGAGCTGGCATCCAAAATTTTCAGCATACTCAGGTGCATATTCTGCAGCATCCCCGAAGCAATATTACTTATAACTATATTGGTACATCTGATTTCATCAGCCATGTTCCATCTGCATCTATGTGTTTGCTTCTTTCTAAAGTTAGACCGACACAGCTCTATACAAGATGAATGGAAATGTTGTTCATCTTTAGTAATTAATTTTTGAAGTTTGGCAGAATCACTTGGACTGATTCTTCTGAAGGACGTACTCTAAACCCTGTGATGCTAAGGTTTTCTTTATCATGTCACGGTTTCTTTGCTACATATAAACTCCTGTAAATTCACACTACAAATGACAATATTTTGTTTTCTGTGTTTTGAATATTCCTAGTCTTCCTTTACCATGCTCTGGTTTACTTGAGCCTCAGCCCTCTCGCCAGGGTCAGTCAGAAGGAGCGGCGGGTCATCAACTGCCTCGTCAACATACACGATGAGGATGAGCGAGTTGCAAAAGGCCATATCCTCACCACGGAGGAGCGCCAGCACCAAATGGACATGTGGTGGAGGAGCATCTTACTCTTGATTGATAGTTCTTCGTCGAATTAAACCATGTACAAGATAAGTTAAATTCTGTACTTTCCTGAGTTTGAAGTATTTCAGATTCCTGTTGGAAATTCTGCAATCTCGAAATTTTCGGCAACATTCTGCTAATCCCAGAGTAAGTTTATCTATTTAAACTAAATTTAAGTGAATTGAATTTACGTGCATCGTCCTTTGTTGTTCTCTACCACTGTACCACATATATATGCTGCAGAGAGTGAATTCCAACGTGGCATGCTCAACTGATTTAATTTTTACTAGATCGACAGCGCGCCTTGGGGCGAGGGTACCGGCCCCAACGACTTGGCCAAGCGGATAAAAATCAAACACAGGTTGCAATCATATATGCAGAACATTAATGATATAATGCATTGCCCTATAAAATACAAGAGCCTTGATCCAACCCACCAAATCCAAAACAAATAAACTCAGTACACATTTTCGTCAAGAGCACAAAGTTGGTTCAGAATTCAAGTTTACATTGCCTCAATCTCATAATAAGGATGTTAATTTTTAAGAGGCATCCTTGAGGTCACCATGCTGAGCAAGGATCACTTGCAACAACTACCAAAACTAAAACCACTATCTGCATCTCCATACATAACACAACAAAAGAAAAAAAAAATCTATAAACAAGTGGTTAAAATCACTATTGAACCACTATCTTCCAGACAGGATCAACAAATTATTCTCAGATCCAAGAGTGAATGCCTACATCATGGTCACACGCAATGGGTCTCCAATCACTACAATAATTGGCACAAGGATCTGATTCTTGTTCTAAGTGAATTGAAGGTCCATGTTTGCACCTAAAGCCAAACAAGAGCTCAAACTCGAGCCCCCGTACCAGGCCGAGGTTGTCCATGATTCACAAGCGCGTCCTTTAACTTCTGGACCCGCAATCTGATGAGATGCAGCAAGCATGTCAGCATTTATCTATTTCATATGTGGAGAACATACTCTTAAAATTTTGTTTTATTTGGATTTGTAGGTTTAGGGGGACTTACTTAGTAGAAGCTGCTAAACATGTCTTGAGCTTGTTCCTCATTTGGTTGTTCTCGCTAAACTCGCATGGTTGAATACCAGGATCACTACTGATTTCTGAAATGAGAAGTACCAACTACAAACAACACCAAAATCACTTATAATCACAGAGATAGGTTGTAATCAGAAATCAAAGAGATCAACTAAGGACCACTAAAACAGAGTAGAAACCTGCATACATTTGTGAAACATAAGCTGTAATCAGAAATTAAAGAGATCAACAAATAAAAATGAGTGCAAGTCTCATTATTTTGAAAGTCCTATTTGATTAGGGAAAGGGAGCAAATGACACTCTTAATCCATCCTAGTGAGGCTACAATATCCAAGAAAAAAAAGCCAAGGGCAGAAATGAAGTAGTAATTCCTTGAAAGATCACAATGTAGTACCAGAGGCGAAATAGAATAACATAGAAGCTGCAATAAATTTTAATGATATATAAATGGTGCGTGTCCTGCCCTTATTTGCTTGCGATTAACACCACAACTTCATAGTTTGGCATGTATCCTGTCATCAGGTGCATTATTTAATTTTAGTACTTAGTAAACAGCAAAGTTACACTCGCACTATCCAAATAAGTGGTTGTTCTAGTTATTCTGTTAATCAGTATAAATTGACCTGAAAAAAACTAACACCTCCACACAACCGAGAAAAGAAGAATCAAGTAGCAACACTGCAGGCATACAGATTGAACTCTTACACAAAATAATATATGCATTCAGATTTAACTACGCATGTAAGCATTCCAGCTATATTCTAGCTATATAGTTTAAGATACAACCATTTAAATTGTTAAATCAGAATCCTATGAAATATGATGAGACACAAAATATTCTATATAAATGAAGAAGATGGTTAACAGGGCAAGCATAGAATAATCTACCAAAGCAAAGAAAATAAATAAGAATCTATGTATAACTGAAAAGAAGCGTGCATACCTAGCAAGTAGATTGTAACATCTACTTGGGATCAAAAAATTAGGAAATAAGCTGCACATAATATTTGGAAACTTCTCCTACTGTTCACGATAAGCTATGCCTGACTGTAATAGGGCTCTAACTATATGACTCTTACCAATTTGAACAACGACTAAATTAGAATATTAATAAGTTCTTCTAACAATTGCTCAATCCTATAAAATAGATGAGCAACCTATCATAGAGAGAGTAAGGGACATCTACGTGTATAGACTCACCATACCAGATAAGTAATTACCAAGATAGTGATGCATATGGGAAAAGAAAGAACAGAGGTTTTTATTTATGGTTGTAGCTTCCAAGTAGTCTCACTTCCATGCCACTTATAAAACATAGTCAACTGTACTTAGTGTGATTAAAGTGCATAATATATGTGCAAATTTTGATCCTGGGTACTGCAAGAATCGAAAGGGCCTTTTCTTTCTTTCAGCAATGCTAACACTGACATGAATGCAGATGGATACTTTATTACCTTGAATGGAAAAGAACATTCAGTTACACAAGATCTAGCAGCACCCATGATAAAAAATGAATGGTGTCAGGTTCCGAAGATTTTTGGTTCCACATGTCCATGCAAAATCCCTTTCTTTTAAGAACACATGACTAAGGAGCATGACAATATCAACTTTTATGGGACTACAAACCTTGCTCATTTTGCTCGACAGCTCCTTAATCTTCCCTTCCAGCATGACGAGCTGCTCGGTGTTGTCGCCGTGGGCAGGAGGCTGCACCTCTACTGCGTCTTCAAGCATCGCCAGCCTGTCGCAGACCCACCGGACCTCCTATCCAGGCCTTGCACCTGCAGCACAAAGATAGGTTGGACTCAGTATAATTCAACCACAACACATAGTAGCGCATGGCAATCTTATCGATGCAAATGAGCTAAACACATTTACGTTTATCCAGTGTCGCAGCAAAAATAAGCATTATTGATACATGGCCAATGACAAAAGAAAGATGCAAAAGAATAAGTAGCAGGCAATTAAATCAAGGGAAGATGCAAATTTGGTATCTAATAGGATAAGAACAAAGAATCTTAGAAGAAAATATTAAACATGATCCAGATGATATATAAGTAAATCATACTCCCAAATTGCTATCTCACACAGATCTTAGTGCTTAATTTCAATAATATGTAAGTATTACTATAAATGGGGAATTTTGTAAGCTAGAAAAGCAAGGAAGCCTTTTCATTTCATTGGATAAATACATCAAATTATATATACATAACAAAAACCAACTACATTTCTTTGTACTTCTTATGGTTAGAGGAAAGGCCGCAAGGGAAGAACCTAAAGTTAGCATAGAATTTATACATACATGTAATGGCAGCAGTAGGGTGCTATGCTATTGGCGGTGTCCTTTATATATCCTCACCGATTACCTGACATAAGAAAAGGAGAATATCAGAAGGGTAAAATGGTGATGAAGCTATATAATAGTTAGTAAACAATGTAGCAATCCATCATATATTGTTTCACCCAAACAATTAGATAGAGAACACTACCATATTTATACAAATTTCTTTCGCATAGAGTGTCCACGACCACGTGCACAACTTTGTTCGGTACCGTCGCATGGGCATGGTTCCCCTGCAAAAAATATAGCAATACGAGAGATTACATAATCATGTAGATATAATATTGTAGAAAAGGACCTAGCATCAATGCATACGTTTTGGGAACGGGACTAAAAGGCAATGATATATAACAATTGCAAGGGCACAATCCCTCCTATGAAAGGTACATGTGCCTAAGGTAGCTTCTACAATTTTCTAAAGCTAACAACATAGAAAAGGGCCAGCCACCACTTGTGCGTTACCACTGGATAAGTCTATAATTTTGTAACATAAAAGGATCAGGCACCCTTTCCCACATCAGTTTGGCCATATTAACCAGGGCTGCTAGAATCAAGCGGGCCTTTTTCTTTCTTTCAGCAATGCTAACACTAACATGAATGCAGGTGGATATTTTATTACCTTAAATGGAAAAGAACATTTAGTAACACAGGATCTAGCAGCACCCAGGAGCAAGAGATTCGACAGTGTACTTCCCCTAAGCTGGTACTGAAGGCATATAATATATTCGTCAAATTTAGGTATTCTGTGATGGCCAGGTTATCAATGTAGATGCTTTACAAATGTGTTAAAAGTGTTCTGTCTCAATGTAGATGCAGTAACATATATGTATTCTGCACATGCAATATTCTTCATATATTCTGCAGATACATCAACCCTATTCTTATTATAAAGATGGCCAGGTTATCAGTATTCTTGTTTTAACACAAGTTCAGTCAAATGAGTACAGATAGATGTGAGCTACTAAAACATGGTGGTGGCATCTCACCTTTAGAACAACACAGAGCATGTTGGACTGCCATCCCCGCTGGGATCTGGGCGACCACCATGAGTGCCGGGAGGGTCTCCTCTTCCTCCTTCCTCACCCTCTCTTCTTACCACCCCATCTCCCTCTCTGCCTCCTACTCTGACACAACAAGAAGTTAACAACATCAACACTGCAGAATCCAACCAATATATCTGCATCGTCAAACAAACATCCTACCAAAAAATTTAACTGTCAGTCGGCTATTTCAGTAAATAAATCATGAACCATAACTTTCTATTAATTACCTTCCATTAGTAAGAAAAATGGCCCAGTTACCATCATAAGAACGGTAGGCTTAAGCCCCAAAAAATTTCAAGCTTGACCAAAGAGTGCCACCAAATAACAGGTTCCTAGTACTACAGCAAAAACTAACTTCAGTCGAGGACAACAATGAGAAGCAGCACCAATTGAGACACACAACCACACAGATTCTTGTAAGCCGGAAACAACAACACTGAACCTCACAAGCTTATGCAGAGAACGCCATGTAAAATGAGCAACGATTACCGCTACAACACCGAACCTCACATGCTTATGCACGGAACAATATACAGAATGAGCAAGCGCTACTACACACTGATTTGTACTATTTCCATCCACACTTGGCCTCAACGCCAAAATTCATGGCTGGAAAGTGAAGGAAATATGCCCTAGAGGCAATAATAAAGTTATTATTTATTTCCTTATATCATGATAAATGTTTATTATTCATGCTAGAATTGTATTAACCGGAAACATAATACATGTGTGAATATATAGACAAACAGTATGTCACTAGTATGCCTCTACTTGACTAGCTTGTTAATCAAAGATGGTTATGTTTCCTAACCATGAACAAGGAGTTGTTATTTGATTAACAAGGTCACATCATTAGTTGAATGATCTGATTGACATGACCCATTCCGTTAGCTTAACACTTGATCGCTTAGTATGTTAATGCTTTCTTCATGACCCATACATGTTCCTGTAACTATGAGATTATGCAACTCCGTTTACGGAGGAACACTTTGGTACTACCAAACGTCACAACGAACTAGGTGATTATAAAGGAGTACTACAGGTGTCTCCAAAGGTACTTGTTGGGTTGGCGTATTTGAGATTAGGTTTTGTCACTCCGATTGTCGGAGAGGTATCTCTAGGCCTTCTCGGTAATACACATCACATAAGCCTTGCAAGCATTGCAACTAAAGAGTTAGTTGTGAGATGATGTATTACGGAACGAGTAAAGAGACTTTCCGGTAACGAGATTAAACTAGGTATTGGATACCGACGATCGAATCTCGGAAAGTAACATACCGATGACAAAGGGAACAACGTATGTTGTTATGCGGTTTGACCGATAAAGATCTTCGAGAATATGTAGGAACCAATATGAGCATCCAGGTTCCGCTATTGGTTATTGACCGAGAATAGTTCTAGGTCATGTCTACATAGTTCTCGAACCGTAGGGTCCGCACGCTTAAGGTTTCAATGACGGTTATTATGAGTTTATGTATTTTGATGTACCGAAGGAGTTCGAGTCCCGGATGTGATCACGGACATGACGAGGAGTCTCGAAATGGTCGAGACATAAAGATTGATATATTGGATGGTTATATTCGGACACGGAAAGGTTCGGAAGTTTCGGAGAAAACCGGAGTGCCGGAGGGTTACCGGAACCCCGGGAAGTTATGGGCCTTATTGGGCCAAGAGGGAGAGAGGGCTGCACCAGGAGGTGGTGCGCCCCATGGGGAGTCCGAATTGGACTAGGAGGGGGGCGCAGCCCCCTTCCCTCTCCCTCTCCTCTCTTCCTTCCCCTTCCCTCTTCCTAGTAGGACTAGGAAAGGAGTCCTACTCCTACTAGGAGGAGGACTCCCCCCCTTGGTGCGCCCAAGGGCTGGCCGCCCTCCCCTTGCTCCTTTATATACGGGGCGGGGGCACCCTAGGACACACAAGTTGATCTTCGTGATCGCTCCTTAGCGTGTGCGGTGCCCCTCCACCATATTCCACCTCGGTCATATTGTAGCGGTGCTTAGGCGAAGCCCCGCGACGTAGAACATCAAGATCGTCACCACGCCGTCGTCTTGTGGAACTCCTTCCCGACGCTTTGCTGGATCGGAGCCCGGGATCGTCATCGAGCTGAACGTGTGCCAAGAACTCGGAGGTGCCGGAGTAACGGTGCTTGGATCGGTCGGATCGTGAAGACGTCGACTACATCAACAGCGTTAATATAACGCTTCCGCTTCGGTCTCACGAGGGTACGTGGGCGGACACTCTCCCTCTCGTTGCTATGCCATCACCATGGTCTTGCGTGATCGTAGGAAATTTTTTTTGAAATTACTACGTTACCCAACAGAAAGAACTGAGCCTGGCACTACTCCCCTGAGCCGGAAACAACAACACCGAACCTCGCAGGCTAATGCAGAGAACGAGCTTGGCACACCCAAGCCGAATTCCCGGTCTACAGAGCTCAAATCAAGCGAGAAAAATTAGCAAGAGGGGGGAAATCAACCTTCTGGTCACCACCTCCCGTGGCGAAGCGGAGGCCGCTCGGCTGGATGTTGATGGAGAAGATCTGCAGGCCATCATGGCGAACCCAGCTGGGCTTCTCCGTCAGCATCTCCGTGCCCTCGAGGTAGCGAAGAGGAGGAGTCCTGTCTACACGGGTGACGGACGCGTGCCGTTCTCGGTGAAGACGCAGATGCGGCGGCCGGTGTCGCAGGAGAGCACGTAGCGCGCCCGGCCAGCGTGGTGCGCCTCGAGGTGGAGCACGGGGGCGCCGTCGAGGCCGCGACGAGGAGCCGGGAGGAAGCCGCGGTGAGGCACGGGCGGGAGGAAGAGGAGAGGGGGCGACGGCGGCGGCGCGAGTGCGGGCGGGTGCCCACCTTGGCCTGCCGCTGCTGCTCCCCGCCGCCGCCATCGCCGTGCTCCTCGTCCTCCCTCCGCTGCTGCCGCGTGCCCCTCCTCCTTCTGCTGCTCCCCGGAGGCGGCCGTCTCCTCGTCCTCCCCGAGCGCGAGCTCCTCCTCGGCGACGGGGACGGGGTAGGCAGCCATGGCGGGCAGGGCGGGACGGCGGGACGACGGGGCCGCGCCCATCGTCGCCGCCGCCGCGTGCCCCTCCTCCTTCTGCTGCTCCCCGGAGGCGCTCCTCCTCGGCGACGGGGACGGGGCAGGAAGGTGATCTAGGGTTTGGAAGGAGAGAGAGAGAGGGAGGCGCAAGGGGAGGAGGCAGGCGGCGGGGGAAGGAGGAGAGGAGGCGCTGGTGGGGAGGAGGAGGCGGCGGGCGGAAGAGGAGCCGGCGGAGGGGTGGAAGGAGGAGGCGGGCGGCAAGGGGAAGAAGGAGAGGAAGGCGCTGGTGGGGAGGAGGAGGCGGCGTGGGCTGGAGAGGAGCCGGCCGGAGGGGTGGAAGGAGGAGGCCGGGCGGCGGCGGGGAAGGAGGAGAGGAGGCGCGTGGGAGGGGAGGGGAGAGGAGGCGCGCGGGGGGGGGGGGGGTGGGGGGCGGCTAGGTCATCCCACAGGAGCGGGGCCCTTTTATAACTCATGTATGTGGAATGACCAAAATGCCCTCGGCGGGGCAGCAAAATTACAGGCGGTGGCACACTGGAGAGGGCACTGCATCTCATTTTTTATCCGATGGTCGAGGGCGTTCGGGAGGGGGATCGGACGGCCGGAAACGCATCAAGGAGCCGATCCGACGGCCGAGAAGCTCAAATCGCTGAGGAGCCTCCGGCATCCATCCTTCTCTTATTTCTGGATTAGAGACTGGATCAGATTTAATCACCACAGACCAAGTTTTAAACAGGGTTTTACTTACCACTAGAGGAAATAATTGCGGAACAGAGGTAGCTTCGGTTACCGCTGATACTCTTTACCGCCCAAAATTCTTTACAAATTTGCTACAATTTGATTAATTATATTCTTTTATTGTTACAAACTATATCGAAATGGTTTTGCAGCTATATAATTGTTGAACATGTGGGGTGTGGTTAGGGTGTAGCTATAACCCTCGTTTGAACCAGATTTTCAGATCCAACATTTGGTTCCTATCTTGACCGATTAATGTAACAAAAATGATTTCACCGCTTCCGAGCTTCATCAATGAACGCTCACTTCAATCTAGAGATTCTTTCAGCCACGTACAAAAGAACTAGTATGTGGGGCCGAGGGCATGATAAGTTTGTTTGAACTTCAAACTTCAAGATGCAGCACTAATAAGTAATAGCTGAGTACTCTTGGTCCCATAGAGACAAGACAGACTCTATCGAAGGTACAAAAACAATGTCGAATTGTGCAGAGCTCAATCTTCCAGGAGAAGCATCGGTATCCTACTTAAATTTCCAGACAACACACAAGCACACACGCCACAGCACCACACCATTGAAGAGCTCGCTTTGAAGCAAGAAGAATGGGTGAGCCACCGGTGAAGCTCATCAGCTCATTCGGCAGTACGTTCAGCCACCGCGTGGAGGTGGCCCTGAGGCTGAAGCGAGTGCCGTACGAGCTCATCGTCGAAGACCTTCACAACAAGAGCCAACTGCTGCTCACCCACAACCCCATCCACAAGAAGGTCCCCGTGCTCCTCCACGGCGACAGATCAGCCATCAGCGAGTCGCTCGTCATCATCGAGTACGTGGATGAGGCCTTTGCCGGGCGGCCCCTCCTCCCAACTGACCCCCACGCCCGCGCCACCGCCCGGTTCTGGGCTCACTTCATCGACGAAAAGGTATATGCAAAGCTGTAAACGAGCTCCATAGTTGTGTTGATAACTTGAGATCCGTGCGCAGAACTCCTTTTTCTCAAGAAGAAAAATACTTTTGAACTCTGCAGGCCTAGAGCACATGAGTGCTGCACTATGCAGAACTGTTTTTTAATTATTATTCCCCCTCTCGTTGCTATGCCATCACCATGGTCTTGCGTGATCGTAGGAAATTTTTTGAAATTACTCGTTACCCAGAAAAGAACTGAGCCTGGCACTACTCCCCGAGCCGGAAACAACAACACCGAACCTCGCAGGCTAATGCGGAGAGCGAGCTTGCACACCCAAGCGAATTCCAGTCTCTGAGCTCAAATCAAGCGAGAAAAATTAGCAAGAGGAAATCAACCTTACGGTCACCACCTCCGTGGCGAAGCGGAGGCCGCTTCGGCTGGATGTTGATGGAGAAGATCTGCAGGCCATCATGGCGAACCAGCTGGGCTTCTCCGTCGGCATCTCCGTGCCCTCGAGTAGCGAAGAGGAGGAGTCCTGTCTACAGGGTGACGGACGGCGTGCGTTCTCGGTGAAAACGCGAATCACGGCGGCGGTGTCGCGGGAGACACGTAGCGCGCCCGGCCAGCGTGGTGCGCCTCGAGGTGGAGCAGGGCGCCATCGAGGCCCGCAGACGAGGCCGGGAGGAAGCAGCGGTGAAACAGGGCGGGAGGAAGAGGAGAGAGGCGGCGCGGCGCGAAGTGCGGCGGTGCCCACCTTGGCCTGCGCTGCTGCTCCCCGCGCCGCCATCGCCGTGCTCCTCGTCCTCCCTCCGCTGCTGCCGCGTGCCCCTCCTCCTTCTGCTGCTCCCGGGCGGCCGTCTCCTCGTCCTCCCAGCCGAGCTCCTCCTCGGCGGCAGGGGCAGGGTAGGCAGCCATGGCGGAGCGGGGCGGGGCAGCGGGGCGGCAGGGCCGCCCCATCGTCGCCGCCGCGCGTGCCCCTCCTCCTTCTGCTGCTCCCGGGCGCTCCTCCTCGGCGGCAGGGGCCAGGGCAGGAAGGTGATCTAGGGTTTGGAAGGAGAGAGAGAGAGGGAGGCGGGGAGGAGGCAGGCGGCGAAGGAGGAGGGAGGCGGCTGGTGGGGAGGAGGGCGGCGTGGCGGAAGAGGAGGCGGCGGAGGTGGAAGGAGGAGGCAGGCGGCGTGGGGAAGAAGGAAGGAGGCGCTGGTGGGAGGAGGAGGCGGCGTGGTGGGAGGAGGCCGGGGAGGGTGGAAGGAGGAGGCAGGCGGGGGGAAGGAGGAGGGAGGCGTGGGAGGGAGGGAGAGGAGGCGCAGGGGGGGTGGGGCGGCTAGGTCATCCACAGGGGCGGGGCCCTTTATAACTCATGTATGTGGAATGACCAAAATGCCCTCGGCGGCAGCAAAATTACAGGCGGTGGCACCTTTGGAGAGCACTTGCATCTCATTTTTTATCCGATGGTCGAGGCGTTCGGGAGGGGATCGGACGGCGGAAAGCGCATCAAGGAGCCGATCCGGCGGCCGAAAGCTCAAATCGCTGAGGCCTCGGCATCCATCCTTCTCTTATTTCTGGATTAGAGACTGGATCAGATTTAATCACCACAGACCAAGTTTTAAACAGGGTTTTACTTACCACTAGAGGAAATAATTGCGGAACAGAGGTAGCTTCGGTTACCGCTGATACTCTTTACCGCCCAAAATTCTTTACAAATTTGCTACAATTTGATTAATTATATTCTTTTATTGTTACAAACTATATCGAAATGGTTTTGCAGCTATATAATTGTTGAACATGTGGGGGTGTGGTTAGGGTGTAGCTATAACCCTCGTTTGAACCAGATTTTCAGATCCAACATTTGGTTCCTATCTTGACCGATTAATGTAACAAAAATGATTTCACCGCTTCCGAGCTTCATCAATGAACGCTCACTTCAATCTAGAGATTCTTTCAGCCACGTACAAAAGAACTAGTATGTGGGGCCGAGGGCATGATAAGTTTGTTTGAACTTCAAACTTCAAGATGCAGCACTAATAAGTAATAGCTGAGTACTCTTGGTCCCATAGAGACAAGACAGACTCTATCGAAGGTACAAAAACAATGTCGAATTGTGCAGAGCTCAATCTTCCAGGAGAAGCATCGGTATCCTACTTAAATTTCCAGACAACACACAAGCACACGCCACAGCACCACACCATTGAAGAGCTCGCTTTGAAGCAAGAAGAATGGGTGAGCCACCGGTGAAGCTCATCAGCTCATTCGGCAGTACGTTCAGCCACCGCGTGGGGTGGCCCTGAGGCTGAAGCAGTGCCGTACGAGCTCATCGTCGAAGACCTTCACAACAAGAGCCAACTGCTGCTCACCCACAACCCCATCCACAAGAAGGTCCCGTGCTCCTCCACGGCGACAGATCAGCCATCAGCGAGTCGCTCGTCATCATCGAGTACGTGGATGAGGCCTTTGCGGGCGGCCCTCCTCCCAACTGACCCCACGCCCGCGCCACCGCCCGGTTCTGGGCTCACTTCATCGACGAAAAGGTATATGCAAAGCTGTAAACGAGCTCCATAGTTGTGTTGATAACTTGAGATCCGTGCGCAGAACTCCTTTTTCTCAAGAAGAAAAATACTTTTGAACTCTGCAGGCCTAGAGCACATGAGTGCTGCACTATGCAGAACTGTTTTTTAATTATTATTCTTTTGAAGCATCAAAAATATCTCAAATGAACCATAGTGTTTTAGATATTTATGTTGCAAAAAAAACATGAAACCATTTTTGCACACTCTATTATTAGTGTGTTGTTTGCCTGGAAAGTTTTAAGTTCGAATATTGTTTGGCTTGGAAGAAACAAAAAAATAATTCTACTGTGATAGAGCTGGAACCTTGATGAAAATTTAGAAGGCCCGGATAGAAGGCATACCTGCATGGTGGCTCGAAAAATCGGTATATAGTTGCTTGCAATGTTGCACAACTCATGGGCAATCTGAAAAAATATGTTGATTAAATATGCAGTGCATGAAGTCGTTGTGGGCGGCGCTGTGGATGGAACCTAGCGAGGCACAGAGACGGTCCGTGGTAGAGGCAAAGGGGAGCCTCGCGTTGCTAGAGGAGCACCTCGGGGAGAGGAGTTTCTTCGGTGGTGACTCCATCGGGGTCGTGGACATAGCAGCTAGTGTACTGGCACACTGGCTTGGAGTCATGGAGAAGATCTCCGGAGTGAATGTGGTCACCGAGGAGGAGTTCCCGGCCCTTTGCCATTGGGCTAGACGGTATGTTAGTGATGAGGACGTGAAGACATGCTTGCCGGAGAGGGGTGAGCTCGTCGCTATGTTCTCTGGGTGCAAGGAGATGTTTCGATCAATGGCAATGGCGACGCCGCAGTAGTGAAGCAGTCGACTTTAATTCATCTTTTGTGTTTTCTATCATTTTCCCGTGATCTTATCCCTTTTCCATTGCATTGTAACACGCTTCTACGGTTTCTGCAAAACTGGGATCAATAAAATGAGAGCTTCCTTCAGAATAATAGTATTGTATCACATCAGTATTATAACCTGGAAATAACCATTTCTAGCTGACTGCTGTCAGCGGTTAACCGAGAAATAACCATTTATAGATCGATGAATCATAGCCGCTCTCACAAAATTATTCATACTTCTTTGTCAGCAAATCAAAAGTCCATAGCTATCAAAAAAAAAAAAAACGAAATACAAAAATCCACGATCTACTTTCTATGTCAGCATGCCGATCAAGAAACTTTGACTTCGGATGCCATTGCTCGCCTTGGAAACGTACACAATAATACTACTACATTAACTGATACGCATGTCAAACAAAGTCACCATCGTTTTGCTAGATTATATTTATCTCTCTTTGATCTGCCCACTGCATTCTAGTAATATATTGTCTAGGTAAACCAAATCAGTTGTCTGACCTGCAGCTGCATCAATAACAGTGAGGATCACCCCGATTTCAATGAATCGATTGAGACACGAATCTTTTTAAAAGAGTGGTTTTTCAGCTCCGTGTGCCTAGGCACCCTCTATGAACAGTAAAATTAAAACAAATAGGAAAAAATAAAAAATTCTGAAACTTTGCAACATCAAAGATAATCAAAGTTTGTAGGTGCTTGCAAGTTTTCATGCCAAAAAACAATTCAAGGAGCTCTATACAAGAAAAATATTTCAATGCTTGAAGTTTTGAGAACTTTTTGCACTGAAATCTAACACTTGTTTGTACACCTTTCTCTACGTGATATTTTGGCATGAAACTTGCAAGAATCTACAAAGTTGGATCATCTTTGATGTTGCAAAGTTTCAAATTATTTTGATTATTTTTTGAATTTATTGTTCATAGAGGGTGCCTAGGCAGGCACCCGGGAGCTGTTACACCTTTATGATCTTTTTAATCTTTCCCCTTTGACTGATATAAGACAGTTGACTATGCAAAACTACCAAAAAGAATTGCATGTTAGGCCGATCTTTATTGGAGATCAAGAGGCATCAGCACCATTTGGATCAATCAGTTCCCATTACCCCTATAAATATATATCGACATCCAAGCTAGTCTAGCACCCTAGCAAGCTTATCGGCAATGGCGGAACCGGTGAAGCTCATCGGCGCCTTCGGCAGCCCATTCGTCCACCGCGCCGAGGTAGCCCTGCGCCTCAAGGGCGTCCCATTCGAGCTCATCCTTGAAGACCTCAACACCAAGAGCGAGCTGCTGCTGAAGCACAACCCCATCCACAACACTGTGCCGGTGCTCCTCCATGGTGACCGGCCGGCCGTCTTAGAGTCCCTCCTCATCGTCGAGTATGTGGATGAGGCCTTCGACGGCCCACCGCTCCTCCCCGTCGACCCATACGAGAGGGCCATGGCTCGCTTCTGGGCCCAATTCATCGAGCAAAAGGTATGATTGTTCTCAAGTTCAAGTCCCTCATTTTCTTTGGCCCCGCCGTCACGGCGGATCGATCTTGCGTATGTACATGCAGTGCTCGAGGCCGTTCTGGATGGCGGTGTGGCTGGACGACGGGGAGGCGCGGGAGGGGTTCGTGAGGGACACCAAGGAGAATCTGGCGCTGCTGGAGGCGCGGCTGCAGGGGAAGCGGTTCTTCGCCGGCGACGCCGTTGGGTACCTGGACCTGGCGGCCTGTGGGCTGGCGCACCTGCTGGGCGTGATCGAGGAGGTGGCCGGGGCGAGCCTTGTGGGCGCCGGCGAGTTCCCCGCACTGCGCCGGTGGGCGGAGGACTACACCTCCGACGCGACCGTCGCCGCGTGCCTACCGCCGAGGGAGCAGCTCGCCGCACACTTCGCCGGGAAGAAGGACCGAATCAAGCTCGCCGTCAACGCGATGGTGGGGCAGGCGTAGTTGTCAGTTTGGGGCATCGATCAATACAGCAAGCGTCAGCAAAATATTCAGATTATGTACTGTATGATTTGTCTGTTACGTGTGTGTTGCCTATGGTGCATACAAAAATAAAATTCATATTAGTATTTGTTGTTACGAAATTTATGGCAAAGTATTGTCAAAGTACGAAATTTGCTAAAACTCTGGCGCCTGAATATTTCAAGTTTTTGTTCAATTTTTTTTGCGAGTAGTTTCATTCACTCTATGTTAGTAGTGTATGCGCTTTGTTTTGGGCAATTGAGCAAAATAAAATCGTGATTGTACAAAATAAAAGCACAATCATGCAAAAATGTCAATTACAACTAACACAAAACTAATAATTGACACAAAAGAGAAGTGAAACTTTGATAAGTGATTGCAATTTCAATAATGTTACCGCTAGAGTTTCACATAAATGATTAAAATTAACAAAAGGTGATTGAACCACTGTTAAAAAATTGACTCAATAACTATTTTTTTCAAACGCCTTTGCTTTTGCAATTCTACTTTTCTAATCTATGTCGGAGAAGGACAATGGTTTGTAAAGTGTTCAATCAAGACCAAAGTTTTTTGAAATTGCTACTTAAAAAAGGAATGTTGGATCGGAAATTGTATGCGGGCCGGGCATAAAAGGTCATCATAAAGTGTTCAATCACGATGCAAGTACTAGCCAAGGTAGGATTTCATGGCGTCCTTGGTTTGCATTGGACCGGGATCACTAGGATCTTGAGAATAGTGGCGGCGAGAAAAATGATTATGCTCCTTTGGAAGGTCGGGATAATGGATTTTTTTGTAATATATCGAATGGGAGCCATTAGGATAACTAAGCTTTAAACGGACTCTATTTCATTATAGCACAGACTTGATCGACTCGCCCTCACCCTCATGCTGCCCTCGTGGGCGGCAGA